>JAMPIV010014038.1:0-415856 GCA_024509875.1 Oreohelix idahoensis | reverse complement strand
GGAGCCCGTCTGTTCAGCAGCCGATCGAAACTTGGCAGGTCCGTCCATTGGTTCTATCAGCGTATAATTTCTACAATGTCTAGACCAACAATTTAATCTCTAAATATATCTAATGGACAACACAGGCACCGTGAGCTCAACCTTATTTAATTCCACCCAAGGATACCTTTTAATTCTTATATTCCCTGAAGTGAATTACCCCCATATTTTTTCTATATCTATTAAGAGTAGTGTATTATAGATAACCTTACTTGCTACCACATATATATATATCTCAGTCAGAATTATTCTGGAATAGTGTGATGACTACGTTATGTGTCTAGGGTATGTGTATGATGAAGTGTAAGTCACAACAACAGACAGATAAACAATTTAATTTAATCCACCACACTTGACAACACTGTGACACTCACATACATATAACACTCTATGAGGATATCTTAAGGAGTCACTGATAACTTTTCAAATAACAATATGTATTCATTGTTATCATAAAGGTATATGTGTCCTGATTCAAATACAAAGGAACCAGGAATCACAATCAATTTTAATTACAAGTTATATGTACAGACTTTATCAATATGAATATTGTAGTGACATATATATTATTAAAAATATCCTATGTGTGTCAGTTGTGTAGTAGTAATATGAGGTAATACTGGTTTTGTTTTGTTCAAGCTCTGTTGGTATTTGTCATCATGACTTCAATAGTTTGTCTTTATTGGAACTAGTATTGGAGATGTTCTCAGTTCCTGATATTAAGACAATTAAATTCCCCTCTGAATGTTATTTTTACAAAGTCATTTCAAGATGAGGGGACATAATGTTGAGCTCAGCTGGCCAAATCAGCTTATCTTGCGTGATGGCGGCAGGAAAGGACTCCTCTGCTCGAATTCTCCCCTGGGCTCTGGAGACACCTCACTGATAGCTAAAAAGACCAAGGAGTATGCTGTCCGACTCTGGATTCAGCAAAGCTCTGACCAGGTGCTGCTCAGTACCATCAAGACCACGGTCCCTGAAATCAAGAAGGATGTACCTTCTACTTCATAACTAACTTATACTCTCTTTTTCCACTGATCACAATACATCACAAACATTGAGTTCAGAGCGTTAGGCCAACTGTCAGCTTCATCTGAAATACTTTATACCAGTATTTACCTCCTTAATGGTTACCACGCCTCTGCACTTCCAGCATTATTTCTTTCTAGTCAATCATCCAGGTGTCAGTGTACTATTTGGCCATTCCATGCCGTTTTACTTTCCTCCGACACCCTCTGTTCAGGCTGGAGCATTATAGGCTTTATCTCCTGTTTGCCACTGAACCACACATATATATACAGGCATAAATTAACAATTCACATTCAATTTTCATTAAAAGATACTGAATGGTTCAAGCTTACCACAATTCATAGAATAAACACAGATACGTTGATTAGCAATGAATTCTGGCACATTTACTGGCACAAATTCCCATCTGCTTATGTTCCAGGCTTTTATTTAGCAAAATATGAGCTGGCTTCAACGCACTGTTGCTTTATCAAGCTTATTTAAACACGTGGTTTCGAACTAACGCTCCTAAGTGATTATATCAGCGAGTCTGGCCAATCGAGCCACGTTTCGACAAGTGTTTGAAAAAATGTTACCTTCCTACGTCTCCCTAACAACCAAGATAGTATTTATAGCCCGACCAATCGTGGTTAGTCTTTCATTTGTTGCGCTCCAATCAATTTGGAGTTTACATGGTAGGCTATTTCTGTAACGTAAGGTTTTTTTCAAACACGTTATAAAAAAATTTTATGAGCAGAAATGATTCCATGTTGTCAGGCATCCCCACTATTTTATTTTGGTTATAATTTATTAATTCCTGGACTATTTGCGTAACGTTTTACATATTCTTTGTCAGCAAGCCCTAAGGAACCCAAATATCCAAATTTAAAAGAGCTACGTGGCTGCGTTCAAAATATGCAATTTCTTCTACCTCCTGTTTCGAAGATGTGCTGTCTGGGTACTGTAATGTTTTCAAACGTAAACCCATCTATTGTTATCTTTCCTAATATCCATCTGTTCGTTCGTTCCACCGTGTATAAAATGGAATGAATGAAATATTTAAATTAGGTCATTGATCCGCTGGGTATCTCAATGTTTTTCCAAGAAATACAGCACACGTTTCATTGAAGAACGCGGGTAATAATATAGTAGGCTTTTACTATCAACGTGAAAGCGTTACAATTTGCAGACGAAGCATAAAACAAAGGGGGATTTCGAGTACTGCCATTGTGACAGCACTGTTCTTTACCATTCTTCTTCCTTTATTAATTTTATTTGTTAGGCTTCATATTTACCTAATAATTTATATATGTGGATTAGAATATTCCACGACAAGAATAGACCATACCATAGCCAATAATTCACTGTCTAAAACCGAGTAATTCTTTTCTGCAGCATTTAATTTCCTAGAGATATACATCACCGGATGCAGAGTATCAGAATACTCCTGCATAAGTGCTGCCCCAATCCCAGTTGACGAGGCGTCACTTCGAAGAACAAAAGTCTTCTCAATAGTAGGTAACCTAAGGATAGGTGGAGATGAAAATAGAGTTTTAACCTGGTCCAATGAGGATTGACATTCTTGAGACCAGCGGATCAGATTAGGCGATCCTTTCTTCAATAAAGTAGAAAGCGGTGCCATAATGGAGGACAGATTCGGAATGAATCGTCCGTAAAATTGGATCAAACCTAAGAGACTCCGTACTTGTTTCTTTGTCTTAGGGACAGAAATGTTAAGTATTTTTGAAACATTGTGGTCCTCTGTCTTTAAAAGACCATGACCAACACGATGACCCAGGAAAGAAATCTCATTAAATCCTGTAAAGGCTTTAGAGGGTTTTGCAGTCAAGTTATACTCGCGAAGAGTAGACAGCAATTCATATAAACCCAAATAGTGATCTTCCCAGGAATCACTGAACAGACAGATATCGTCTAAGTATGCTATGACATCTGTACGATATGCGAGAATTCGCCGCATCATGCGTACGAATGTAGCAGGGGCGTTCATAAGACCGAAAGGCATGAAATTCCATTGGAATAAACCCCTAGGTGTAGAAAAAGCTGTAAAAGGTTTGGCACGTTCAGTTAAAGGAACTTGCCAATAACCTTTAGACAAGTCTAGTTTGGTAAAGAACCTAGAATTAGAAAGTTTATTTAGTAGCTCTTCCAATGAAGGCATAGGTTCAGCATCGAACTTCGTAACTTGGTTCAATTTGCGATAATCTACGCAAATGCGAATGTTATTATCCTTCTTTCGAACAATAACCATAGACGAAGAGTATGCTGAAGTGGATGGTTCAATGATTTCCAATCGTATCATTTCATCCAATTCTTTTTCGACTTGTGACTGAAAATGGATAGGTATTGGATAGGGTCTAACTCTGATAGGATTATGGTCAGTTAGTATAATGTCATGTTCGATGACATGTGTGTGTCCCGGGATGTCTGTAAGGACATCCTGAAATGTCTGCAACATCGAAGAAACTTGTCGATGTTCCTCAGCGGAAAGATTAGGAGAAACGGTAACGTTCTTCCAAGATTCCGTAGAATGAAGTGGGACCATAGGAAGTGGAAGATTGACATCAGAAAAAGTAGTTTCCTCATCCTATATAACTGACAGGGATGAGTAATGACCATGAGGTACTTGAGATTTGTCCGTTGCCTGGAAAATAGGCTGCAAATAGTCAGGTCTTTCATGAAATTCCGTGAGCATATTTATGTGGAAAGTTTTATGCTTTCCATCAATATCGACTATATAGTCGACATCGGAAATCTTGGAGACTATTGCATATGGACCTTTCCATGCAATAAGAAGTCTGTTCTCCCTTGAAGGAAGTAGAACGAGAGCTTTGTCACCTGGACAAAGTTGTCGTAGACATCTATTTTTATTTGCAAACTGCCTTTCCTTTTCTTTAGCAAATTCGGATGAAGAAGTTGCTAGTTTGCATGCCTCGATGATCTTTTGCCTAAGAGCAATGACATACTCGTAAGAAGATTGAGTCTCGTCGCTAATATTATCGGCAGTGATTAGATCGTGAAGTAAAGACATAGGGCAGCGTGGCTGCGCGCCAAAGACAAGTTCAAAAGGGGAAAACCCTGTGTGTTCATTGGGAACCTCTCTATAAGCAAAGAGAGCTGCGGGTAAAACCCTGTCCCAATCCTGAGGATGATCCTCAGTTATCTTCCCAAGTAAAGTTTTTAGTGTCCTATTCAAACGCTCAACTAACCCATTAGACATTGGGTGATAGATACTGCTGAGAGACCTTTTAATATGTAGCATAGACATTACTTGTGACATAGTGTCTGATATAAGTTAAGTGCCATGGTCTGACTATTTCTCCGGGGAAACCCAAGCGAGAAAATATCAGCCAAAGAGCGTCTGCGATATCAGCAGTTGAGATGCTCTTGAGAGGTATAGCCTCTGGCCAACGTGTGCACATATCGACACATGTAAGGATAAATTGATGTCCTCTGGCCGACTTAATCCTAAAAGGACCGATAATATCTATTGCCATTTTTTGAAAAGGGCGAATAGGAATGTCTGCAGCCTGGATAGGCGCAGCATGTCGTGGTCCTTTCGATTTGACCTCCTGACACACTTTGCAAGAACGACAGTAAATTCGTATGTCCTTGCTCACAAATGGCCAAAAGAAAGCCGCAAGAACCCTCGACTTTGTACGGGAAAAACCCATATGTCCAGCACATTGCGAGTCATGAGCATGTTGCAATATTTGCAATCTCATACTCTTAGGCACAAGAATTTGTGAATGAGTGGACGTAGATGAGTCTTGTGCCATACGCACAAGTACGCCGTTCTTCATAGAAATCCAAGACTTTCTATTAGTTTTATGATTTGGATCACCTTTTTTTGCTAGAATGAAGAATTTTTGTAAAGAAGGATCTTCTTCTTGCAATTTTATAAATGAGTCACGTGAAATAATCAAGTGACTATTTTGGCTATCTACTTCCTCATTATTAGTTAATGAAGTTTGAGGTGGATCCAGAGCATGTGCTCGTGTGACCACCGCATTGGTAGCTTCCAGGTTTTGCTCTTCCCAAACATCAATTTGCTGTGGGGTACATTCCCTAACTCCGTGAATACGACCAATAATAAGGTCCGCAATAGGGTTTGGAAGAAGACACGCGTGGACATCTCCCGTAAAGAAGGGAGTAGCAATATGTATTATGGCAGTAGGATACTTTTCCAAAGTGCCACCAAATGTGACACATTTGATGACCTTTCCTGTAGCACAGGATGGATTTACAAGAGATTGCCTAACGCCAACAGTAGTACATCCAGAATCAAACAAAATTGAGACTGGATTACTATTTACAAGACCCTTATGTAGTATAAGAAAACCTCTCCCGTCATGCGCAACATTAGCAGGAAGAGCTGGAAGAGGATGACCACAGCTTAAAGTAGTTACGGTAGTCGGGTCAAATAAAGTACTGCATTGGATACATTTATTTGCTCTACCAAAATCAAAAGATGAACATCCGATAGCATTATGGTTTTTATTATCATTAACCTGTTTATCTGCTCCCTGAGATTCTTGTTGTACAGAGTTTGTCTGTTGATATCTTTTTCTCTTATGTTGCGATCTACCGCGACCATTATTGCCTCTGCAATTATCATTAGAGTCCCTACTGTAATTGTTATCCTGCTTTGAATTCCAGTTTCCATAACTGTCATTACCATCTCTATACTGTTGAGAACCTCTATTATATAGGTTTTGAGGTCTCCGCGAAAAATATTTTCCTCTATACTGACTACCTTTGCGAAAATGTCTAAAATTATAGGGAGTAGTATACCGTGGAGTATCAGGTTGTCTCCAGTTCTGCGAAGAAGAATCACCCTGAAATTGATCGCTATGATTCTGAGCATAATTACGGTTACCCTTCTTATTAAAATTTTGTTGGCTACCCTGAAATTTACGCATGAAATTTGGGCCATAAGGTGCTGCCGAAGCAACTGGCAGACCTTCTTTTACTTTAGAGTTGCTAATGGTTACGTGAGGATGCGCAGTGACATACTGGCAACAGTATTCTTCCATTTCTTTTATGTTTTTAGGCTTACGCTCATGAAGAAAAGAAAGAAAAGATTCATTGACAGAAGACATAACCTTGTCTCATTCCACTCCAGTTTCTGGCAACATATTTTTAAATTGAAGACGATAGCCGTCTTCGTTAAGTTGGTATTTCTTTAACAAGATAGCCCTGACAACCTCATAGTTGTTCTTGTCAGGCACATCTACCATGCCCAACATGATCAAAGCATCACCTCTAAGTATCTTGGACAGATGATAAACATACAGTGATTTATCTATGTTATGTACCTTACATGCACTTTCAAATCTGTCTAGATAAAATGTTATATCATCAATAGAGGCATTAAATGCTGGTAGATTAAGCTTGAAATTATTAGCTTTAGTCTTATCTGACACCTTATCTGCATCATTAGCATTACCAGTGTTCAACAATTTCATCTTTTCTAACTCCAAAGCTAAGAGTTTTTCTTCATGCTCCATTTTTGCTTTTCTCTCATCAGCCTCTCTTTGTAACCTTCTCTCTTCAGCCTCAGCCTGAAGTCTCTTATTTTCAGTCTCTATTTCTAGTCTTTTATTTTCAGACTCTTTTTCAAGTCTTTTATTTTCAGACTCTTTTTCAAGTCTTTTCTCTTCAGCCTCTCTTTCAAGTTTTTTATTTTCAGCCTCAATGTGTAGTCTTTTCTCTTCAGCTTTTGCTTCTCTTTTTTGTTTTTCCATTTCCATTTGGAATCTTCTTTCCTCCACCTGCATCTGCAGTTTTAAATTCTCAGCATCTATTTTCTTTTGTTCAGTTTGTTCTTTCATTTTCTTTTCTTCCGACTTCAATGCCTTGGCATATTGAACAGTCGCAAATTCTTCTAATTTATCACCAGTCTTTCCAAGGGATTTACCCTGCTCAATAAAGTACTCAAATGTAGACATGTTGTCTAAAATATGAGTCCAAAACCTGAAACAATTAATTATCTTATTTCAACCTTAATAGTAACAAGACTTCCAAAGGTTGTTATTGCCGGGAGTTGTAGTGAGGATAAGCTCTCACTGCAGATAAAATACTTCTATGGCACGCGCCTCAAACAGCCTCTGACAACCAAGTCCAGCTCCCGGCCTTCACGTGTGGCTCAATTTGAGCCCGGCGGAACTGTTTCCACTGACGGGAGAAGGGGCAAAGGCGAGCGACTGGCGCCTTAAAACCAGCAGCTTCGGGCAGATAGGGCTCGTGATCCTTGGTTGGTAGCTTATCTAAGAGAAGGAACTCTGAATTCAAACCACCGTTGCCTTGCGGGAATATCCATTTGTGAAATTGGCTTCGGGAGTAAACCCTGAGGATAAATCCGGAGTCGGAGTCCCTAAGGCAGTCTAATGTTGATTCGACATTATTCTGGCAACTCCTGCGACATGGCTGGTACCAAACTGTATCGGCTACTGCCGTTCCTTTGGATCTACCGGCTGTGTGGAGAGGGGGAACATGCTGCATGGGCAACAGCTTGATCTCCATATAACTGTGCCCAAGCTCGCGCCCTGGAGAGGACACTCAAGCTTCACCCTATAGGTGTCGGCAAAACATGGGAAGTAGCAGTTACCGGTTATAAGCCTTTTGCCCAATTGGCGTAGGGCATGGCGCCAGGGGCTACTTCCGACAGTGGGAGAGGTTCTAGGAACTCACTGGACAGCTACCGCCCGCTTCAAACTGGGCAGCCCCCAGTCAATAAGGTGTTGTCCCGCCACTGTCTGCTTTCCCCATTGGGTGCATGGGGATTAGGGTCAAACCCGAACTGCGGACAGAAAATTTTGCACCAAGCAATTATCGAAAAAAATAGAAATAAGCAAACTCTCAGATTGGGATGCTGGAACGTCCGGACTATGTTGACTGGACTATCTGAAAACCTACGGGATGTAAACGATGTAAGGAAGACAGCCATAATTAATGATGAGCTTAAACGACTTCAGGTGGATATAGCTGCACTTCAGGAAACGCGCCTGGCGGGCTCTGGAACGGTGAGCGAGAAGGACTACACATTTTATTGGCAAGGGAAAGATCTTAATAAAGCTAGAGAACACGGAGTAGGTTTTGCGGTCAAAAAATCGCTAACTAACATGGTTGAACCAGGCGAGAATGGATCAGAACGCCTGTTAACGCTCCGCCTGCAAACTAGCACAGGTCCCATCACCCTTGTCAGTGTGTATGCTCCTACTCTGTACTCTGCCTCAGAAGCTAAAGATGAGTTCTACGAGAATCTAGCAGCAGTAATCAAAAGCATACCTAGGCAAGAACAGCTTGTTCTCCTTGGTGACTTTAACGCTAGAGTTGGTGCCGATAATGTTTCATGGCCTTCATGTCTGGGCAGGTTTGGTATTGGCAAGATGAATGAAAATGGACAACGGCTCTTAGAGTTGTGCGTCCACCATGATCTCTGCGTGACCAACACCTACTTTGAGACAAACCCCAGCATAAGGTGTCATGGAGACACCCACGATCCAAGCAATGGCACCAACTTGACCTGATTCTCGTCAGAAGGCCACTCCTCAGGTCTGTGCTCTCCACGCGCTCGTACCATAGTGCAGACTCTGACACAGATCACTCCTTGGTTTGCTGCAAAATCAGAGCACAACCAAGAAAACTCTATCGTGTCAGACATGAAGGGAAACCACGCATTGATACCAGCAAGATGTCAGACCCTTTCATGATCGCTCAATTCACTGCGACCTTCAAGAAAGTGCTCAGTAGCCCTCAGCATGGTGATACTATTACAGAGAACTGGGAGCATCTACGGAACACCATTCAAAGTACTGCACTTGCCACCTTTGGTAAGAAAACAGCAAAGTCAAATGACTGGTTTGACGCTTCATCAGATGTGATGGCACCTGTTATTGAAGCTAAGCGCAGTGCTATGAATGAATACAAACGTTCACCGAGTGCCAGAACCCTACAGATCCTGAGGGCTACGAGAAGCAAAGTTCAACAAACTGCTCGACGCTGTGCAAATGACTATTGGCTCCAGCTCAGTGAGAGCATCCAGATCGCAGCGCAAACAGGCAACATTAGACAAATGTATGACGGTATAAAGAAAGCACTTGGCCCCCATAAAAGTAAGACGGCACCGCTAAAAACCATCAGCGGAGAGAAGCTAACCGATAAGGGTAAGCAGATGGAGAGGTGGGTCGAGCACTACTCTGAGCTTTACGCTAGACAATACCGTTACGCCTGCAGCCCTTGATGCTGTCAATAGTCTGCCAACTATGGAGGAGCTGGATGCCGAACCAACATTAGAGGAACTCAGTAAGGCCATTGATAGCTTGGCCTCTGGCAAAGCACCAGACAGTGATGGGATTCCTCCTGATTTAATCAAATGCTGTAAGAGCACGCTATTACATCCCCTGCATAGGATGCTGTGCCAGTGCTGGGAAGAGACAACTATTCCTCAAGACATGCGAGATGCCAAGATTGTAACACTGTATAAAAATAAAGGAGACAGAAATGATTGCAATAACTACAGAGGCATCTCTCTTCTTAGTATTGTTGGTAAGGTTTTTGCCAAAGTCATCTTAATGCGACTACACAAGTTAGCTGAGCGCATATATCCAGAGGCACAGTGTGGATTCCGAGCTGGCAGATCAACAACAGACATGATCTTCTCTCTCCGCCAGCTTCAGGAAAAATTAAGAGAGTAGAAAAGACCATTATATATCGCCTTTATAGACCTCACAAAAGCATTCGACCTGGTTAGTAGGGATGGACTCTTTAAAATCCTCCTGAAAATAGGCTGCCCTTCTAAAATGCTGGAAATGATAAAGTCATTCCATGACGACATGAAGGGAACAGTCCAATATGCTGGAAGCACGTCACAGCCCTTTGATATACGAAGTGGCGTTAAACAAGGCTGTGTTCTGGCTCCGACCCTCTTTGGAATCTTCTTTGCCTTACTCTTGAAACATGCATTCAGAGATGCAACTGAAGGAATATGCCTTCACACTAGGTCAGATGGCCGTCTGTTTAATCTTTCAAGGCCGAAGGCAAAAACAAAAATCAGAAGAGTCACTATAAGAGACTTGTTGTTCGCTGATGATGCTGCAGTCGTCACTCAAAGCCAACAGGAGCTTCAGAGCTTGATGAATCGCTTCACTAAAGCATGCAAGGACTTTGGCCTCACAATAAGTCTAAAGAAAACGAATGTGCTGAGTCAGGATGTGGGTGCTGCACCAGTTATCATATCGATAACTATGAATTGGCAGTGGTGCACCACTTCACATACCTAGGGTCTACCATCAATGACGAACTCTCACTGGATACAGAAATCGACAGCCGCATTGGCAAAGCTGCAGCTACCTTTGCCCGCCTCACATCGCGTGTTTGGGGAAACTCTAAACTCACAATGAAGACCAAAGCTGCGGTATATAATGCCTGCGTCACCAGCACACTCCTATATGGCAGCGAGACCTGGACGACCTATGCTAAGCAAGAAAGAAGGCTCAATACCTTCCGTTTGCGGTGTCTACGCCGCATCCTCGGCATCTCGTGGAAAGATAAAGTGACAAATGTCGAGGTGTTGTCACGTGCTGGCCTTCAAAGTATGTATACGCTGCTTAGACAGCGCAGACTTCGCTGGCTTGGCCATGTTCGCCGCATGGAAGATGGTCGCATCCCAAAAGATATCTTCTACGGACAATTAGCAGATGGCAAGAGAAAAGTTGGGCGACCACAGCTGAGGTTCAAAGATGTGTGCAAGAGAGATATGAGGGCACTGGACATGGATCCAGCAACATGGGAGGATGAAGCTGCCGATCGCACAAAGTGGCGATGCTATTTACGGCACCACCTCAGATTGGGCGAAGAGAGGCTCACACAAGAAGCAGAGGTGAGGAGAAAACGTCGAAAGGAGCACCAGGAAAATAAGCAGTTGAGGGCTGTCACCTCAGGGGCGCATTCCCATAGTCAGTTATGACTGAAGGGGCTATTATTATTAGTAACAAGACTTAATAAAGTACTTGTATAATCCCAATGTTTATCCCAGTCTCTGTGGGAAACAAGTCTTTGACACTAAACTTGTATTATCAAATGTATAATAATATCACAAGTCACTTCTTACTCATCAGGGCACTACACAAATCAGTGCATAACCATCAGTTATTTATCATAACAGCACTACAATAGTGCGTAAGCAAAAAACCACCAGTTAGTTATGATAAGTGCACTATATAAACAGTAGTGAAAGCTAATTACTCAAGAACTATGTAAACAATAACAAAGAACAAAGACAATGTAAACAATAACAAAGATCAAAGTCAATGTAAACAATAACAAAGATCAAAGTCAATGTAAACAATAACAAAGATCAAAGTCAATACGAAAACATTCGCATAAGTCAACTAAATAAACAGCAGAACTAAAAGAAAATATCACAAAGAATGTGAATGACAAAATGCGGAAAAGTAAACAAACAAATGACGTCACAATGTATAAACAAAAATTGTGTAAAGAACTGAATAATAGAAAAGAGGAGACCTACAAATACAAACAAATCAAAACAAAACTAAAGAATGCGAAAAATAACGATAACAACACTAACACATGTCATCACAACTAATAGAAATAGCAACAAAAGTCGCTTAGCAAATTTCACTATAGGAAATTTGCATACCCTACAGAACACTCTCAATAGAAAACCTCTGTCACGTGGTATGATCTATAGGAGTCACCACCCATCCAGACCCGCAGAAATATAAACATATAAATATACAAATACAAATAACATATAACATGTAAACATGTAAACAAATAGCACAAAGTGTGAAAGAATTCAGAAGGCTCAGCTAGAACATAAGGGCACAGTTCACAAACAAACAGGCCACTTAACTTCTATATGTCCCAAACGTCAGCACGGTGCAGAACAGGATGTGATCAGCATTCTTAGGATAAACGATCCAACGTTGATCGACATCTGCTCCCATGAACAGCCATGACGCAGGAAAAAGAGCTTCTGATACTGGAAATAAGCTTCGGAACTTGACCTTCTAGATGCAGACAAATCGATTCAAACGGCACTTGACCTTCTAGATGTAGACAAATCGATTCGAACGGCACTTGACCTTCTAGATGTAGAAAAATCGATTCAAACGGCACTTGTCCTTCTAGATGCAGACAAATCGATTCAAACGGCACTTGTCCTTCTAGATGCAGACAAACTTCGATAAACTGCCGAGCAGCGCCGGGTACTTTCAAAATATTTCTTGAAGGAAGTGAGTTGAAACTGCAATGTTGTATGATGAAGTATGCTGTCTGGGTTTGTTGATTCCCTTGAATGCTGGTACCAGAATTAAACCAACATCTGGCCACCATAAAATGATAAGGGTGGATTTAGGGCTCGCTCCTCTTTGGTGATAAGGCCGCTATTGTGATGCTTCCATAAAATGATAATGGCAGAACTGACCACCATGGACGTTGTAAATATAAGTCCAATTTCGTTGGAAAAATCTTCAGCCCGGTCACAATACCACCCCTATCGACACCAGGTATTATAGTTCAAGATGTAGGGTGTCTTATCTGGTTTTGTGTTGTTGTTGTTGCTGTGTATAGTAGTGATGTAGTTCACAGAGTTACAGCACATAGGGTACGACATGTAAAGTCATAAATGGGTAAACTGCTCTTGACGTTTTTCATCATTTATTTTGACGCCACAGGTACAGGTACGTTACATCCAGTTCACAATAGGGCAAAGTCATGACATTCACGAATATCAGCATACATAGTTCATCAATGCATTTGGCATATTCTCAAGAAAGATGATGTGGCGCCAAGGGATTATATGGTTGGCTCCAAATACAAAAGTACATCAACAAAAAATCCTCTTACTGTTCAGATGTGCTAAATGAGTCAAATCATAAGTCGCACGAGGATGGCATTCCAGGAGTGCAGGTCAAACTGACCTTTACAGGCATTCCTAAGTCTAACCTTGACGTAGGCATAATCGCTGACACACTGCGACGTTCATAGAACAAAGAACTGTCCTCCGGGCTGAGTATGACCCGTGTACATATAGATCTCAGGTATGAAGATACCTGGGGCGTGACTTCTATTAGAGGAACCTCCCTTTCTGTAATGCATACGTGAGCAGAGATCGACCATTGTCAAACATAAAGTTAAGTTACAGATTGGATGTAAATGAGGCATTACCTTCGTTCGAAAATCCACACCACAGAAAACATACGCCTCCAGGCGTTTTTAGAATACTCAAGGGAAGGACCTTGTAAGCTAACTATCTCACAATAAGGCTCCTAATTCCCTAACAAAATCACAGAGACGCCAAAACGCGTCTTCTCTGCTTCACAACTTTCCATCGACTCCCAGACAAAAGAAACTTCCCAGACGCCTCGCGTCCGGACATGCGCAGAACGCATCCACTTGAATAGCAATCAAACAAGACGATCTAGGAACATTCCAGATAAAGATTTATACTAGATCAAGCCTTATATGGACATGAACAGAGACCTCAACACTGGTTTCAGACATTCCAACAACAGTTGACCGATACTACCAAATAAGGAGAATGATCACACTTCGTTCAAAAAATATGGACCGAACGTGTCTCGTCACAAGAGGAGGTAACATCATATTAAATGATAATCTCAATTATCCAGAGTTATGTAGCTTTGACCGAAAAAAATTAAAGTGTACATTTCAGTCAATCTAATAATACAATGTCTTTAGCAAAAAATGATCATACAATGACTTTAGGAAAAATGATCATATAATGACTTTAGAAAAAAATGATCTGCTTCGGGCACAAGGCAAGATATATACATGAGGATTTATGTTAAGCATAACATTAATTTTAAATATTCATCAATTTTAAATGTACATTCATTCACAAAGACATTTTGTAAGCTTATAAACATTACTCTCAGACACAGTGATACTTCGAAGACTGCGACTGTTTGAAGCTTCGATCTACAAATCGCTCACAATAGCAGTCAGTTGCGGCTTCTTCTCAGTTATCTTGTTGTGTTGTGGGTTAAGACTTCTAACTAGAAGAGTCAGGCCTCTGGATACCTTCTCAGCTCTGTCAGATCTTGAATGGATTTCCTAAGTAACGAACTGTGTCTGAGATGGGGCTTATATAGCTAATCTCAGGTCTAATCCTTGCTTTCTCAGAGGTCCGCGCCTAAGTTCACTTTTCTTCTTGTAAACATTCGAGGGATTTTAATGCTGTTGTGCGAATTTACCGACAAAATCAAAATTTCCTCGTGAAATATAAAAGATAATGGCTATAAACTGCTATAATTACTTGTATTTGTAGCTGCAATTCGTGTGTCATTGACGTTTGGCATATGTATGTGACAATTGCATGTTTTTAATGACATTTGATTATAATGTAAAACAATATGTTTATAAAACTTGGTTATATTTAAATGACGTTTAAAATATGTTTAAATGCAAATGAGTATGTTTTAATGAATTTTGGAGTATGTTTGTGAGACATAAGTGCGTTTGAATGATGTTAAAATATAATACAAACATAATATGTTTATAAAGTGTAGGTTTGGTTAAATGACGTTTGAATAATATGTATTATATTTACAAAGCGTGAGTATGTTTCAGTCATTAAACAATGTGACAGAATGGTGCGACCTTTCTCGATCTCTGTTTCACTACGGCAGTAACAGTTACATTTTTGTACTGATGTTTTATGCGTGCTTTCAATTGTCGCACTTTCTTTCTTTCTTTTTCTGCTATGTGTAGCAGATATTTGGTATTTTCCTTCTTACACCCCTCTCTGGGATAAGTCAGCATGTCTGTTTGTTGTCCATTTAACTCGCGGGTGCAGCCGACATCAGAATACAGATAAGCCCTACAAATCGCCAGCGTATTTGTTATCGCTGATAAAGGCCAAGGTACGTGAGAGATAAGAGATTACTTGTCTGGTTGACACGTTTTGGACAGACACGGATGATCTAATCGCTTCCTGTTCGACTTGTTATGACAAGATTACTTTAGATAATAATAATTTGCTACATCTGAAACACATTGTTGTATGAGTTTACAGATGTGGTGGTGAGTTCGCCTGCCAGGGATCGGATGTTTTCATAGCATATATGGAAAAGGTGACATCTACATTACGTTCATAATCTTTCCATGTCAAGAATATTTTGAGATTTCCCCCCCCCCCCAATCCCCCGCCCCCAACGTGCATGTTTGAAAATGATTTCAGATTTTGAGTAGCCCCATAACAAACAGATGAGGGTGGAGGACAGTGAAAATAACCTGCGCTTTTCAAGTCTAGTTCACTGTGAGATTCACGCTTGCAAAGACACAACCAGATTTGCCAGAAGTTAGAATTCAGAATTTCCATTTATCAGGCCGGACCTTTATGGAACAATCTTGAAGGACTTACATAGCCCAGGAAACCCATTTTAATAAGGAAGGCTGAGGAAACTGAAACACACGGAGTCATAGAGGGAATTATCTTCTAAAAAGCAACGACCTCAAGAACACGCTTAAGAGGCCTAATCAAGTGCCTTAACTTCATTCATCTGAGCAAAAAGTCTGTGAGCCAGGATTGGCGAAAGTTGTCATTTTACATTCTATATTTTTCATTACTAACATGTGAACTAATATTTATATATTGCCATGTGAATTTTAATATGTGAAAATCGCTAGTGGATGTTCAAGTCATTTGAGGCTGGCAACCTCAGCGTATAGAATGATGATTTCATGAACCACCACTGCAAGAGCTGGTGACTGCTTTATTGCTAGTTCCTTTCAGAGAGCTAATAGCAGCGGTAGTCCCAAGTTCCAAATAGAGGGAAAGATGAAAGAAATGATGTACATTCAAAGTATAATACTTACAGTTTCAAACAAGTGTAAATGTCGATGTTGACATATTCACTTTAAAATTAATGGAAGTTTCAAACCTTTCAAATCAATGTAAGCATAAATGAAAACACATTCAATTTATATTGTGAACACTTTTCAATCAGTGGAAATGTAAATGTAAACATATTCTATCTGTACTATAAAATTTTCATTTAAATGTAAAGTAACTATAAAAGCTATTCATTTTAAATGTAAAGAAAGTTTTCTCTCGAGGGATTAAGTTTAATTCTCATCGAGGGTAAATTTTGGGATAGATGGGATGGTGGAATAAGAGAAAAGGGACACATAAGTATGTGTCGGGAGACGCAATACTCAGAAGAGCGTTTCGTTTCTATTCTTTTACCATAGTTGTTGGTGGTGGTACCAGTGAGGGTGCTAATCTCTGGAACAAAGTCAGGGTAGAAGTGGACTGACGTAGAAACACGGGACCAGCTTGGCAGTTACTTCTTGGTTGTACTTGAAACGTACTGCACCTTTAATCTTGACCAGAGACGTGAGAACTCCATTGACCTATCTGCACAGAACCCATCAGCGGGAGCATAAACTACTATTGGCAGCTAAGTGAAAACCATAAGCTGCCACAGTGAACTTTTTCATAAAACCTACTATCATTCAATGATAGAGTAAACCCTGAGGATAAATCCGTAGGAGTCCCTAAGGCAGTCTGATGTTGATTCGACATTATTCTGGCAACTCCTGCTGCGTGGCTGGTACCAAACTGTATCGGCTACTGCCGTTCCTTTGGATCTACCAGCTGTGTGGAGAGGGGGAACATGCTGCATGGGCAACAGCTTGATCTCCATATAACTGTGCCCAAGCTCGCGCCCTGGAGAGGACACTCCAGCTTCACCCTATAGGCGTCGGCAAAATGCGGGAAGTAGCAGTTACCGGTTATAAGCATTTTGCCCAATTAGCGTAGGGCATGGCGCCAGGGGCTACTTCCGACAGTGGGAGAGGTTCTAGGATCTCAAAGGACAGCTACCACCCGCTTCAAGCTGGGCAGCCCCCAGTCAATAAGGTGTTGTCCCGCCACTGTCTGCTTTCCCCATTGAGTGCATGGGGATTAGGGACAAACCCAACCTGTGGACTGAAAATTTTGCACCAAGCAATTATCGTAATTATAGAAATAAGCAAACTCTCAGATTGGGATGCTGGAACGTCCGGATTATGTTGACTGGACTATCCGAAAACCTACAGGACGTAAGTGATGTAAGGAAGACAGCCATAATTAATGATGAGCTTAAACGGCTTCAGCTGGATATAGCTGCACTTCAGGAAACGCGCCTGGCGAGCTCTGGAACGGTGAGCGAGAAGGACTACACATTTTATTAGCAAGGGAAAGATCTTAATAAAACTAGAGAACACGGAGTAGGTTTTGCGGTCAAAAAATCGTTAACTAAAATGGTTGAACCAGATAAGAATGGATCAGAACGCCTGTTAACGCTCCGCCTGCAAACTAGCGCAGGTCCCATCACCCTTGTCAGTGTGTTTGCTCCTACTCTGTACTCTGCCTCAGAAGCTAAAGATGAGTTCTACAAGAATCTAGCAGCAGTCATCAAAAGCATACCTAGGCAAGAACAGCTTGTTCTCCTTGGTGACTTTAACGCTAGAGTTGGTGCCGATAATGTTTCATGGCCTTCATGTCTGGGCAGGTTTGGTATTGGCAAAATGAATGAAAATGGACAACGGCTCTTAGAGTTGTGTGTCCACCATGACCTCTGCGTGACCAACACCTACTTTCAGACAAAGCCCCAGCATAAGGTGTCATGGAGACACCCACGATCTAAGCACTAGCACTAACTGGACCTGATTCTCGTCAGAAGGCCACTCCTCAGGTCTGTGCTCTCCACGCGCTCGTACCATAGTGCAGACTGTGACACAGATCGCTCCTTGGTTTGCTGCAAAATCAGAGCACAACCAAGAAAACTCTATCGTGTCAGACATGAAGGGAAACCACGCATTGATACCAGCAAGATGTCAGACCCAGTCATGATCGCTCAATTTACTGCGACCTTCAAGAAAGTGCTCGGTAGCCCTCAACATGGTGATACTATTACAGAGAACTGAGAGCATCTGAGGAACACCATTCAAAGTACTGCACTTGCCACCTTTGGTAAGAAAACGGCGAAGTCAAATGACTGGTTTGATGCTTTATCAGATGTGATGGCACCTGTCATTGAAGCTAAGCGCAGTGCTATGAATGAATACAAACGTTCACCGAGTGCTAGAACCCTACAGATCATGAAGGCTACAAGAAGCAAAGTTCAACAAACTGCTCGACGCTGTGCAAATGACTATTGGCTCCAGCTCACGGAGAGCATCCAGATCGCAGCGCAAACAGGCAACATTAGACAAATGTATGACGGTATAAAGAAAGCACTCGGCCCACAAAAAAGTAAGACGGCACCGCTAAAAACCATCAGCGGAGAAAAGCTAACCGATAAGGGTAAGCAGATGGAGAGGTGGATCGAGCACTACTCTGAGCTTTACGCTAGAGAGAATACCGTTACGCCTGCAGCCCTTGATGCTGTCAAATGTCTTCCAAATATGGAGCAGTTGGATGCCGAACCAACATTAGAGGAACTCAGCAAGGCCATTGATAGCTTGGCCTCTGGTAAAGCACCAGGCAGTGATGGGATTCCTCCTGATTTAATCAAATGCTGTAAGAGCACGCTATTACATCCCCTGCATATGATGATGTGCCAGTGCTGGGAAGAGACAACTATTCCTCAAGACATGCGAATTGAAAAGATTGTAACACTGTATAAAAATAAAGGCGACAGAAGTGATTGCAATAACTACAGAGGCATCTCTCTTCTTAGTATTGTTGGTAAGGTTTTTGCCAAAGTCATATTAATGCGACTACACAAGTTAGCTGAGCGCATATATCCAGAGTCACAGTGTGGATTCCGAGCTGGCAGATCAACAACAGACATGATCTTCTCTCTCCGCCAGCTTCAGGAAAAATCGAGAGAGCAGAAAAGGCCTTTATATATCGCCTTTATAGACCTCACAAAAGCATTTGACCTGGTTAGTAGGGATGGACTCTTCAAAATCTTGCTGAAAATAGGCTGCCCTCCTAAAATGCTAGAAATGATAAAGTCATTTCATGACGACATGAAGTGAACAGTCCAATATGCTGGAAGCACGTCACAGCCCTTTGATATACGAAGTGGCGTTAAACAAGGCTGTGTTCTGGCTCCGACCCTCTTCGGAATCTTCTTTGCCTTACTCTTGAAACATGCATTCAGAGGTGCAACTGAAGGAATATGCCTTCACACTAGGTCAGATGGCCGTCTGTTTAATCTTTCAAGGCTGAAGGCAAAAACAAAAATCAGAAGGGTCACTATAAGAGACTTGTTGTTCGCTGATGATGCTGCAGTCGTCACTCAAAGCCTACAGGAGCTTCAGAGCTTGATGAATCGCTTCACTAAAGCGTGCAAGGACTTTGGCCTCACAATAAGTCTAAAGAAAACGAATGTGCTGAGTCAGGATGTGGATGCTGCACCAGTTATGACTATCGATGACTATGAATTGGCTGTGGTGCACCACTTCGCATACCTAGGGTCTACCATCAATGACAAACTCTCACTGGACACAGAAATCGACAGCCGCATTGGCAAAGCTGCAGCTACCTTTGCCCGCCTCACATCGCGTGTTTGGGGAAACTCCACACTCACAACGAAGGCCAAAGCTGCGGTATATAACGCCTGCGTCACCAGCCCACTCCTATATGGCAGCGAGACCTGGACGACCTATGCTAAGCAAGAAAGAAGGCTCAATACCTTCCATTTACGGTGTTTACGCCACATCTTCGGCATCTCGTGGAAAGATAAAGTGACAAATGTCGAGGTATTGTCACGTGCTGGCCTTCAAAGTATGTATACACTGCTTAGACAGCGCAGAATTTGCTGGCTAGGCCATGTTCGCCGCATTGAAGATGGTTGCATCCCAAAAGATATCTTCTACGGATAATTAGCAGATGGCAAGAGAACGGTTGGGCGACCGCTGCTGAGGTTTAAAGATGTGTGCAATAGAGATATGAGGGCACTGGACATGGATCCAGCAACATGGGAGGATGAAGCTGCAGATCGCACTAAGTGGCGATGCTATTTACGGCGCCACCTCAGATTGGGTGAAAAGAGGCTCACACAAGAAGCAGAGGAGAGGAGAAAACGTCGAAAGGAGCACCAGGAAAATAAGCAGCTGAGGGCTGCCACCTCAGGGGCGCATTACCATAGTCAGTTATGACTAAAGGGGCTATTATTATTATTATTATCATTCAATGATGAACATTTTCTTTTAAACTATTCAAATTTTCTAAATCCTCGTTAAAACTAAATGATTATTTACACACTCTAAATAGAGCCGTACCATAATAATAAGAATTTCACTGAGTAAATCAGAGGTGGGGGCTTAAGGAGCAGAAATTAATAATTGCTTAAGTCTTTACAAAAGTTATCGTCAGATCCTAGAATTAACGTGCTCAGCCAATGCAGCATTGTTTTCGCTTTTCTGAACATCTTGTGCATCTACCTCGAGATAGAAGTGTCATTACCCTTATATTTACAAATCTGCCAAGAGTAATCTTATGCAAAGGTAGACACCTTTGAGGACCCATAGTAGATACTCTTGAGTTTCGGCCACTGTTGGACCACTACTGCAAAGCAGGGGAGGCAACCCGTCACACACACACACACATAATATATGGATGAATATATATATGAGCAAGCAAGAGGACATGCACACCATCATAGCTGGCAGACGCTGGAGCTGGGTTGGCCATGTCCTCAGAAGAGACCCCGATGCCATCACAAGAACAGCTATGCTATGGACCCCTGAAGGAAAACGAAAGAGAGGCCGACCACAAACAACTTGGCGGAGGACTGTGGAGGCTGAGATGCAAAGAATGAACCAGAGTTGGGGCACTGTACGAAGGATGGCCGCCGACCGAGCAAAGTGGAATCAATTTGTTGTTGCCCTACAAGACGCGACCAGGCGTAATGGCCACTGACTGCTTTGACGGTCGGCGGCTAAGGATCAAAGAAGAAGAAAGATATATATATATATATATATATATATATATATATATATATATATATATATATATATATATATATATATATATATATATATATATATATATGTGTGTGTGTGTGTGTGTGTGTGTGTGTGTTTATCAGGAGCTTGGATATGTATGTAGAGGATGGTTGGAGAGAATGGTTAAAGTGTGTACTAATTTTTGACAGGAGTCGGGAATCGGAGTCGTGAAGTCGGTCGTTTTTAGTGGAATCGGAGTCGGGGTTGCAAAACATTTCTGGACTCCGACTACGAATTTGATGCCACGTGACTGGTAAATGTCCGATGGCAGACTGTAGTCGGAGTCGGGAGTCGCAGTTCTACAATTTCAGTAGTCGAAGATGAAAAATGTTTAAGCCGACTCCATAACCCTGGTTTTTCAACAACTTGAAGCACGACCTTCATTTTAAACTGGCGTCTGCCCGGAAAGTGACCAGTATCCTCTGACATAAGATATGTCCCTGGACACCGGCCCCAGCATGACGGCTAATTGTTTGCCAGGATTATATGAGCTTAAGCGATCTCAGAGCCAAAAACCGCGTTCAGTGAGTTAACCATTGCGGTTAAGTCCGCTCAGAGACTCTCTGAGAGTAACCGTCTCAAGTAATATGTTGAGACTTCACAGCTTCTAAGTGTGGCCTATTGCTAAACGCAACAAATCTACTTCATATTTGAACAGTCGCTTTCAAGAGCATTCATTCACCCCTTACACTCCAGCTACCAAAGGATCATAGACCTTAGACGTTTATGCCATGTCTTCCTGTTTAGTGCCATCCATTCAAAGTCTTTCCATCACTTTCTTATCTCATTCGTCACCGTTTTCAGTTCTCTTCATCGTGTGTCTTTCGATCTCTCCCATCATCTCTTGACCCTTGGAATTCCAGAATAGGTGCATTCTAGAGCATCGGGGAAATAAATATTTATGCTGGCTAAGTTGTCTGTAAAATATATCAGCTTTTGTCCTTCCTTTTGATTCATTGTGTTCTCTCCTTGCAATTTCTTAGTTGCTGACACTTGTTATAGAAATGAACCTTGATGTATAGATAAGCTAGTGTGACGTGTGCTATAGAAATGGACCTTCATTTATAGGCAAGCTTATGTGACACTTGCTATAGAAATGGACCATTCTTTATAGGTAAATTAATGTGACGATTGCTATAGAAATGGACCATCATTTATAGATAAGCTAATGTGACATTTGCTTTATAAATGGGCCTTCATTTATAGATACGTTAGTATGACACTTGCTAGAGAAACGGACCTTCATTTATAAATAAGCTAATGTGACGTGTGCTTTAGAAATGGACCATCATTTATAGATAAGCTAGTATGACACTTGCTATAGAAATGGACCTTCATTTATAGGTAAGCTAATGTGACGTGTGATTTAGAAATAGACCTTCATTTATAGGTAAGCTAATGTGACGTGCGCTATAGAAATGGGCCATCATTTATAGATAAGCTAATGTGATACTTGCTTTAGAAATAGACCTTCATTATTTTTAGATAACTTAGTGTGACACTTGCTATAGAAACCTTCATTTACAGATAATCAATTATTACACGTGCCACGGACAAAGACTTTCATCTATAGATCAAGCTATAAAACGTTTCACTAGCTTTGCCCTCAAACAAATGTAATTATCTGACTAACCGTCCAACGTATTAATGCCATTTTTTGCATACGATGTTATATTGGGTTAGACCCAACAAATATATACTTTATATCTGTGCATCTTGTCTAGTTCCCATAAACGAATGAAATCCTTTGATCTTTGTCGGCATACTAATTATTGTGTATCGAGAAAAGAAATTTTACCACTTCAGTCACAGATTCTGTGAATTGATTAGGCATAGGCGTGTCTACTATTACAATAATGTGGCCATCACGTTTGCATATGAATACCTGTTGAAGATGATTTCTTAAATGATCTGCATGCGAGATACTCGTGACATTGTTTGTCATTGACATTTAGTGCGCTACCGAACTGGACCTTCATTGATCTAATTATTTCAATAGGTATCACCACTTTGCGGTTCATAAATATCATAATGGAACGTTGCCCCTCTACTGTGCTTGTAAATAACGGTAAGGTCATCTTTAAAGAAATTAAACTTCATCCGAATTATAATCAGATGTCTCTGAGAAATTGATAATCAATCTCGGCTGAATGAAGGACAAACCATCATTCGTCCAATATTCCTCTTCCTCTTGTAACACATGGTTCTCACATTTCTTCCAATAATCCCTGGCTATATTGGAGATGGCGGCTTTTGTAAGTATTTCAACATCTTTTAATTTGAACGTTCTATTTTCTGTTGCTACCTGTTCCTTAATTTTAGCCCAGACTAATTCTATTGGGTTTAAGTGAGAATGGTAAGGAGGCAATCTTAAACATCTGTGACCATGTTCATGGATTGCCTTGTCTATGTGAAATATCTTTGTATGCTGTGTCATTTTTACAATTCCAAGTAATTCAGGCTTCAGGGACATTTCGTTGAATGGAATGTTGTTTTTGGTCAGCCAAATCTTTATTACATCTTTAGTACTTGATGAATTAGGAACTTTATCTTCTGGTGCCACAACGTTGTGATATGAAGCATTGTCCATTATCAAACACGACGGTCTATCCAATGAAGGAAGTACATGATTCACAATCCAATCTTGAAATATCTTGCCATTCAACTCTGTATGATAATCCCTATTATCTGTGGATTTTGAAACAAATATGATTTCAGTATTATTTAGAAGCCCATGATGGCTGCTTCCTGCATGTGCAATTATTAGGCGCTGTCCTTTGCTGCTTGGTACTAGTCTTTTAGTTGTCCCATCAGATGATTGCCATTCTCGTTCATTACTATGGTGCGCATTGATCCAAGTTTCATCTAAATACACAAAATCATAACAATCTCTTCTCAATTCTCTGACCTCGCTTAAATATTTGCTTCTCATTGCAATTATATGAGGCTTTTCACAAATAAGGTTTCTACCACCAACATATTTTCTAAAATTGAATCCCAAACTCCTAATAGTCCTCCATAACGTAGATTTGGAAATATCAATGTCATTATTCTTTCTTAACCAAATTTTCAATTTCCTTAAAGTCACTGCCTCATTATTGTGAAACATATTGCAAATTTCTCGGCGGATCAATTCTCTGTCAAAATTATCCACCACTCTTGGGCTAATTTTCGTGTGTAAAACACTGGAATTAGAAATTTCAGATGTCGCTATCCAGCGGTGCAATGATCGTTGGCTTATTCCCAAAGCATGAATAGTCCTCTTTTGTGGGTTTGAAATAGAATGATATAGTTTTCCTCGAGTAGCTTCATTGCAGAAATACTTAAAAATCCTATTTGTGATTTGCAGTAATGTCATAAAATGTACTCGCAGACTAATTTTTCCTACTTAACCACACAATACTTTTTGTAGACACGCCACTGATTGACAATGTGTGCGTAACACCGGATATAAACTGTTTTATGTTCAAGAAGTGCAATTTCACGCAATTTCACGCTAAAATCATGCCAAATGTTTGATAAACCAATCATGTGCAAATGAGGTCGTATAATTTACGGTAGACATTTCAGTATGTGTGTGTGTGATGTGTGTTGGCAAGTAGGATTTTGATATTATATCGCAAAGAAACGAAAATTGAAACCAATGGCCGCATTTTAATGAAAAATTTATTTCATAGGGTCTATACCATTTCAAATTTACACACAAAATTTCACTTATATGCGTTATATATTCGCTGAGATATAGCATTTTGAATTTGGGCAATGCTAGTGAAACGTGCTATAATGTTACGTGGACCATAGAAAGAGATCTTTATTTACAGATCCGACGTGTTACATGGTGTATAGAAATAATGCTTCATTTCATATCAAACTGGTAAGACACGTTGTATAAATAGATTATCATTTACAGATAAGCGAATGTGACGTATGCCATAGAAATAAAACTTTATTTACGTCTACGCTGATGTGAAACTTGCAATAGAAATAGGTCTTCATTTATAGATAAGATGCTGTAATGCGTGCTACAGAAATAGACCTACATTGACAGACATGCTGACACATCTATGTAGTTATCATCAATATCAGGGCCAGATTATCCATTAAGCCCACCAAGCACGTGCATGGGGCATTAGCCCGAGAGGGGCATTAAAAAAAAGAAAAAAGGAGAAAACATTTCTAGCAGCCCTCGACATTGAAAGCCACACAGGAGAAAGAAAATAAGATCAAATGCTGGATTATCTGTGGCATGTTTGTAAAGGCGTCTTCTTGTCATCTGTTGAGAAGAAAACGCTGGCGATGCGTATGACACACATCTGCTGAAAGCATTAACAGGCAGTCCTTATTCTGACATCCCCAAGGTATGAGAGGCAGTGGTAAAAAACTAAAAAAGAAAATTAAAAAACACACACACAAATGGCAAAGAAAGTGGAGACAGAAGTTATTGTTATTGTCACGGATTGCTTCCCCTTGCTTTGCAGTAATGGTCCACTAATGGTCACAACGCAAGCGTATCTAAAAGTAGGTCGTCCAAGGTGTCTATCTTCGCGCAAGATTACTCTTGGCAAAGATATAGATAGAAGATAAATGGCGCTTCTACCTTAGGGGAGCCTTCACAAGATATTCCCAGAAGTTAAGAACAAACGCTCCTTAGAGCTGAGTAAATTTGTTAACTTATTATCTGGTCCGTCGCCTTTTGTGAAGGGTTTATGCAATGGTTCTGGCCCGTTCAAGCCCCATTCGAAGTAATCCAACGAATGCCCTCTTATAAGTAATGGCTCTATATAGTTATCTGATTATTACATATTTTCGCTCATACGTTTGCTTTCATACTTCTAATGACTGAATAAACAATTATTTGTTTAGTTTGAAAGAACATACAACAAATTTAATAGTCAATAAGTCTTTAACATGGGAAAATAAATATGGAAAATTGGGTGAAAATTGAAATTAAAGTTTCCTCACTGAGGTTTATAATAGGCTTTAGAATGTCTTTAATTTTTGCTGTAGCCTTTTCACGAAAAAAACTTAGCTCCAGATGAGTCCTGCAGCCGGGGTTTTCGTCACTTCAGAAGCAAAACCGTAAGCTCCAAAGCCAAGGCTCATGAAGTGTACACAGAAGCAAACAAAGAAGTAAGAAGAAACATCAAAAGAGACAAGAGGAAGTATATTGAAGAGTTGGCAAGGAAAGCAGAGGAAGCTGCAGCCAAAGGAAATATGAGGGACCTGTACAACAACACAAAGAAGCTAACAGGGAGATATAAGCAAGCAAATGGCCTCATAAAAGATAAGAATGGAAAATTGCTTAGTAATATACAAGAACAAATGAAGATATGGACAGAACATTTTGAGGAACTTCTCAATAGACCATCTCCAACTAATCCCCCAGACATCCAGCTAGCAAAAGAGAAGCTGCAAATCAGCTGCGAACGGCCAAGTAGAGAAGAAATAAAGAAAGCTATAAAGCATATGAAACATGGAAAAGCAACTGGTCCAGATGGCATTCCAGCAGAGGCCATCAAAACAGATATTGATACCTCTACAGAGATATTATACAAACTATTTGGCAAAGTCTGGGATGGAGAGGAAATACCAGCAGAATGGAGGGAAGGTTATCTGGTCAAGCTGCCTAAGAAGGGAAATTTACAAGAGTGCACAAATTATAGAGGAATAAAGTTACTATCAGTGCCAGGAAAATTATTAAACAGAATCACCCTTGAGAGATTAAAAGAGTCCATAGACAAGCAACTCAGAGATGAACAAGCAGGTTTTCGACAAAACAGATCCTGTACAGACCAGATAGCCACATTGAGAATAATAGTTGAACAAAGTCTGGAATGGAATTCACCGCTTTACAACGGATTCGTGGACTATGAAAAGGCATTTGACAGTGTAGACAGAGAATCACTTTGGAAACTGATGAGGCATTATGGGAGTCCCCATGAAGATCATTAACTTAATAAGGAAGACCTATGAAGACATGACATGCAGAGTTCTTCATGGAGGACAACTTACAGAACCGTTTAGTATAAGAACGGGAGTGACATAGGGATGCCTCTTGTCTCCATTCCTTTTCTTACTAGCAATAGATTGGGTTATGAAAACATTAACATCACACAACAGAAATGGAATCTAGTGGAATCTGACTAAACAGCTGGGTGATCTGGATTTTGCAGATGACTTGGCTCTTCTGTCCCGTAACCATAATCAGATGCAAGAGAAAATGAAAATTCTGGATGAGAGGTCACAACAAGTGGGCCTGAAAATACGCAGGAAAAAGACAAAGATTATGAGAATAAATGCAAGAAATGATAACCAGATTGAACTTGAAGAAACACCACTAAAAGATGTAGAATCGTACACATATCTTGGTAGTTATATAGACACAGTTGGAGGGACAGACAATGATATCAAAATAAGAATACAAAAAGCAAGAGGCTCTTTTATTGCATTGGGAAACATATGGAGGTCAAGAGAAATCAAGTCCAACACGAAAATAAGAATCTTCAACTCAAATGTCAAGTCAGTCCTATTGTATGGCTCTTGAGAAATGGAGAGCAACAAAAACAACAACTAAAAAGCTACAGACTTTTATAAACGGGTGCTTTCGTAGAATAGAAGGACTGAAATGGTATGACAAAGTCACAAATGCGGAATTGATGACAAGAACCAGACAAGTGCCAGTGGAACAAGAGCTGAGAAGAAGACGCTGGCGATGGATAGGACACACATTGAGGAAACCTGTTGATAGCATCACAAGGCAATCCTTGTTCTGGAATCCACAGGGAAAGAGAGGCAAAGGTAGACCAAAAAACACATGGAGAAGAGAGCTGGATACAGAGGTGAAAATGATGAGGAAAACATGGAGCTTGAGCGGATGGCACGGGACAGGAAGACTTGGCATGTGTTTGTTGAAGGCCTACGCTCCTCTGAGAGCTAAATGGTATTGATTGATTGATTGGTGATGAGGGCACTTCTTCAACCAATTTGTCCGATTTCGGCAGTTGGTGTTGATGCTCTTCTCTCAAACTAGCGGCGTTATTACCACAGTCGACTGGTGGCTTGTAACCACAAACTAGCGGCGTTATTACCACAGTCGTCTGGTGGCTTGTAACCATAAACTAGCGGCGTTATTACCACAGTCGTCTGGTGGCTTGTAACCACAAACTAGCGGCGTTATTACCACAGTGGTCTGGTAACTTGTAACCACAAACTAGCGGCGTTATTACCACAGTCGTCTGGTGGCTTGTAACCACAAACTAGCGGCGTTATTACCAAAGTCGTCTGGTGGCTTGTAACCACAAACTAGCGGCGTTATTACCACAGTCGTCTGGTGGCTTGTAACCACAAACTAGCGGCGTTATTACCACAGTCGTCTGGTGGCTTGTAACCACAAACTGTGTCAAATAGAAAGAAACAAATGCCTTCTGCTGAGTATATTTGTTCTCCGCAAACTAACAGGCCCATTGTCATGCGCTCCACCCACTAATGTTAACCTCTCAGAAGAATTTAATTCCCGAGCACACAATGTAACTCAGGGAATATGATGAAAATTCACCAATATCCTTCTGGGTGTCAACTAGGAAATTGCGTCTGGAGTGCGTGAATAATGTTCAGCCTGAATTACAATTAAAAAAGGTACATAAATCTCACAAGATAGTACCTTACACCTTAGGCACATGTGATGTAATCATCACTCATTACTTGTCGCTACTCCCGTCGGAGTCTGAGGTCGCTCTGCTGTCGGGTTTCCCGCACGACTAGTCAGAACAGATCACCAGCTCTTGCAGTAGTGGTTCATGCATATAATATTTTCGTATGTTGAGGTTGCCAGCCTCATATATAACCACTTAGCAAGAAACCTGTACAATTTACATTAGTAAATAATTTGTTTTCACTTACCCCAAAATTGTGGGAATACACACTTCTCCTGGCATAGATTTAGAATGGACACAGCTCTGTATTAGAGCTTTGAGATCACTTAGGTCTGGAAATATGAGTTAATTCCTCTGACGGCTGGTGTTCTGCAAATTCCTGGCCTGGGAGAACTGTTGTATAATTCCTCTATGACGTGATAAAATTCTCAAGTTTTCAGTCTTGTATTAAAATTGCGGGTTTACTTGTGAATTCCAAAGTTGCCCAATACCCAATCTGCTACTTACAGTTGTGGAATTATAAGTCCTATCCTCTTTCCTCTCGCTTTTAGGAGGTGCTTAGTTGACGTTGCGATGCAGTCTGTCTGTGTGCTGTGACTCCGAGTTTGTTAGATTATATCTCTCATTTTCCAAGTTCAAATCCAGATGGGTTTCCGCTGAATGTTCCAATCAAATTCATTATTGATTCTGGCGACCCAACCGCTCTCTAGCACTTAGACTTCCGGCCGCACATCCTCTTAACTCTCGTGTTCACGAAATGGCTTTACAGGAACATAAACTAACAGTACGCATAAAGTCCTTTGTGCGGCATACCCTCCTCGCACAATCATAACACCATCCAGGTGTGATTCACTTATTCTAAGTGGTTGGCGGCATTAATCATCGCCATATAGATTCTCTCAGAATCTTCTCCAAACGGGAATTCAACAACGCCTGAATTTATTCCAATACAGCTACAAGGCGGGAAACGCGTCGCCTTTCTTTCCAGTAGCAACAGGGGCGGACACTGCAACGCCCTTTACTGTTCTCCACGAACAGGAACATAAATATGGTTCCAACTGGAACACTCACAGGCGGAACAATAACCGTCGCCTTATCCACAATAGGTAGGACCTACCCTATAATACTTATAACCATCATATTTGAAATAATTACATCTGTGGTTCTCCACAGTTACAAAATACGAGCTCACAGCTCGGCTGCCAAACACCGAATAATCCCAGTCACCCCAGACTTGTATTCACTAACGCTTTCTCCCAGCGCACGCACAATTCACACAAGGTTGACCTACAGTCAGACAAACTCAATCCCTGAGTTACACTTACAAGTGTTGACAATAACAGTTCAGTGACCCTTAACACCAATCACTATCATCATTCACACTCATGAAACTGTTCTGTGACATCCAACCCCCTCTCCAGATGGAAAACGAAGTACCAGCCACAGAACCCCTCATGTACCAACACATAATTGGATGCAAACATACTGTCTTACTGAAACAGTTGTCATATTACCGTGACTGGATCATTTACACAACACAACTTCAATGGGTGAGTCACACTCTAACCCATACCACAGTTCTCGATACGACCTATCACATGGAGCAAATGATTACACCATACTGTCCTAACATTCCACTAATGGAAACAAATCATATAGGCAAATGCAATTATATAACATCCGTGAAAAAGATTCGTGCAACACCTATCAGCTTTTTATTTACTCCAATGGACAATACATTACAGAATGAAAATTATTAGCAATTTCTTATGACACATGTTATCAAAATTGAACTACATCTCGTGAGCAAGGTTGCCACTCAAGTTCTAGAGATAAACCCAGATTTTCTTCTTAAAAAATTCCAGAAATACCCAGATTATTTTATGCCTCAAATACACGGGATAGACGATGCGTACACAATCTTTTAGTGCAACTTTAGCACAAATAAGCTGTGTGCTACCAATTTTTATTTATTTCTTCATTTTTTTTTTTTAATTACCAAAATTCGCAATTATATAAAAATGATTTTATTAACACCCCAATATATGAACTCTTGAAAATGAGATATTTTAACAGTAACATACTTACAGCAGTTACATTAACAAAATGTTCCTCAAATCAAATATAAAATGTTAGTTGAAAATTGTCACTTGTCAGCGACTCGGCATTCATGTCGACAACTTCTCCTTCGTCAAGATCATATGCATGAATTGACAACGTGGAATCTTGATTGTGGAGTTCCCAAATTTTTGCATATCTCTGCCGACAACGTCCTTCACGCACATCTTCAACCACACTTTTACTAGGATTAAACTTATGACAAACTCCATCTTTGGCAACTGCTTGCTTAGCTAGTATTCGATTGGAAACTGTTTGACACAAAAGCTTGTTGGTTTGTTTGGTTTTAACTAATATACAAATAATGTATAATGTTCAGTGCACAGAATATACATACGCTGTAAATGTCAATTATCAAATATACCCAGATTAATGTCGATTTGGGGAAAAAATACCCAGATACCCAGACGGAAGCCAAAAAACCCAGATCTAGTAAAAAATACCCAGCTGTGGCAACACTGCTCGTGAGAAATTAAGTCTTATACACATCAGTACCTCAGTCAAGTACTCTACAACAACAACAAGCATACTGACAACTTTGTTCGGAGATTTCGTCACTACAGCTCAAAAACGTTTATCTATGAATAAAATATACCTTGGTAAGTTTGAACCTCTACACCTCACGGTAGAAGGGGAACGACTAAGTAAGTAAGTAAGTAAGTTTGAACTCTTAGCGTAAATCATCATCATCATCAGTTGCCATCTCCACAACGGAGGTTGGCTGTAATGGATCTCCAACGTCTTCTGTCTCTTGTCTTGGTGGTACACTCTGATAGACTCTTTCCCGTCCATCTCTTGATGTTATCTTCCCACTTATAGCGCTGTCTTCCCCTTGCACGTTTACCTTCAACGTAAAGCTCACCAGAAATTTGGTCATTACTAGAACTGTGTTAAAAAAAAAAGTTTCGCTGACGTAGTTGTTTAGAAAAATATTTTATTTAATGGCATATTACCATTCACATCCAGCGCTTGTGCCTTTGGATAAACAACAAAATATATATTTGAAGTTTATTATTGCCCTTACTTTAAACCCGTTGCTTTCACGGAGTTATTCCCACATTGTTTTACTTGTAATATAAAATCGACTGCGTTAAAAACGGTACAAACTTTAAATATTACAATGTGCCAAGAAATGGAGATGCATCAAAACTTTCAGCCCTCTACGGTGAATGAAACATAAAGTTATTAGCATCAAAAATTTGAAAAGCCATCAATACTTTTTTTTATCTCTGAAGAAAAGTGTTAATAAAGGAGTTATCAAACAACAGACAGATAACACCACAAACAGGATGTAAGAGCTAGAATGTGTATTCATGTTGACTATTTTGGAATGAAAGTTTATAACGATTTCACCGCGCAAATAAAGTTCTCCAACAAGAAGAATTAGCTTTAAAGACATGTGCATATCTCCACCAACCATTAGCAGATCAGCTGTATACATTAAAGGAATAAGCTTTAAAATGGCAAAGTGTATCAGAAAATATCTTGTTTGATACTGACTTTAAAGAAACCAAATCCCAAAAGTGAATCAGGACAAAAAACAAGGCAATGATGGAAAAGAGCCAGAAACAGATAAGAGATAAGCTTCACGGGTCAATGGCGGATCTAGGAATTGTCCAAGTGAGTGGGCGATACATCAGAATGGCAATGCTCCCTCCTCTTCCCACGCTCATTATTTATACACATGATTTTAGACAATTAAAAAGTAAAATAACGTATTTTGGAAAAAATGTGACAACTTGGAAGTTTTATTATACAGTAACTAAAAAAAATTTTCATTTTTATGAGAGAATATATAACTATTTATAATTACATAACAGTAAAGATTTTTTTCTGATTCACTTTTGGGATTTGGTTTCTTTAAAGTCAGTATGAGACAAGATGTTTTCTGATCCAATATGCTATGTTATAGCATAGCACTTTTTTATTTGGGATTGGCCGGCCGATACATAAATTATCCGCCTCTTGTCACAGAGTTCTTTGTTTTTGCGGCTCGAATGAAGCCCCCTTGTGTCGCCTGCCTGGCGCCGTCTTTTGTCTCATTGTTGTACGATGGTTCCCTGTTTTGTCTTTCATTGTCCCGCCACGTAAAGTTACTTAAAAACTACGTTCATAACCTTTAGGGTACTTACCATTGTCCAGTACCAGACATGTTTTAATTCGTCCGTCGTCACCTAACGATTACTTACATTTAAGTTGGTTTGGGGGGAAGAATACTGGAGCGATTGATATGAAATAACGGTTTTCAAAGTCCCAAGGAAGGGGCGATCGCCCCGCGCCACCCCCTTGGATCCGCCAATGAATTGTCGCATGTATACATTTAATGTTATAATTGATTCTCTTGAACCACATATGGAAAGATGAGCTGAAGTATACAAAGAAATACCAAGTAAAACATTCTGTTCAACCGAAATGAATGTTCAAACATGTCTAATGAACGATAGTCACAAGATTCCCAATATCTAAATCTGTCACGTCAGTTCATCATGTTAGCTGAGTCGTGACCTGTTTATTTGAAAACAAATTTTTCTGGTAAACTACGGCTATTTCACTATTAAATACCAGCGCCGTGACAATGATGCGACAGTCCTCAACAATCGTCTGGTCCATGACACCATCAAAAGTCTTATCGCTCATAAGTCCTTACCTTCTAGCGCTTCTCATCTCCGTATTGACAATAGTTGTCTGGGTAAGCCTGTGTTTTATATGCTTCCCAAAATTCACAAACCCTCTAACCCTGGGAGACCCATTGTCTCTGCCTGTGCCTGCCCTACTGAACATATATCAGACTTCCTCGATGGCATCTTCCAGCCTATTGTAGAGCAGCTTCCTTCCTTCTTAAAGGACACAAACCATGCTCTTACTACTTTTTCCTCTATTCAGCTTTCCCCAGACTGTACCTACCGTTTATTTCTGTTAGATGTTTGCTCGCTTTACACTTCCATTCCTCACTCTGATGGTCTCCGTGCTCTCCAGTTTTTCCTGGACCAGCGCATGCACCCCTCTATTGCTACAGTAACTCTCCTGCGCCTTGCAGAACTTGTCCTTCGACTCAATTCCTTTGAGTTCAATGGACAGTTCTTTGACCAAATTAGTGGAGTCGCCATGGGCACCAAGATGGGTCCCAGTTATGCCTGCCTCTCGAAACACGTTCAGTCTCGTTCCCTAACGCCAAGTTCACCATCACACATGGCTTCACATGTGAGTCACGCAACGTCATCTATGCTATTATATGCAAACGTTGCACCATTACTTACATCGGCCAAACGGGCACACGACTGGGCGACCGATTCTGCAGACACCTCTACGACATCTCTCAGTTTAAATCCACACCTGTGGCCATCCACTTCAATGGCCCGGACCACCACGGTGCCACTGACATCCAGGTGACAGCTATCAGATCCTGTTCCTCGGACGCCAACAGTCGGTTTCGCCAGGAACAACGCCTCATCCATCTTATGGGTTGCCTTAAACCACACGGCTTGAATACTCAACATTCTTTTGTCTGAGACGCCTTTCTCTATCTAGTCCCTATTGTATTATGACTGTCTACTTTGATGTGATCACCCTTTTTTTTTTTTTTTCTAATTTGTTTTATTTTTAAAATTTTTTAAATTATATATATATATATATATATATATATATATATATATATATATATATATATATATATATATATATATATATATATATATATATATATATATATATATATATATATATATATTTTTTTTTTTTTTTTCATTTATTAATTATTTATTTATTTTATTTTTTTCTTTTTTTTCTTTTCTAAATCGCTTTTCCCTCACTTTATATATATATTATTATTATTATTTTTATTTTTTTATTTTTTCCTCACTCTTTCCGGTCCTTATTTTCATTGTTTCTTATTTTTTGTTTTCAATGTACTTTCGACTTCCGTTTTCCGGTTTAGTGGCAGCCATCTTGCTTCTGTGACTGGACATGTAACTGGACACAAGGGAGTTATTTTTCTCTTATTTTTATAGTTTCATGTTCTCTACTTAATTCTCATTTTCTTTCTTTCCCTCCTGTCTTGTTTGTCTGTCCCTGACGAAGGCCTTGTGGCCGCAACGTAGGTTTTTCCTGTCCTTTCTCCTTGTAAGACGCATTACTTTTTTTTTTTTTCTTATTCCACTGTTTTACCCCCGTCTTACGGCAGTTCTCCTCATATACTTATATTAAATATGTAACAATGATAATAATCCAGGAAACATAAATTCAATTACACTCATTTTCATACCTTAATCATAAAAGATAGAAAACTGTTGGAGATTGCTCGACGTATTTTCTCAACATTGATGAATACTAACTGCTCTGCAGTGTTCTTTTTCTCAGGTAAAGATTATGAATTATCCCAGACAATGCGGTAGCCACCTTAGCTTCGGGCACGTTTACACACAGTCACTAAGTGAACAGTATTATCAGGTTAATACGATTATCACGTGTCAGTCAAGCAATAAATCATGCATTAATCACAGATTATCTCAGTATTAAAAAATAAATCAAACACTTATCAGCGTTGCTGTGTCTTTTTAAACGGAACTGTGTGAATGGTGCTCTAATTGAACCAGGGAATTCATTGTATATAGGATATAATATCATTAGCAGGTTTGTTTCAAATCATGAGGACAAAACTTTGATATTACCCAAACAAGAATCAACATATAACATGAAAGGGGATTAAACACATTCACTGCCGACACTAAAAAAACAACACAACAAATGTCAAAGAACTTGCAAACTGGACGAACCAACACAAGAAAATCAAGAAATGTATTTTATTATAAAGAATAAAAAACAGATTATACCTAAATTATAGCACACATGAGGTTAAACCGGTAATCCGTGCACAGGTTAAACACCATTTTTAGTGTTGATGGACCAATGAAAACCAACCAACTTAAGAGAACAACACTGTTCTAGGACAGACTTTAAAACACTTGCTCAACTTTGTATTAAACCAGATATGCTTCGCGGAATAACTTGTGATGGTGTAATCATGGATTTCACAATCTGAACATTAAGAAAGAAGTTATTTTATATATATAAACAATAAATATAGGTGTTATTTAATAATTTTATTTGTCTTCATATTTCATTTTTTAGTTTCACATTTTATGGGCAGGAGGAACTATAATATTTTTAATGCGTAGGGCCCTAGAAGGTCCTAATCCAACCTGGACTAGCATCTTAATCTTCGCGTCTAAGCATCTGGCCAACAGTTGCCGCCTTTGTCAATTATGTGATCAGGTGTGTGACTGCCATTCACATGGTAAATTATAGTAGCCCCTTCAGTCATAGATGGCTATGGGTATGTGCCCCTGAGATGATAGCCTTCAGCTGCTTTTTATTTCCATGTGTTTGTGACGGTATTGCCTCCCCTGCTTTGCAGTAGTGGTCCAACAGTGGCAAAAACTCAAGAGTATCTATTATAGGCTTCAATGGAGTCTATCTTTACACAAGATTACTCTTGGCAGAAATGTAGATAGAAGAGTAGTAAAGCTTCTATCACATGGGAGTCTTCATAAGATATTCAGATAAATAAGCAAAAACAATGCTGGCTGTTGCTGAGCACGTTAATTCTGTAATCTGCCGAGGATTTTGTGAAGGATTTAAGTACATTACTTTCAGCTCGTTTAAGCCCCCACCCCTGATTTACTCAGTGGAATTCTATTATTTTAGTATAGCTCTCAATTCTTTTGAGGACTTCTTCGTTCTCCTCCTTTAGCTCTGCGAGTTTGGCGATGTCGACTTCTATTTGGTGTTTGATGGATTTCATGTCCTGTAACATTGCCTGGGTGCTCTGTAAGGCTCCTATTGTTTCGTCTCTTATGGTATCTGTGTCTTCGTTGTGCTGCCTGTTCTTGTCGACTTTGAGTTTTTGTTTTATGTCTCGCACCTCTGTGGTAAGTTTTATTAGTTGGGTTCTTGTGTGCTGTTCCTGAAGCCACTCGGTGTCTTGCTTCTCTGAAGGAGATGTTTTTGGTTACAGATTCCTTCAGTATGGCCTTTGCCTCATAGAAGATCGGACAGCCACGGTATCTTGTCCCGTGGTTCCCGAGACAGTTTGCGCAAGTTCTGTTGGAGTTGCGCACTTTATAGTTGGTATCCTTTTTCGCGTGAGGACATTTATTGTAAGAGTGCTTCCCGCACAGTACCGACAAACTGTCTCTCTCTTGCAAGTTTTCTTAGTGTGCGAAAATTGCTGGCAGTTTGAGCACTGCATAACAGGAGGGATGTACTCTTCTGTTTTTCGACATCTATCGTCTAGGTTTAGTTGACTTGGTCTTGAAGTCCCTTCAATAGTTAGGATAACTAGGTTTGTGTCCTTCTTGTCCCATGTCTTCAGTCTTTCAACCTGTGTTATTTTGACATTCTTGTTTTCTGTTTGCAAGCGGCTGTGGACTTCTTGTGTAGACCAATTGTTGTCGACCCCTCTTACAACTATCTTTTTGGTTTTCTTGTAGATCTCCACAGTAACTAATCTGGTGGGGCAGCTGGACTTCTTTGTCTCCGGACTCTAGTTCGACCATCAGTTCGTTTGTCTTCTCGGTGTTATTTAGAGCTATTATAACTCCTTTTTCGTGTCTTGTAACTCTAATTATACTCCTCCTGCCCGTTTTTGCCTCGAGGATACCGATCACTTTATCGTCGGGTAGGGCCTGAGCGAGGCCTCACCTCCAGACATCTGATTGATCTTAATGATCCTCTCCTGTAGTGCCTTGTGAGAAACGGCATTTCTTGGCTTGCGAAGTTGGCACGCTCCTACTTCCTTCTCAGTTTGAGCGTGTGGTCTGTGGGACGGACTCTCCTGATCACCGTGGGACACTTGGTTGTTCTCCGTTGAGTCCCGGGGTATCTCTATGTCTGCTATTAGTACGTCAGGAGCTATTTTTAATACTGCTTCTTGTAATTGTGGAGATTGACTAAGGAACTCGTCTCTGTCTTCACGAAGTCTGCGTAGTGCTTCGATAATGATATCTTCTGTGTCTAACTCATTAAGGTCTGACATTATTGTCCTCTCATCCGCAGCAGGCTGGGAGGTGATGTCTGGCTTTTCTGCCCTTCTGTCTTCCTCTTGTGCGTGTACCTGTCTGTGTTGCATAGTTGTTTCTTCCATCTGCTTAGTATTTGAAGATGGGTCGGCTGTTCTCTCTGGGTTGCTGTTTCTGGTTTTTTTTATACTGATGGTTGTTGTTCAGCGCTGGTGGACTGGTGCACACTTTCCTCTTCTTGGCGTTTAGTTTGGATCACACCATTTTTACTATACTGCGATGCTATGTGTTTAACGATTGTGCGCGAAATGCGAAGTGGACACCTTGCGAAGTCAGTTGATATCGAATGTGACAAGAGATTTTGGGCAGCTTCTTTCTCACAGGTTGCTGGATTTATACCCAGTGCCTTCATGTCTCTCTTACACACATCTCCGAACCTCAGCTACAGTCTCCCGGCTTTTTTATTTTATTTTTTATTTTTGCCATCTGCCATTTGTCCGTAGTAGATATCTTTCGGGATGCGACCATCTTCCATGCAGTGGCCATGACCAAGCTAGCGTAGGTTTCACAAGATGGATTTGTATGCGTCCTCTTTCCGATCTCTCTTTCATTACGGCAGTATCAGTTATATTTTTGTACCGATTTCATTGCGATTTTGTTTCCGAGTGTTGCTGTCATTTTCGACGGAGTCATCTGTCAAGTTATTTGCTTATGTTTGTATCATAAGTATAATTGTGTCTTTACCTGCGATGTCAGGTTGATTAGGGGTTGTCTTCCCTTGTTTATTCATTCATTGTGTTTGACCTTTAGGGTCAGAGGTTGACAGTTCGGCGTGGGCCTATGGGAAGGTTTTTTAAGCGGGAGTGAGATATACTTCCGGGAAGCCGGGAGGTCCTGTTTTTCTGAAGGGACCAAGAGTCCATTGTTTTTTCGGGGAGAATCTTCGAAGTAACTGCTATGGCAGTTTTCCCCAGTGAATCTCTGTGCGTCGGGATGACGACAGAATTCCTTGTGTAGTTCTGAGGATTCATTTACCAGGTAATACCGACCTTTATGCATTATTACGCTTTTCGGTGGCAGAACATGTAAAGGATTACCTAGGGTGAACAGCAGTTCACGGATCCGCCATTTCAGAACTTATATATTTGTGCTCGAGGTAGCCATCCAAGACTGTTAGTCTTATATTGTCCAGAAATCCAGTGACGAGGATATATTGTGGGAGCCGCAGATTGGCGGAACTTCTATCTACAATAAGTATTACTGCAGGGTTGGTGATAACCTATTTAACAGAAGTACACGGCCGACGTTAGGACGAGGCCTGTGCTTCCGGCTATTATACTACAGCCTGATATGTGCAATTGGCAGGGAGTGCCAAGTTGCACCTGTGTGTCAAGGTAACTTAGGCATCTGACGCGTTTAGTCAGAGACGCCAAGGGCGACGCTACGAACTGTCATTATTGAAGAACTTTGCTATTGACCATGCACGTCTATTCTGATGTTTACCTTTTTGAATGCCAAATGTATACCTATCGATGTCAGGTCAGCATGACCTTGTTACACTGACTGTTCCTGTTGATATTATGTGTGTTCCCGTCAATAAATGTCTTGAAACATGCCTGCAGTGTCAAAGCATCCTTGATTACTGCATGTGAGAGTATGGGTTGCAGGATCTACATCTATACGAGCCTAAACACATTCGCGTCTTCATTCGCACCCACACTCAACTCATCATACGCTCGCACTACACATCTAACAACATGTAAACTGTCTTGGGCCAGTGATCACCTCAACAAGAAAAAAAAGACAGTTACACCGAGTTTCACCCTTTTCTTTCTGTTTGCTATGTAGCAGAGAGCTTGTTTAATCAAACATTTGACACGCCTTGTTGGTGATAATACATCGCGTTTGCCAGTGTGAGGCAATGCTTTGCTAAGGTTAGGACCGGGTGCGTGACAGATAAAGAGATTAATCGTCTGGTCGACACATTTTGGACAGTGAAGCATGACCTAATCGTTTTCGGTACACCTTGTTACAAAGACATTACTTTAGCGAAAGTAATAATTTGTTACATCTTACACACATTGTCGTGTGAGGTTACCGATATGTCTGTAAGTTCGCCTGCCCTGCAATCGGATGTTTACATCCCATTTTCAGAAAAGTGATGTTTGAAATTTTGCACTAGATGAGTCATGCAAAATATTCAAATCAGATTGGCTGATTGTTTGAGCCCCATAACAAACAGAGTGAAAGTAATAATTTGTTACATCTTACACACATTGTCGTGTGAGGTTACCGATATGTCTGTAAGTTCGCCTGCCCTGCAATCGGATGTTTACATCCCATTTTCAGAAAAGTGAAGTTTGAAATTTTGCACTAGATGAGTCATGCAAAATATTCAAATCAGATTGGCTGATTGTTTGAGCCCCATAACAAACAGAGTGGGGTAAGACAGTGAATATAACCTGACACATTTCAGTGTTTTTTCACTGTGAGATTCACGCTTGCCAAAGACACCAGACGTGCCAGTTAGAATTCAGAATTTCCACTTATCAGTCCGGACACTTTTTATTGGAGTATTCATCAGGACTTACAATTCAGCCCAGGAAATCTCTATCATTTTAATAAGAAAAGCCGCTGTCTGAGGAAACTGAAAGAAACACACGGAGTCAGAAAGGGAATTAAAGTTCAAATTACCGACCCCAAGTACACGTGTAATAAGGCAACTGCCAGTGCCTTTTATTCATCTGAGCAAAACGTCTGTGAGCCAGGATTGGCGTAAGTTGTGATTTTACATTCTATATTTTATTTCTAACATGTGAACTAACATATATATGTATATTACGGTGTGAATTTTAATATGTAACAATCGCTAGTGGGCGTCGCAGTCATTTGAGGCTGCCAACCTCAGCGTATAGAATGATGATTTCATGAACCACCACTGCACGGGCTGGTTACTGCTTTATTGCTAGTTTCTTAAAGAGAACTAAATGCATAAAAAGTCCCAGGTTCCATACGGAGCAGGGAGGGAAAGATGAAAGAAATGATGTACATTCTAAGTATAATACTTACAGTTTCAAACCGGTGTAAATGTCTATGTTAACACATGCACTTTAAAATTAATGGAAGTTTCAAACTTTTCAAATCAGTGTAAGCATAAATGAAAACATATTCAATTTATGTTGTGAACACTTTTCAATCAGTGGAAATGTAAATGTAAACATATTCTATCTGAGCTATTAACCTTTTCATTTAAATGTAATGTAAAGCTACAGCTATTCAATTTAAATGTAAAAGAAAGTTTTATCCCGAGGGATCAAATTTAATTCTCATCGAGGGTAAATTCTGAGATAAATTGGATGGTAGAATAGAAGAAAGGGGACACATAAGTATGTGTCGGGAAACGCAATACTCAGAAGAGCGTTTCGTTTCTATTCTTTATCATAGTTATTGGTGGTACCAGCAGAAAGTACTATCTCTGGAAAAAGAAGGGACAAGTGGCCTACGCTTTAAGACGAAGGACCAACTTTGTAGACTCTCCTTGACATTTATGAGAAACGAATTACACCCGACAACCTTGACCAGCGACGAGTGGGGGCAGTGTAAAAAGAACCAACCCATCAGAAGGAGCAGAACCGTCATTGGCAGCTAAGTTCCATTTAAGCTGCCAAAGTGAACTTTTTTTCATCGTCTCTATTAACCATCAATGATGAAACTTTTCTTTTAAACTGTTCAATTATTTTCAAACTGTTAAAACTTAAGTGATTATTAAATTTTGTTATTTGTAATTTTACAAATTTAACTTCGATTTAATCATTTTTAAATGTACAGTATGTTTGTCTCAGTCAATTTACTACACACGCTCTAAACAGAGTTATACCAGAATAATAAGAATTCCACTGAGTAAATCAGAGGTGAGGGCTTAACGAGCTAAAACTAATCATTGCTTAATTCTTCACAAAAGTGGTCGGCAGATTCTAGAATTAACGTGCTTAGCCAAACAGCATTGTTTTCGCTTATCTGAATATCTTGTGAAGACTCCCTTTGTGATAGAAGTGTCATTACCCTTCTATTTACATCTCTGCCAAGAGTAATCTTGTGCAAAGGTAGACACCTTTGAAGGCCAATATTAGATACTCTTGAGTTTTGGCCACTGTTGAACCACTACTGCAAAGCAGGGGAGGCAATGCCATCACAGTAGTCTGTGCTGTCTAAGTACAGTAGTGCGTACCTGCTTTGAAGGTCAGCACGTGACATGCTGGTAGCGCAGGCATTACATACCGCAGCTTTAGTCTTCACTGTGTGTTTGGAGTTTCCCCCAAACACGCGTTGTGAGGCGAGCAAAGTCATTGACATTTGCCATTTACAATGTTGTCCTGTCAGTGCGTTTTTGTCCCCTCTGTTCTCTTTTGCCTAAAATTGTAGCTTGATGGACCATCTTGTGCGACTCACGAGATTGTGAAATGTGACCATACTATGGCAAGCCAATATGGACAGGGTTGGAGGGACAGACGATAATATCAAAGTGGAAATACTGTGGGAATGCTTTCAATACATGGCTGTCAAACATGAAGAAGAATAAAAACAACGAATTACTTACATACTGGTCATAAATGGGTGCTTGCGTAAAATAGAGATACTGAAATGGCATCATAAAATCACTAGTGTGACACTGATGACAAGAGATAGACAAGCGCCAGTGGGACATCATATAACAATAAGACTGGCGATAGATATGACACACACTGAGGAAACCTTTTGATAGCATTACAAGGTGGTCCTTGTTCTGGAACCCTGAGGGTATGAGAGGTAGAGGCAGATTAAAAAAAGCACGTGGAGAAGAGATCTGGAGAAAGTAATGTAAGGGAAGATGAAGACATGGAATGACCTTGACCCTGTGACACTGGACAGGAAGTTGTTGCATGCGTTTGTTGACGGACCAACGCTTCTTAGGAGACTGAATAATTATACAAGAATAAATGTCAGTGTTTGCCTTTGTTATGGTTGTACAATTTTCAAGTGGTTACGTGGCATATCCGCGCCGTTGAAATTGGTTCGGTTTGGTTTGGTTTTAAGGACAATCTTCATTGCACACGGACAACTCCATCAGTGCTCCGATCTCCTCCCTTAGATCACACAAGGATGATCTCAAAACAAGTGCACGAACTCCGTAGCACCGGCAAGAATCCCAATGTGTGTGTATAGGAATCACACATTCTGTAAATATTTTTGTGGTGGGTATGTTTCTAATTATCTTATATTTTTGCCAGGGCAGCGGCCTGGAAGGCCTACTCTTTACCATTTCCAACTGCCGTGGGATTTTTAACGGGCGCAACTTGCACACGGGACCTCCTATTTTTTCGCCCTTATCCGAGAAGGCTAGGGATCCGATCTCACTACCCAAGAGACCAATGGGAGTATGACATCATTAGGACCACTGGTTCTGAAAATAAAATTTCCATAAATTATATTCCCTCAACTGGGAATCAAACCCGCTTTCTCTAGAACTCGAGGCGGATGCCATACCTCTTAGCCACTCTAACCTCCCCGTTGAAATTACTTCTTTCAAATGTACTTTTTCATCCTCAGAAGAGACCCTGACACTATCGTCAGAAGTGCTATGGACCCTAATAATAAGAGGCCAAGCAAAAGCAACATGGCGGAGAACTGTTGACACAGAAACGCCAAACAAGAACCAGAGTTGGGGCACCACACAAATAATGGTTGCCAACCGAGCAGAGTGGAGAAAGTTTACTGCTGCCCTACAATAATGGTTGCCAACCAAGCACAGTGGAGAATGTGTACTGCTGCCCTACAATACACCACCAGGCGTGATGGCTACTGTTGTTTTCGTCATTCAAGCACCAAAGAAGAAGCTGTGTATTGTTCATGTGTGAAACAGACCATAATACTATTTGTATAAAAGAAGTACATTAACTGGAAAGGTCGAATTTTTAAACACCCGCAGCAAAACAAAACCGGCCGTCCGATTGGCCATGTGGTTCAAGAAGTGGCCCCTTTCGCAGTAAAGATACCGGGTTCGAAACACGGTGGCGTCACTCTCGAATCTACTCAGCTGTAAATGGGTACTCGACTCTGCTCTCGATTTAGGGAAGGCAGCGATGAAGGGATCTGGTTACATACCTCAGGAAGCTGGACATAGTATATTGAAGTCTCTAACATTTACCTCCCCTAGGACAGTATCTGTAATGGAACAAACTTGACCTTTAGCAACACAAATATTGAATAAATTGGCGAAACTACGTCAGAAAAATGCTAGCCAAATATGCATATTGATAATCTCAAATGACGTCAAACGTTATTTGCGCGCTACCATAAACCTAGCACAGATCATTATATTTAACTAATGATATTTTTACGACCTTATAACCGTCCTGCTTCAAGACTCGGTTGGAAATCTCGCCTGTGAATCAAATTTACGAGAAACTCGAATATGCAAAAGACAAAATAAAAAGCAGACAGATTATCTTGTCGTTTACCATAACTGATGAAAACAGGCAATTATAAATGTGAACAACTCTGCGCAAAAGTTACCATGTTTTTTTATTTTATTATTATTTTTTTTTAAGACGACGTTTGCCTGCAGAGTAGTATTCTCAGGAAAAGAATAACCATTGCCTGCTTGCTAAGCTAGTCACAGCAATGTATTATACCCAATGCCCGATGACTTTTCAGTGTGAACTGGGCCAGCTTTCATGGCTACCGTAGCGGTAATGTGGGATAATCCCCACCATTCTTTACCCAAGCCCAACAATTCTGTACTTCCACCTGTTTCTAAATCCAGCGACAAGGCCACGTGACTGACCTAGATGTACATTTTCATTATTTCCGCTTTCGTTCCTTACGGAACATGGAACTATCAATACAGTGGGTCACCTTGCAGGAAGTCTGCACCAAAACATTAATGTGCTCATGTAGTTGTTGTTTCTGTATGTGTTCTTGTAGTTGTTGTTTCTGTATGTGTTCTTGTAGTTGTTGTTTCTGTATGTGGTCTTGTAGTTGTTGTTTCTGTATGTGTTCTTGTAGTTGTTGTTTCTGTATGTGGTCTTGTAGTTGTTGTTTCTGTATGTGGTCTTGTAGTTGTTGTTTCTGTATGTGTTCTTGTAGTTGTTGTTTCTGTATGTGGTCTTGTAGTTGTTGTTTCTGTATGTGGTCTTGTAGTTGTTGTTTCTGTATGTGGTCTTGTAGTTGTTGTTTCTGTATGTGTTCTTGTAGTTGTTGTTTCTGTATGTGTTCTTGTAGTTGTTGTTTCTGTATGTGGTCTTGTAGTTGTTGTTTCTGTATGTGGTCTTGTAGTTGTTGTTTCTGTATGTGTTCTTGTAGTTGTTGTTTCTGTATGAGCTCTTGTAGTTGTTGTTTCTGTATGTGTTCTTGTAGTTGTTGTTTCTGTATGTGTTCTTGTAGTTGTTGTTTCTGTATGAGCTCATGTAGTTGTTGTTTCTGTATGTGGTCTTGTAGTTGTTGTTTCTGTATGTGGTCTTGTAGTTGTTGTTTCTGTATGTGTTCTTGTAGTTGTTGTTTCTGTATGTGCTCATGTAGTTGTTGTTTCTGTATGTGCTCATGTAGTTGTTGTTTCTGTATGTGGTCTTGTAGTTGTTGTTTCTGTATGTGGTCTTGTAGTTGTTGTTTCTGTATGTGGTCTTGTAGTGACTCCACAGTCACGAGGACATCACTAAGTACATTGTCACAGGTACAGTACACAGCAAAATAGGACACATCTCAAAAAGCACCAAATCCATAGGTAGTTAAGTGCATAGCATGCAAAATCCCAGGCACAACAGCTGTATAAGTACGGCAGTTCATAATGATAAAGTTTCCTGGCCCAAATTATCCCTACAATAAAGGGAACTGCCTATCGCAGTATAATAATATCTACATCGTCAGACTTAACATAACTCATGGGAGAAAAACACCTTCCCTATAATAATAATCTGTCGACCTTCACACATCTCCCTCCTCGGAGATATCAACACATAACGGCCTATAATCCAAGGCCCGAAAAAATCTTTAACAATGCACATTCTGCAGAATACATATATCAGCCTTTATATCCACGGCTTTATGACAAATCTTAGGCAATATCAAAATCCCTTTCACCAAAACTATTCTCCATATCGGGACACACTGACCATAATTGTCAGTCCCTTTTCTGAGCTATCTCAGCATTCGAATGTCACGAAAAATCTCCCCGCCTAAAAAAATCGCTCAGTATCAAATATTCACTCCCGCGCAAAAACGCCGCTGAGCCGTGAGCTCAACTCATCTAGAAGGTTCGAGACCATATAATTTTAAAACACACTAACAGCTACTCAAGGGAGCTAACCAACAATTCGGCCTGTACATACAAGTATTTTAATGTTAAACTCCCCTAGACCAAAACAGGACTGAAATGAGACTTAACAGTCTACACCACCCCCCGGGGAAAACAAAATGGTAAATTATTGTTTTTTTACAAAATGCATCAAAGAAAAAATATAGAGGTCGATAAATTACTAATCTCTACACATAAGACTCACACTATGTTAAGTCCTGTTTACAACATGAACCAAAGAAGGATAAAAAATACGAGTAAAGTTCAAACGAAGTGAAATATAGGAAAGTAAAGAGATAAACATACGAAGTACATCAACTTCAAAGGAATATGAAGACATATGACGTATAGACTAGCCATGACATCAAAAATAAAAAGTGAAAAGAACAGATGAAATACAAGAGGAATGAGCAGTAAAGAAAGAAAGCCATGCTACAAGAATAAAGGAAAACAATGATATATCAAGGAAAAACAATTACATAAAACAATGCATTATATAAATGAACACCATTATAGTACATTAGCATCCATTACAAAAAACAATGACAATCTATATCAAAGAATAAGTAATTAGCTATCATCTAAAAAGAAAACAGAAAATAGCCTAATGTCCAAGACAACCAAGTTAATACGCTCATGGAGTACAAATGATGAGCTGACAATGGACATCAAAATATACAACACCATTATACATGGCTATTGCTGACGCACAATCAAGCGTCTGGTGAGGAAAAAATACATCACCACCTCAGAAAAAATATCTTCACAAAGTACCAATATCGTACACAGTTACCCCTAGCGCACAATCACGCGCCGGACAAAGAAAAAACATTACAATGCCAGAAAAAATACACTCTCTCATGTCTTCATATTTCTCAAAAAGTACAATATTGAAATAAATCGCAATGATTAATCAAGTAAATATAGTGTAATCATTACCATAGTAATACGTTTATTATTTCAAAACTCAGAAGTATACAACAATATAGTAATGCAATGGTGCATAACGATGAACGAACATATTATCATAAAGAAATTTCATCACATATAATACTGCCTAATACACTATACTATAGTAATATACATATACAATATAATCTCATATCTCAAATAAGTTCTAAACAACATCTGGAGGTCCTAAAGATCCAGTAACATGCTGTAAAAAGCTCAACACCATCTAATGAGACGACAAACTGGTTCCACAGGAATGGAAATTCTTGCGAAAATTCCAACGGTAAACATCTCAAACATATAATAAAGTAGCTGAGACTCTCATTGCAAAGCATACGCTGTGGGAAAAAAACACAAATGGAAAACTCTATTTGGTAAAGGTAAGACTCTATGATATACAACAATTAATTCTACCGTAAACCTACCAACTGTGGCTGTGTAAACTTCCGACCCCTGTATGGTGATAATCAAACCTTCCTCTGCTACATGAGAAAGGATAGCAGAGAAAGTAGCACAGTCTAACTTGGAATAATAATCATATAGAGTGATAAAAGTGTCCGAGACAAATAGCAGTGTGCAATAATGTATGGTAAAGTTATGAATATACAAGATACCGACATCAATAGACAAATCCATAAGATGGTAATACTGATCAAGAGTGTAATGATGGCTGACAATCTGAGATTTTGCGCAAGACAAAGTAAATGCAGTAGACAAAGGCGTACATCTTAAAGGCTGCACTGAAGTTATAGCCTGTGTACTGGGCAAAGAAAAAAGTAAGAAAAATATAACAAAGATGCAAAAGCATACAGTAGTAAACTTGGACCTACGTCGAAGTTTAAAATGAGCGCAGTGAGTGCGATAAAAAGTCGTAAAAGACGAAGATACCGAGCTAACCGGTCCAGCAAGAAAGCTTAAGAAACTCATAAGATATATATATATATATATATATATATATATATATATATATATATATATATATATATATATATATATGTACTAACAACTAAGTCCGTACATGTGGCAAGGAAGACACTAGTCATTGCAGCAAAGAAGTTGCAATCAACGTGACTGGGTGTAGATTCAGTCGTAGCGCTAAAATTAGTGTGTGTATCAGACAAAATCGAAGGATCTTCTTCTATAATACTAGTTAAAGAAGAGTCAAAGTTAGAGTGACAACGTACTGAGGTATGTCGAACTGGGCTAAAAGAAGCACCAAAATTAGCATGATGAACAATCGTATCATCAACACTGCAAAATTGCACGAAATTAGCAGAATGTATTGCGTGAGAAGATTTTGTCATAATCGTTAAGGTAGAAGCAGTAAGGTTATGTTGCCGTTCCCAAGCAGCAATTTGTACCGGCGTACAAACCTTTACACCATGTATCTGTCCGACAGTAAGGTCGGCGTTAGGTGCTCTGAGCAAAAATGCGTGTATATAACCAGTGAAAAACGGTGTGGCAATGTGGACTATGACAGTCGAAAAAGTCTCAACTGTCCCACCGAATGTCACACATTTCACCATTTTACCTGTAGCGCAAGATGGATGGACTAGAGACTGTCTAATCCCAACAGTCGTGCATCCAGAATAAAAAAGAACTGAAACTGGATTATTATTCATCAATCCTTTATGTAGAGTAAGAGAACCTCTTCCGTCATGCGCAGCTAAGGCAGGAAGAGCGGGTAGAGGATGACCGCAACTCAAGGTAGTTATAGCTGTAGGTTGGAACAAAGTAGTGCACTCCGGGCACTGAGATGCTCTCTCGAAATCGAAAGCAGAGCAAGCAATATTGTTAGAGATACCATTATTATTGTTACCATGATTATTAATACCCTGGGATTCCTGTTGAGCAGAGTTAGCATGGCGATACGATCTCTCATTTGGAGATCTACCGTCGTATTGCAATCTCTCATTTTGAGATCTACCATCATATCGCGATCTATCACGACTATTATCTCTATTGAGAGCATTGTTATTTGCTCTATTGAAATTATTGTTCTGATTTGAACCCCAGTTTGCATAGTTGCGATTGTCATTTTCCCTTTGATCAAAATTTCTTAGATGGGCTGTGTTGTCTTCGAGAAAAATTATTATAAAGTTGATAACCTCTATTGTAGTTACCTCTTCCAAAATTTCCATAATTATTGGGACCAAAATTTTGAGAACCGTTAAATTGTCTCCAATTTCTTGAAGAAGGAGAATCACTACGTGATGGACCCCATTGGTTCTGTCTAAAATTTCGATTATCTCTCCTATCAAAATTGCGTTCAGCACTTTGAGATTTACGTCGCAAATTAGGTATTGCTGAAGCCACGGGTAAACCTTCTTCGACTTTAGAATTGCTAACAGTTAATTTGGATATGCCGTGACATATTGGCGACAGTATTGTTCCATATCTTTCAAATTTGGAGGTTTTCGTTCATGTAGAAAGGACAGAAAATATTTACTAACTTACGACATGACTTTGTCGCGAAGCAATAAGTCCATAAGGCTTCATATGTATGCTCCGTTTTTGAAAGTTCAACCCAACGTGAAAACGTAAGGCGAATATTCGATATAAATTCTAAAAAATCTTTCCCTGTCTCCGGCAATAGAGACTTAAAACGTAGGCGATAACCTTCTTCATCCAGTTGGTATTTTTTTTAATAAGGCCGCTCTGACAACCTCATAGTTATTCTTGTCAGGACCTTCCAACATACTCATAGTATTGGAAGCTTCACCCTAAAGTAACCTACCAAGTTGTTCACAATATTGCGACTTGTCTATCTTATGAGATTCGCATGAAAGTTCAAATCTATTTAGATAGAATGCAATATTGTCGCAGGTAGGGTTGAAAACAGGCAATTTAATATCATAAGATTTAGTATTTGCCTTATTAAAAGTTGTTTGATTGTTTGTCTCATTTTGTGCATTACCAACATTCACTACCTTTATTTTCTCCAGCTCCATAGCTGCCAATTTTTGCTCGTGGAGTCTTTGGTTTTCTTCAGCTTGCATCTGAAGCTTTTTCTCCTCCATTTGTATTTGCATTTTTCTATCTTCAGCCTCTCTTTCTAATTTCTGTTTTCTTTCTTCAGCTTCTAATTTCTGTTTTTCCATTTCCATTTTCTGTTTTTCAGCCTCCATTTTCATTTGCTGTTGATTTTCTCTCTCTTCAGCTTCTAATTTTTGTTTTCTCTCTTCAGCTTCTAGTTTCTGTTTTTCCATTTCCATTTTCTGTTTTTCCATCTCCATTTGAAATTTTCTCTCATCTGCCTGCATTTGCAATCTCATATTTTCAGCTTCTATTTTTTGTTTCTTTTCTTCAGCCTTCTGCACCTTGGCATATTCAACAAGTGCGAAATCTTTTACTTCATCAATAGTCATATTAAGGGATTTCCCTTGCTCAATGAAGTAATCCAAAGTAGACATAATGCTGTATTATATGAGGTAGATACCTTGTGTAAATATATCACTTGAGAAACTCACTTTATCCCAACTCAGTGGGTGATAAGTCCTGCTCAAGAACTTGTATAATTTCCTTAAATATAATAATATAATCAATCACCTATATATCTAATGTGCATTATAATATTGACAATGTATGACACACTGGATAATACAAACAAGAAGGACAGAAACAAGATATAAAGAACAAATGACAACGTTAGCAGGAATCAACTAAAATAAGAAAGCAGAAATAAAGCAAAAAGTATTACAAAGCTTGCAATGACAGCTGCGAATAGAATACAATACAAATGACAAACCAGTGTATAAACGAATATAACTGAAAGATAGAAAGGGGAGGAAGACACTGACAAACAAATTAATCAAAAACTAAATAACAGAGGAAAATATAACGAAAACAACATTAAGACATCTCGTCACACCTAAACAATTATAAAGATGACTGAATCCGGCGTAAACAGAGTATGCCCTGAATTATCAAGGGATCTTTTACGAGAGGGACATAGACAAAACAGTCCCTATAGAACGCTTTCGTAGGCCCTCGGTGAAGTGGGATATCCTACGAAAGTCTCCACCCAACCTGCCCGCTGAAATTTGACATATATAACATAGAATACAAAAAACAAGGATCTAATACAGGAAGGCTTAATCACAACACACAGAGGCACAGTTTACAAACAAATAGCCACTTATCTTTAGAAAGAGAAAATCCTGGCCTCCGAAACCACAGCAAAGATGTACACAGCTAATACAATCCGAAAAAATCCACTGACGATCGATGTCGGAACTCCAAGGTAACAGCGGTGTGGTAAAGTGGGATATTATAAATATTTATAGGGGACTTAGTGTACTGACTGAGATCAGCTGTGAAGGTATCTGTATCTAATAAGTGTAGTGTATTACAGATGACCTTACTTGGTACCACATATTTATACCTCAGTCAGAATTATTCTGGAATATTGTGATGACTACGTTGAATGTCTAGGGTTTTGTAAATGATGAAGTGTAAGTCACAACAATAACAGACAGATAAACAATTTAATTTATTCCACCACACTTGACAACAGTTTGACACTCACATACATATAACACTCTATGAGACTATCTTAAATGAGTCACTGGTAAATTTTCAAATATCAATATGTATTAAGTACTTTTCATTAATATATATGTGTCCTGATTCAAATACAAAGTGAACCAGGAATCACAATCAATTTTAATTACAAGTTATATGTACAGAATTTATCAATATGAATCTTGTAGTGACATATTTTATTAATATTATCTTATGTGTGGCAGTTGTGTAGTGGTACTATGAGGTAATACGGGTTTTGTTTTTTCAAGCTATGTTGTTATTTGTCATCATGACTTCAAGTGTTTGTTTCTGTTGGAACTAGTATTGGAGATGTTCTCAGTTCCTGGCATTAAAACAATTAATTTCCCCTCTTATTTTTATACAATGTCAGTTTAAGATGGGGTTACATAATGTTGAGCTCCGCTGGCCACATAGGCTTATCTTTCGTGATGTCGGCAGGAAAAGACTCCTCTGCTCGATTGCTCCCCTGTGTTCTGGAGACACCTCACTGTTTGCTATATGGACCAAGGAGTATGCTGTCCGCCTCTGGATTCAGCAAAGCTCTGACCAGGTGCTGCTTCAATAACTTTTGGACCACGGTCCCACAATTCATGGAAATAATACAGAATTACGTTGACTGGCACTGAATATAGCACAATTTCGATCTGCCGATGTCCCAGGCTTTTATTTAGAAAAATATGCACTGGCGCTCAACGCACTGATTCTGTAGTAAGTTTATTTGCAAATGTGGTGCTGACCTGACGCCTCTAATTGACTATATTGGCAGGTCTAACCAATCGTGCCATGTTTACACGGCTTTTCAAAAAAGTACTCCTACTCACGTTTCCCCTAACAACAAAGAAGTAGTATTTATAGCCCGACTAATCGTGTTTAGCCTTACATTTATTGCGCTCCAATCAAATCGGATTTAACATAGAGAACCATTTCCCGTACAATGGTGGGGTGAAAATATGCCACTGAGCGATTCTGATTTGGGTGTTGTCTGACATCCCTCACTATTTCTTTTGGCTATAATTTGGTGATTCCTAGACTATTTGCGTAACGTTTAACATATTTTTTGTCAGCAAGTCCTAAGGAACCCAAATATACAAATTTAAAGGAGCTAAGTGGCTGCGTTCAAAATATGCACTTTCTTCTACCTCCTGTTTACTTCGAATACGATGTGGTGTCTGGGTACTGTAATGTTTTCAAACGTAAACCAGTATAATGTCATGTTTCCTAATAAGAATTTTCAGGTTTTTAAAAACTAACTCTCGTATGGGTAGTGTTTTTTATCACTGTCGATTTGAAAAAAAGCTAGTGCTTGTGGCCTTACACGCGTGATGGTAGTAATTGAATAGCGAGACGCGTGTTTAGTGTTGCATGCGTCCCGGCTTTCAGCCTCTCCCTTTCATTCTATCTTTAGTCCATCTGTCTTTCGTTTTTTTTGTAACGTAGTGTATCAAATGACATGAATGGAATTTTAAATCTAGGTCAACTTGCGTATCTCAAGGTTTTTCTTAGAAATGCAGCACATGTTTTATCGTAGAAAGCGGGTATTGAAGCAGTAGGCTTTTACTATCAACGTGAAACGTTACAATTTGTAGACGAATGAGAAAACAAGGGGAATTTCGAGTACAGTCATTGTGACAGCACTGTTCTTCACCATTCTTCTTTCCTTTTATTAAATTTATTTGTTAGGCTTTATATTTACGTTTTAATTTATATATGTGGATTAGAATTTCTCACGACAAATCCTCCCCACTTAAAACAGACGTTATATGTCAGTCTATAATTCTATATACACATAGAGAAATTTATTAAAATTCCTGGGGTTTTGGGTGATTCTCATCACACGGATGGCGGCTTAAAAAATCCGCTCCCAGATTTGTTTTTCCACTTATATACTCTATGCTAAACTCAAATGGCTGCATCAATAAGGACCAACGGAGTAATCTCGAGTTCTCATGCCTAGCCTGTGCTAGAAACGACAAAGGTTTGTGATCCGTTTGCAACTTAAATGCCTTCCCATACAGATAAATATTGAATTTCTTTATCGCCCATATTACTGCAAGACATTCTTTTTCGCTAGTTGAGTAATTGGTTTCAGCTTTATTCAACTTTCTGCTAGCATATGCCACTGGGCTTAATTCCCCATCCAATGCATCTGATCTCTGTAGCAGAGTTGCACCTAACCCAATATTACTGGCATCAGTCCTTACAATGAATTCTTGACTTAAGTCAGGTAATTTCAAAATAGGTTTGCTTGTGAGCTTTTCCTTCAATTCCTGGTAAGCCATTTCACATTGTGGTGTCCATGTAATTCGATCTGGATTTCCCTTACGTGTCAAATCAGTTAACGGTGCACATATGGAATTAAAGTTTTTGATATACTTCTGGTAGAAACCACATAATGAGACAAAGGATCTCACGTCTTTCTTGGTTTGTGGTCTCGGGGCTTTCTTTAGTTTCTCTAAATTCTTTGGGTCAGGGGTCATGTTTCCCTGATAAACTGTGTGTCCCAAGAATTCCAATTCTTTACATCCAACGCAACATTTGGTTGGTCGGGCTGTTTAATTCGCTTCCTTAAGTCGATTAAACAGCATGTTCAGAGAGTCAATGTGTTCCTCAAATGTTTCTGTGGCTATAAGGATATCATCCATGAAATTTGTGATACATGGATTATTCAGAGGGTCCAATAATTTTCTCATCATTCTAGAGAAGACACTAGGCGCATTCTTCAATCCAAATGGCAATCTATTAAACTCATAGTGTCCTTCTGAGGTACTAAAAGCTAGGTATGGTCTAACCTCAGGCTTTACTGGAATTTGATAGTATCCTTTACTCAGATCCACTTTTGAGAAATATTTAGCTTTATTTAGTCTGGCAAACAACTGATTTGTATCCGGCAATGGATCCACCTGTCCTTCTGTAATAGCATTCAGTCTCCTGTAATCTATACAGAGTCTATGTTCTCCAGAGGGCTTCCTTAAGAGTACAACACCGGAACTATACGAAGATTCACTGTGTGAAATAATTCCTTCCTTCAACAAATAGTCTATCTCTTCCTTCAAAGCTTTCTCCTTAGCAAAAGGAATCGAATATGGTTTCATACAGACAGGTGTGGGGTCTATCAGTTTCATATCATATTCCAATAAGTTTGTATGCCCTGGTCGGTCTGTTAACACCTCTGTATGAGTATCTAGAACCTGTTGCACTCTCTCTTTCTGAGTTTTCGTTAAATGTGTACTGATTTTCACCTGTGCCGCTGTCTCACAGGGGTGTAATGGATATTCAAATGATGAAAGTGGTTCCTTTTTCATCTCCATGGCGATGGACAAGGTCAACAAGTGTGTCTCTTCCTGCTGTTCTCTTTCCAAATATTTCTTCAGGAGATTCACATGATAGATTTTTTCTTTCCCCTTCTTATCTATCTTATAATTGGTTCTAGACACCTTCTCTAGAACTGTATATGGACCTTGCCATCCAATTTGTAACTTATTCTGACTACCAGAAGAAGAAGCAGTACCTTCTCTCCCACAGCCAAATCTCTGTCTTTAGCCTTCCTGTTATAATAGGCAGCATGTTTCTTCCTGGCTTGTTTCAAATTTTCATTGGCAAGTTTCCAGCCAGTTTTTAAACGAGTGGTCAGCTCATTCACATATTGGTATGAGGATGTAATATTTTCCTCTGCCTTTTCGTCAGTCCACGTTCTTAACAGAGCTTCGAGGGGACCTTTTATTGGCCTTCCAAACAATAATGTTGCCGGGGCCATACCGGTTGAACTATGGGGTACCTCCCGATAAGCAAAGAGGGCGGCGTGCAGGTACTGGTCCCATGTATCTGGTTTTTCGTGTGCCAACTTTCTCAGGATTGACATCAATGTGCCATTAAATCTTTCCACTTGGCCGTTCCCTTGGGAGTGGTACACTTTACAATGGAAGTGTTTGGCCTGGAAGATCCTGAAAACTTCTTCAGTTAGTTTCCCCTTGAACTGAGAGCCATAATCAGTCAAGATTTGATTGGGAAAGCCTAACCTTGTGAAAATTGTGAGCAATGCCTCTGCCACATGTTTAGAATCAATCGATGACAGGGCTACCGCCTCTCCCCACATAGAACAAGTGTCCACCAGAGTCAGAATGTAGCTGTTCCTTCTCTTGGTTCGGGTGAGAGGTCCCACAAGATCCACGGCAACTCTCTCAAAGGGTGTTCCCACTATGGGCATTTCTCCCAGAGTTGCTGGTGCAGTCCAATGTTTAGGTGCTACTCGTTGGCACTCTGGACAGGATTTTACATATCGTTTGATATCTTCAGTTATTCCTGGCCAGAAATAGTGACAAGCTATACGCTGTCCTGTTGCGCTGATCCCCATATGACCACTGAAGGGAATCGCATGCCCTAGTTCCGACACTTTAGTCCTATATGAAGTGGGAAGGACCAGCTGTCCGTGATCATTGGATTCAGATCCAGCCTTCCTATATATCAGCTTGTTCTTCATATAAAATTCTCCCTTGCCTGGAGGTGTATGAGATTTGGGCAACTTCTTGAAACACGGCTTGAGTGTTTTGTCCTCAGCCTGTGCCTTCCTCATCTCATCTGGATGAGTATTTATTGGATTATCCTCCTCCTTTTTAGACTGTGATCTGGTCTGCACTGTTGCCAATATCACAGGTCTCTTGGGATTCCCCAAGAAGACATATCTACACCCCAATATCAGAGGGTAGATTGGCTCATTTATCACTGCTGCTTTTATGATTCCTTCCACATATCGCGTTTTCACCTTTATCCGGGCGACGGGAAGTGTCATGGTAGCTACATCCTTGGTTGCAGTTTGAATTTCCACTGTTTCTGTGGTGTATTGATCGGCCTGCACCAGGTGAGAACTCACAACGGAATCGTAATCTAAACCGGTATCATATAAACATCTTATAGTGACACCATTACAGATGACATCTTCACACACTGGGGGGTGGTATGGTTCCTGTAGTTCTGCAGGTTTGACCTTTTTTTCCTTTTTCCCAGATGTCATAGCAGCACAATGAGGAGGTTTCCTTCTACAATGGTCAGTGTCATGATTGTTCATCTTACAATTTTTACACCACCTTTTCCTTGGTTGAAAGATTTTCTTTCATCATATTTCCTTTCATCGAATTGTGGGGTTTTATTTTTATTGTCATACCGTGGCCTATCAAATTGGTGCTTACCTTTGTTTTGATATGTAGGATCAAATTTATTAAAGTTCTGTGGTGCCCTAAAATTTTCCAGCTGTTTCTTTTTATTACCTGATACTTCTGCCTGAGCTGCTTGATACCTTTCTGCTACATTTAGCAACTCACCCAGCCTCTCTGCACCTTGTTCCATGAGAAACTTTCTCAGGTCTGGAGCCATGGACTCTCTTAATTGTTCTATAAGGACCATTTCCTTAAGATCTTGGGTTTTCCCCAGAGAAGTCCATTTCTCCAAGTATGTCTCTAACCGTGCAGAGAACTGGTGATAGGTTTCACCTGACAGTAGTTTAGCATTCCTAAATGTTTTCCTATAAAATTCTGCGTTCTTTTCATATCTTAACAAAAGAGCCTGCTTTAGCATGTCATAATTTTCCTGATCACCTCTGCTCATTTTGGCAAAAACTTCATAAGCTGCCCCACGAAGCCCTTGAGATAACTTTAAGCTCCATCTTTCTCTCTCTAACCCATATGTGGTAGCTAATAGTTCATATCTATTTAGATAGCTCTCAATATCATCGTCTTTCTCAACAAAATGATCTAAATGAAAATTCATAGCTGAGGTTGAGGCTCCCTGGCTAGCAGTGGCATCAGAGGCAAAGGGACTGGCACCATTTTCAGCAGCATGGCCTTGAAACTCAAACTCCCTTAGTCGTAACTCATGTTCCCTTTGTAATCTCTTCTCCTCCTTTTCTGCTTCCCTCTCTGCAGCTAATCTCTTGTCTTCCCTTTCTGCAGCTAATCTTCTTTCTTCTGCTTCCAATTTCTTAGCCTCTTTGTCAGCCTCAATCTGCAACCTCTTAGCCTCAGCCTCAATCTGCAACCTCTTAGTCTCAGCCTCAGCCTCAAATTGTATCTTCTTAATTTCCTTTTCAGCCTCTAACTTTCTTTCGGCCTCTTTTTCTAATCTTCTTTCTTCCCGTTCAATATATTTGTCACATTCAGCAGTGACATAAGAAATCATAATTTGCCCGTCCATTCCTAACTCTTTCGCAGTCTGTACAGCAGCAGATCGAAATTTTGCCAAGTCGGCCATTGTCTAACATGTAAATGTAACAATTCAATCTATCAATAATTATCTAAGGACACTACAGGCACTGAGAGCTCAACGTTATTTATTTTCACCCAAGGATACTTTTTTAATTTCTATTATTCCCTGAAGTGAATTACCCCCAATATTTTTAATAGGGAAAGATTCAAAATCCCGAGAGCGAGACCCCAATATATGTGGTAAAGTGGGATATTATAAATATTTATAGGGGACTTAGTGTACTGACTGAGATCAGCTGTGAAGGTATCTGTATCTAATAAGTGTAGTGTATTACAGATGACCTTACTTGCTACCACATATTTATACCTCAGTCAGAATTATTCTGGAATATTGTGATGACTACGTTGAATGTCTATGGTTTTGTAAATGATGAAGTGTAAGTCACAACAATAACAGACAGATAAACAATTTAAATTATTCCACCACACTTGACAACAGTTTGACACTCACATACATATAAAACTCTATGAGACTATCTTAAATGAGTCACTGGTAAATTTTCAAATATCAATATGCATTAAGTACTTTTCATTAATATATATGTGTCCTGATTCAAATACAAAGTGAACCAGGAATCACAATCAATTTTAATTACAAGTTATATGTCCAGAATTTATCAATATGAATCTTGTAGTGACATATTTTATTAATATTATCTTATGTGTGTCAGTTGTGTAGTGGTACTATGAGGTAATACTGGTTTTGTTTTTCAAGTTATGTTGGTATTTGTCATCATGACTTCAAGTGTTTGTTTCTGTTGGAACTAGTATTGGAGATGTTCTCAGTTCCTGGCATTAAAACAATTAATTTCCCCTCTTATTTTTATACAATGTCAGTTTAAGATGGGGTTACATAATGTTGAGCTCCGCTGGCCACATTGGCTTATCTTTCGTGATGTCGGCAGGAAAAGACTCCTCTGCTCGATTGCTCCCCTGTGTTCTGGAGACACCTCACTGTTTGCTATATGGACCAAGGAGTATGCTGTCCGCCTCTGGATTCAGCAAAGCTCTGACCAGGTGCTGCTTCAATAACTTTTGGACCACGATCCCACAATTCATGGAAATAATACAGAATTACGTTGACTGGCACTGAATATAGCACAATTTCGATCTGCCGATGTCCCAGGCTTTTATTTAGAAAAATATGCACTGGCGCTCAACGCACTGATTCTGTAGTAAGTTTATTTGCAAATGTGGTGCTGACCTGACGCCTCTAATTGACTATATTGGCAGGTCTAACCAATCACGCCATGTTTACACAGCTTTTCAAAAAAGTACCTCTACTACTGATTCCCCTAACTACAAAGAATTAGTATTTATAGTCCGACTAATCGTGTTTAGCCTTACATTTATTTTCCGCCAATCAAATAGGAGGTGACATGTCAGCCTATTTCCCGGACAATGGTGGGGTGAAAATCTGCCACTGAGCGATTCTGATTTGGGTGTTGTCTGACATCCCTCACTATTTCTTTTGGCTATAATTTGGTAATTCCTAGACTATTTGCGTAACGTTTTACATATTCTTTGTCAGCAAGTCCTAAGGAACCCAAATATACAAATTTAAAAGAGCTAAGTGGCTGCGTTCAAAATATGCAATTTCTTCTACCTCCTGTTACTTCGAAGATGTGCTGTCTGGGTACTGTAATGTTTTCAAACGTAAACCAGTATAATGTCATATTTCCTAATAAGAATTTTCAGGTTTTTTAAAACTAACTCTCGTAGGGTAGTGTTTTTATCACTGTCGATTTGAAAAAAAGCTAGTGCTTGTGGCCTTACACGCGTGATGGTAGTAATTGAATAGCGAGACGCGTGTTTAGTGTTGCATGCGTCCCGGCTTTCAGCCTCTCCCTTTCTTTCTATCTTTAGTCCATCTGTCTTTCGTTTTTTTTTTGTAACGTAGTGTATCAAATGACATGAATGGAATTTTAAATCTAGGTCAACTTGCGTTTCTCAAGGTTTTTCTTAGAAATGCAGCACATGTTTTATCGTAGAAAGCGGGTATTGAAGCAGTAGGCTTTTACTATCAACGTGAAACGTTACAATTTGTAGACGAATGAGAAAACAAGGGGGATTTCGAGTACAGTCATTGTGACAGCACTGTTCTTTACCATTCTTCTTTCCTTTTATTAAATTTATTTGTTAGGCTTTATATTTACGTTTTAATTTATATATGTGGATTAGAATTTCTCACGACAAGCGGCAATGATGTACATAGATAATCCCGTGTGAAGAAGTCCAAAGGTGATCATCACTGGAACTCCGAGGTAACGGCCCACAAGAAGAAGTACAGCAATACTGGAACTCTTGACTTGAAACTTGAACTTGTAAGATAATATCCTTCAATCAGTTGATAACACCCCAAAATGCTGGCTCACCACTGATAACGTTGGATACTGATAAATCTTGGTACTGTTGAAGGGTGAGAGACCGCCGGGCAACGCCGGGTATCTATAGCTAATAAATTTTCTGCTATGGTAGGTGCGCTGATGAAGTCAAATCAGCATTCGGCTGGCTTACAGGTGGCCGACCAGGTGTGTGGGTGTATAGACATCAGTGAACGCGAATGCATGTAGTTCTAACGAAAGTCAACAATAGTCACGCACACACCAACGTACATGCAGGAGTCAGGAAGAGGTTGAAACTTCTTATCGTTCTACACTGTTTTAATACTCCACAGTCACGAGGACATCACTAAGTACATTGTCACAGGTACAGTACACAGCAAAATAGGACACATCTCAAAAAGCACCAAATCCATAGGTAGTTAAGTGCATAGCATGCAAAATCCCAGGCACAACAGCTGTATAAGTACGGCAGTTCATAATGATAAAGTTTCCTGGCCCAAATTATCCCTACAATAAAGGGAACTGCCTATCGCAGTATAATAATATCTATATCGTCAGACTCAACATAACTCATGGGAGGAAAAAAACACCTTCCCTATAATAATAATCTGTCGACCTTCACAAATCTCCTCCTCTGAGATATCAACACATAAACGGCCTATAATCCAAGGCCCGAAAAATCTTTAAAATGGCACATTCTGCAGAATACATATATCAGCCTTTATATCCACGGCTTTATGACAAATCTTAGTCAATATCAAAATCCCTTTCACCAAAACTATTCTCCATATCGGGACACACTGACCATAATCGTCAGTCCCTTCTCTGAGCTATCTCAGCATTCGAATGTCAAGAAAAATCTCCCCGCCTAAAAAAATCGCTCAGCAACAAATATTCATCCCCGCGCAAAAACGCTGCTGAGCCGTGAGCTCAACTCATCTAGAAGGTTCGAGACCATATATTTTTAAAACACACTAACAGCTACTCAAGAGAGCAAACCAACAATTCGGCCTGTACATACAAGTATTTTAATTTAATTTCTGTATGTAGTTGTTGTTTCTGTTCTTGTAGTTGTATTGTTTAGTTGTTGTTTCTGTATGTGTTCTTGTAGTTGTTGTTTCTGTATGTGTTCTTGTAGTTGTTGTTTCTGTATGTGTTCTTGTAGTTGTTGTTTCTGTATGTGGTCTTGTAGTTGTTGTTTCTGTATGTGTTCTTGTAGTTGTTGTTTCTGTATGTGTTCTTGTAGTTGTTGTTTCTGTATGTGTTCTTGTAGTTGTAGTTGTTGTTTCTGTATGTGTTCTTGTAGTTGTTGTTTCTGTATGTGTTCTTGTAATTGTTGTTTCTGTATGTGTTCTTGTAATTGTTGTTTCTGTATGTGTTCTTGTAATTGTTGTTTCTGTATGTGTTCTTGTAGTCTTTGTTTCTGTATGTGTTCTTGTAATTGTTGTTTCTGTATGTGTTCTTGTAATTGTTGTTTCTGTATGTGTTCTTGTAGTCTTTGTTTCTGTATGTGTTCTTGTAATTGTTGTTTCTGTATGTGTTCTTGTAGTTGTTTCTGTATGTGTTCTTGTAATTGTTGTTTCTGTATGTGTTCTTGTAATTGTTGTTTCTGTATGTGTTCTTGTAGTTGTTGTTTCTGTATGTGTTCTTGTAGTTGTTGTTTCTGTATGTGTTCTTGTAGTTGTTGTTTCTGTATGTGACCTTGTAGTTGTTGTTTCTGTATGTGGTCTTGTAGCAGTAGTTTTTCTATGTGTTCTTGTAGTTGTAGTTGTAGTTTCTGTATGTGTTATTGTAGCTGTTGTTTCTGTATGTTAGTTGTTGTTTCTGTATGTATTCTTGTAGTTGTTATTTCTTTATGTGCTCTTGTTGTTGTTGTTTCTGTATGTGTTCTTGTAATTGTGGTTTCTGTATGTGTTATTGTAGTTGTTGTTTCTGAATGTGGTCTTGTAAATGTTGTTCCTTATGTGGTCTTGTTGTTGTTGTTTCTGTATGTGGTCTTGTTGTTGTTGTTTCTGTATGTGTTCTTGTAGTTGTTGTTTCTGTATGTGTTCTTGTTGTTGTTTAGTTGTTGTTTCTGTATGTGTTCTTGTAGTTGTTGTTTCTGTATGTGTTCTTGTAGTTGTTGTTTCTGTATGTGTTCTTGTAGTTGTTGTTTCTGTATGTGTTCTTGTAGTTGTTGTTTCTGTATGTGTTCTTGTAGTTGTTGTTTCTGTATGTGTTCTTGTAGTTGTTGTTTCTGTATGTGTTCTTGTAGTTGTTTCTGTATGTGTTCTTGTAGTTGTTGTTTCTGTATGTGTTCTTGTTGTTGTTGTTTCTGTATGTGTTCTTGTAGTTGTTGTTTCTGTATGTGTTCTTGTAGTTGTTGTTTCTGTATGTGTTCTTGTTGTTGTTGTTTCTGTATGTGTTCTTGTAGTTGTTTCTGTATGTGTTCTTGTAGTTGTTGTTTCTGTATGTGTTCTTGTAATTGTTGTTTCTGTATGTGTTCTTGTAGTTGTTGTTTCTGTATGTGTTCTTGTAGTTGTTGTTTCTGTATGTGTTCTTGTAGTTGTTGTTTCTGTATGTGTTCTTGTAGTTGTTGTTTCTGTATGTGTTCTTGTAGTTGTTGTTTCTGTATGTGTTCTTGTAATTGTTGTTTCTGTATGTGTTCTTGTAGTTGTTGTTTCTGTATGTGTTCTTGTAAATGTTGTTCCTTATGTGGTCTTGTTGTTGTTGTTTCTGTATGTGTTCTTGTTGTTGTTGTTTCTGTATGTGTTCTTGTAGTTGTTGTTTCTGTATGTGTTCTTGTAGTTGTTGTTTCTGTATGTGTTCTTGTAGTTGATAAAAGGCGACAAATTTGAGACTTTGCATGGGGATGGCAACCTCATCATTAACTAATACAAATTTCTACAGAAACCCCCGCTGCAAACAAGAATTGTTGCTATGACATAGACTTTCTCAAGCGGGCTATCTACAGTTGTGACTCCCTGCTCCATGTGGAGCCAACAAATAAGAAACTAAAGATGACGATGCGAGAGTTACCGAAAAAGTAAAGTAAGTAAGGGTGGGGGGAGGGGGTTTATGTAACCAGATCTATGATTAGTGAGAGTACCCGGATATTTTTCCATCAATCAGTCAAAACCCTTTAGTTCCTCATGGAGCATAGGCCTTAAACAAACATCTACCAAGTATTCCTGGCACGTGCCATCAGCTTCAGGCCTTTCCACGTCGTCCTCATCATTTGTGTTTCTCCCTCCAGTTATCTTCTCCGTGTTCTTCGGTCTGCGTCTATTACTCTGGACATTCCAGAACATAGACTGCCTGGTAAAGCTATCAACAAGTTTCCTCAACGTTTGTCCAAGAACATTGACTGTCTGGTAAAGCTATCAACAAGTTTCCTCAACGTGTGTCCAAGAACATTGACTGCCTGGTAAAGCTATCAACAAGTTTCCTCAACGTGTGTCCAAGAACATTGACTGCCTGGTAAAGCTATCAACAAGTTTCCTCAACGTGTGTCCAAGAACATTGACTGCCTGGTAAAGCTATCAACAAGTTTCCTCAACGTGTGTCCAAGAACATTGACTGCCTGATAAAGCTATCAACAAGTTTCCTCAACGTGTGTCCAAGAACATTGACTGCCTGGTAAAGCTATCAACAAGTTTCCTCAACGTGTGTCCAAGAACATTGACTGCCTAGTAAAGCTATCAACAAGTTTCCTCAACGTGTGTCCAAGAACAGTGACTGCCTGGTAAAGCTATCAACAAGTTTTCTCAACGTGTGTCCAAGAACATTGACTGCCTAGTAAAGCTATCAACAAAGTTTCCCCAACGTGTGTCCAAGAACATTGACTGCCTAGTAAAGCTATCAACAAGTTTCCTCAACGTGTGTCCAAGAACATTGACTGCCTGGTAAAGCTATCAACAAGTTTCCTCAACGTGTGTCCAAGAACATTAACTGCCTAGTAAAGCTATCAACAAGTTTCCTCAACGTCTGTCTAATCCATCTCCAACTTTTTCTTCTCATCTCTTACTCCTCTTGTAGCACTGCAACCTACCATGCAGTCGTAAGAAGACACTTAGGAGGGTTGGACATAGGACCGCTTACCCATTCCTGTAGAACAATTTTGGACACACTTCAAACTTCAGCGATATTTTAACAAATTAAGAAATCTTTAATTTGCTTGAAAAGATGAGATCATGCTTGTACATCCAACTTCTCCATTCAACAATCAAAATGCACAATTACGCAACGTTCTAATTTGACGCGCAATAGATGATGCATTTAATTATGATCCGCACACAGGCAAGAAATTAAAGGACGCCTTCCTCTATAGTCTATACAAGCTCAATAAAGTGCAAGTGACATTCCGATTCTGACAGTTTCTGAAGTTTCAAAACTTCCATGTCAAACTAGCCTCAGCTCTTCATCTTCAGCGTTAGCCCCACTTCTAAAATAAAAACAAAAGAAAACAGAATTATTCTAAATCATGCCCGCATATTTTCTGTGAATCATTTTTTGGCTATGGTAAGAACGTTTTCTTATCTCTCATTAATTTGGGGGAGTCTCTCATACTTGTAATTATATTTGCATAATATCCGGCCAAAAAAGCCATGTTCCGCTCCTTCAGATTGCTTTCTCGGCTTGATGAAGCTGTCAGATTTTTGTGGGACCAGACACTCGGCTTGAAATAAAATCATTCACTATCTTGTACAGGGTGAAAGGGAGAGAAAGAGAAGCAGAGAATGACTGGGAGGCGGGAGCGAAGATGGAGAGGGGAGTTGGAAAAAGAAGGGGTTTAAGGTTTTGAGGAGAAAGTAAGACTGCGAGATTCAGACGTGTAGACGCCTACAGAGAGGCAAGAAAAACAATTTGCAGGAGGGGAGAGAAAGAGAGAGAGAGAGAGAAAACAAGAGAAGCAGTAGTTGAAAACAGAAGACAGCGAACAGGATGGAGGGACGAGAGGAGAAAGAGAAAAGACATGATAACGCATTGCCAGATAGGGCTGCTGGAGATATGCGTCCTGGGCAAAGTCCTCGAACGACACCAGATATAGGTGAGACATGTTGCCATACAACACTGAAATACACTACTTCTTCTTAAACTACCAATCCTCGAGGCTTAAGCGATCATGTCTCTCCACAAATCCCTGTTTCCAGTACTGCTTATCAAGTCTGTTGTTGACGTCTTTCTATGCTACAATGTCAAACTATCTTCTCTCATTTGGCGACCTCCATTTCTTTTGTTCCTCCAGTCTGACCTGTTGTCACGATGTATTCCAGCTTTCATCTTCACATTTCATGCCTAAAGATAAATGACAGGTTCCTTTTAACGTGAGTTATCAACTTCCTTTGTGCATAAGCCTCATACAGGACATCCTCATGACTCTGTCAATACACTATCAATACACTACCAATACATACCATATAGATATTTAATATAGACTCTGTCAATTCACTATCACTACTTACCATATAGATATTTAATATAGACTGTCAATTCACTATCACTACATACCATATAGATATTTAATATAGACTCTATCAATACACTATCACTGCATACCATATAGATATTTAATATTGTTGCAGACCTTTTCTTCTTAGATTGATGGGCTAATATTATATTTTCATGCACTGTTAATTCATCTGTTCTGTCTATCATGGAGTATCGTTTTCTGCTGCAACATTGGATTCATCTTTGTTATTTTGATAGTTGAGTCTAAACGTTTATTCAATAACTTCTTATATATTTAACTGTTAGTGTTTTATTCTTTCATATCATTTCTTAATGACTTGACAGAGTGTTGTATGCTTTTGACTCATACCTTGAAGGTCAACGGTCGATAGTCGTATAACAGAAACTGGAACTTTCAAAAGACTTCAGTGAACAAGTCTCGTTCGGACGACTATAACATTTTAATAAACAATTATCGTTTCATCATGAGTTCTAGACAAAATTTATTTCACATTAAAGACACTTGCTATCACAGTTCAGAGTCTATATCTTTATCAGACATTGCACGTCTGTCATGTAACCGTTTTAAATATCGTTCATGTCTTTTAACCAAATCTATCTACTCTGCATTTGGTATAATTATTATATTTACGCAGCACTAATATTTCTGCTACAGATTTCATTAGGGTCACTGCCCAACATACACATTGAAACTCTGTCTATATTATTAATTCAGTTTGGCGTTACTAGCCGGGTTCTATCAGCCGTTACAACTTATCTCCGCGTTCGTATTATACGAATCTCGCGTCTAAGAATTATTGCGGTTAAATAATACCGTCTTACACAATTCGGGACTCGCTGGTCCTTAAATACATTATTATTTTATTGGCTTTACAAGCACTATATTAACGGTTATACATAATCCTTAGTGGTTCTACCACACAAATCTTAAAACACTGTTATACGCCCGAAGGCTACACAAAGACTCTCCGTTACTAGCCTAACGCGTCATACCACGTTATACGCGTACCTTATTATTCTAATTAGTGGAGGTGTTACATGGTGCAACCATCCGAATCAAGTTCAAACCAAAATGCTCGCAAAACATGCAACAATCCTCAACAAATGTAGACTCTATCAATATACTACCAATACATACCATATAGATATTTAAAATAGACTATGTCAATACACTATCAATACATATTATATAAATATTTAATATAGACTCTGTCAATACACTGTCATAGTTGTTTTTTAAAATAAAGTTTTGTCTCGTTTTGGCGAGGCGCGTCCCGTTCAACCTAGTCGGTTATATTAGGGCGCATGTCCAAATATAAAAGACCCTTAGGTCTGAGGTAGCTGTCACAGTTTTTGCCTTCTCCTGGCGAGGTGCGTGCCTTTCAACCTATATGGTTATATCCAAGGTTGCCACTCAAGTTCTAGAGATAAACCCAGATTTTCTTCTTAAAAAAACCCACAGAAATACCCAGATTATTTTATGCCTCAAATACACGGGATAGACGATGCTTACACAATTTTTTAGTGCAACTTTAGCACAAATAAGCTGTGTGCTACCAATTTTTATTTATTTCTTCATTTTTATTTTATTTTTTATTACCGAAAATTCACAGTTATCTAAAAATGATTTTATTAACACCCCAATATATGAACTCTTGAAAATGAGATATTTTAACAGTAACATACTTACAGTAGTTACATTAACAAAATGTTCCTCAAATCAAATATAAAATGTTAGTTGTAACTTGTTACTGTTGAAAATTGTCACTTGTCAGCGGACTCGGCATCCATGGCGACAACTTCTCCTTCGTCAAGATCATATGATTGAATTGACAACGTGGAATCTTGATTGTGGAGTTCCAAAATCTTTGCATATCTCTGCCGACAACGTCCTTCACGCACATTTTCAACCACGCTTTTACTGGGATTAAACGTATGACAAACTCCATCTTTGGCAACTGCTTGCTTAGCTAGTATTCGACTGGAAACTGTTTGACACAAAAGCTTGTTGGTTTGTTTGGTTTTATTATAATATAAATATAATGTATAATGTTCAGTGCACAGAATATACATACACTGTAAATGCCAATTGTCAAATATACCCAGATTAATGTCGATTTGGGGAAAAAAATACCCAGATACCCAGACGAAAGCCAAAGAACCCAGATCTAGTAAAACAAATACTCAGCTGTGGCAACACTGGTTATATCATAGGGCATTTACCATAGAAAAAAGTCAACTCTGTTCAGCGTTGATAGATACTAAGTCCTGAAAAGAACCAACATTATCTATCTGATAGGATAGAGCCCTAAACAGCAACTCGCCAGCTACGCCACCACCCGAGTTTGTAGTCAATGGTTTCTTGTTTTTTTACAATGCACAGTTTTTTTTTTTTTATTAAAGTGTTTGCTACTTTTCTTTGTAGCACGCCCCTTTCAACCATCTACCATGTACATGGAGCTGTTGGTTATATCAGGACGTGTTTCTTTTATTGTAAAATGTTTTTGTTTGTATTTATTTTATACTATATTATCATTAGTAGGTATTTTCCTTGTGTAGTTATAGCCTAGTTCAAAATGGCTTTTTTTTAATCCAAAATATGGTATTTTCTTCTTCTTCTTCTTCTTGCGATCGCATCTTTGATGATTACACCGTCAGACGAGTTCTCATGATGAATTCGACTGTTGTTTGAAGTTCCTCTTTAACTCCATATAGCTTTGAGTTTAGTGTTGAGTCATTGGGCCAGTATATCTTTCTTAACTGGTCATACAGAGGACAGTCCTGTAGAACATGCTCAGCAGTTTGTTCGTTTAATCCACATGTGCACAGTGGTGAAGCAGACAATCGTAGCTTGTGCATGTGTTTATTCAGTTTGTTATGCCCTGTCCTGAGTCGAAAAATAGTTGTCTGTCCCTGCCGGTCGAGAGTGTGATAGTCGTCTTTGGGTTGGTTCTGTTCTCTTCTGATAGTCTGGATAGCTCTCTTTTTCTCAAAGTATGTGACTTCATTATCTTCTTGTTCACATTCTCCTCCCTTTTTTGCAAGTTTATCTGCCTTTTCATTTCCGGGTACACCACAATGAGATGGTACCCACTGAAGTATGGTTCTCTTTTTGGCAGCTACCTTGTTTAGTTCATTTCTCAGATGCGGGAGTTTACCACCCTTGAGAGCTTGCAGGACAGACAGTGCATCTGTGAGGATGACTACCTGGTGGCAGTCAGAGTTGGTGTTATAAATCATGTTTGCAGCTTGCTCTAGAGCTTGAACCTCAGCTGTATAGTTGGAACAGAATTTACCAGTGGGAATGTGCCTAGTCTCATAGTGGTTGTCAGGATATGAGATAAAGATACCGGCACCTCCATTCCTAACAGCATTCGTTGCTGATCCATCTGTATAGGCATGTATCCATGATTGATCGGGATAGCTTTCTTGGATCATACTCAATGTAGCAGTTCGTTTTTGCAGATCATTATACTCACATCCACTTGTGAGACCACTGACTGTTGTATTAATTTGGAGGGCACTGCTGGCCTGCTCCCATGGTACAGGGTATAGGGTGGGCTTCAGTGGTGTTGTCTTCATGGATAGGTCTTCTTGATGCTGTCTTATAAGTCTTTTCCCCCGATGCACAAAGCTGCTACGCTTTAGACGTCCCAATGCCAGATCATCTAGTCTTGCCTTCATTGGGTGCATTGGCATACTGTTGTACTTTTCCATCTGGATCATGGTTTTTGTGTCTCTTCTATGGGACAATGTCTGTAATCCAGCAACCTTCTGCATCTCTGTTATTGGTGTAGTTTTTCATGGCTCCTGTAATGAGCCTGAGAGCTTGATTTTGCACCTTGTCCAAAGACTGGAGATGTGAGTTAGCAGCTGATGACCATGCTGCTGAGCTAAACTCTAAGTGTGGTCTTATTACTCCATTATAAATCTTCTTTAGATTTCGTTCATTTGCTCCCCAGTTGGTACCTGCTAATTTACTGAGTATGCCTAGTCGTCTTCGGGCCTTTCCTTCTGCATTTTCAATATGCTTATTCCATGTAAGCCTTTGGTCAAATGTCACCCCAAGATAGGTGGGGTAGCTTTCTTCCTTGATCACGGTTGTCCCTAGGTGTATGTTAGCTGATTTGTCCTTGGGGGCGAGGGAGAACAGTGTTGTGGAGGTTTTGTCTGTGTTTATTGTGATAAGCCATTTCTCTGCCCATGACACTAGCATGTCTGCTGCCCGCTGCATTCTATAATTTGCTGTGGTGACATTTTCATCAGCGCACCAGAGTACTAGGTCATCTGCATATAAGGCAGCTTTAACTCCTGCAGGGAGATCTTTCACCAGGTCATTGATGTAAACAAGGAAGAGTGTTGGGGAAATTACTCCTCCTTGAGGTACCCCCTGATGGAGCAACACTTTTCTGCTCTGCAGACCGTCAAGAGTGACTCTAGTTCTCCTGTTATGCAAGTATGACTGGATCCATTTCATCATGTTGCCTTGGATTCCACTTCTCCTAAGTTTTGCAATGAGGCCATCTTTCCACACCTTGTCAAAGGCCTGCTTGAAGTCGACCCAGATCGTTAGGACCTTTTTCTTCTCCTGGAAGGCATCTTCTATTGCTTGAGACAAGTAAGTAACTTGGTCTTCTATACTGTAGCATTCTCTAAATCCAGCTTGTTCCGGCACCAGGATCTGCTCAGACTCTAAATACCATTTCAATCTGTGGTTGACTATTCGCTCCATAGTCTTCCCAACACAGCTTGTGAGACTGATTGGCCGGTAACTTGCAGCCTCGGTCTTACATTTCCCTTTCTTTAGTATGGGTATTGTGATGGCTTCTCTCCATACTTGGGGTACCGTTCCTTTCAACCAGCTGTGGTTGAATATCTCAAGCAGTTTTGTCTTTGCTGCTGAGCTCAGATTTACTAGCATTTCGTTGCTGATTTTGTCTGGGCCGGGTGACTTTTGAAACTTAAGCTTGGAAATAGCCTTCTGTAGTTCTCCTAGTGTGATGGGTTCCCTCATTGGGGCAGGAGTATCTGTCTGTCCCATGGTTGCCAGTATTTCTTTTCTTATCTCTCTCTGATGGTCTATGTTAATGGGTAAGTTGCTTTCTGAACTGTATCTTCTAGCAAACAAGTCTGCAGCTTGTTTTCCTCTGAAAAGTTTGCCACCTTCATCCAATGTGATAGTCTGCCTTGGTGAGGAATGCTCTTCATTTAGAGACTTGACTAATCTCCAAAGTTTCCTGCCGTCTTTCTCAAGGTTCAGCGATGCCGTTTTAGTTCTCCAGCTTTTCCGCTTTTCTTCTAGCTTTGTTCTCTGAAACTCTGCTACAGCCTTTTTCCATTTGTTGTGAGTTTCAAGTGAAGGCTGAGACTCTGCGTCCTTTCTAGCCTTGTCCATAGCTTCCTGACGTTCTTGGAGTGTGCTGGACCAGTATGGTATGTAGTTACGCCGGCATCCTTTGGGAATGGTTTCTTTTGCAGCTTGTAGTATGCATCTGTTGAAGTCTTTTACCACTTCATTAATGTCTCTGTTCTGTACCTTGAGGGTAGACAGCAGCGTGTTCACCTGATGCCTGAATAAACCCCAGTTGGCTTTTTTGTAGTTCCATCTTGTAATGGCTGGGCCTGTACTGAGAGTTGCACTCTGGACAGTAAGAAAGATTGGGCGATGGTCGCTTCCCCCTAGTTGGTCTCCTACTTCTCTACTAATAGATCCAGCTATATCTGGTGTGGAGAAGGCAAGATCTGGTGTTGAGGTTGTGTGCCATCCTCTGGAGTAGAAGGTAGGAGTATCTGTGGCATTATTGACTAGGATTAGGGAGTGATCATCTTGCCAAGTTTCAACCTCTTCACCTCTGTGATCCAGATGGTTATAGCCCCAGCTCTGGGAGTGGCTATTAAAGTCTCCAACTGCTATAAAGTTGGTGGCTGGTACCTGTATAGAGCTGAGACTCAGGGGTTTGTTGTTCGGACAGTAATAGTTCAGGAGTTCTATTTCCATCTTGTCTACCTTTATCTGCAGCAGCTGATATTCTGCTCCATCCATGAAGGTTTTCCTTTCGTGTGCAGGAATGTTATTCCTTACAAGAGTAAGTACTCCTCCTTTTCGTCTATCTTGTCTGTCGGATCTGAAGCATTGATATCCCCTTATTTTAAAGGTTTGATCTGCTTTCAAGTGAGTCTCTTGGATACAGCAAACACTGACTTGCTTCTCATACAAGATGTTTTCCAGCTCTGTCTTTTTGCTGTATCCAGCCTGCTTGCTGTTCACTCCCTCTGCATTCCAGTGCATCATGACAAGTGGCACTCTGGGTTTCTCTTTTTCTGTTTTGTTTTGGTCAGTAGTTCTCCTCCGCCGTCTGTTGACTCCACAAGACGGTCTAGAGGGTCCTCCAGTAGCTGAGGGTGGGCTCTGTCGAGGCTCAGAGCCCGGCACTGCACCTGCCTGGTGGAGCTCCACAGGGCGAGCACCAGAACGAGATTTATTTGACGGTGTACTCTCCATAGAAAAAAAAAAGCGAGTTGCATGATACTGTGGTTTCCGGTGCGCCTTCTGGCCCAGTATCTACGACTTTAGCACCTGTTCAACGGGAGAGTGGGCTCATCCCTAATCTGTTTATGTTCCCAGTAGTAGACTATTCGCAAGCAGCCTGGGGGTGTCACTGCTCTGCGCGGACCTTGTTTACCGAGGCGGCGTCCGAGCTCGTATGGTGAAAATATGGTTGCGTTATCTTCAAAATAGCCCTGTCTTTCCCGTGGCTTTTTCTGCCATCCTGCAACTTTGAGTTAGGGAGTTCTGAGCTCCAGTCTCTTTCCCAGGCATTTTATCCTGGCCTGGCACGCATACAGAGGACCCCACTTCTGGTTCTAAGTTAGCAGTTGGGGATAGGTGGGGTAGCACACTGTGCATTCACCGTCATCCAGGGGGCTCTCCAACTATGCAGAGCTTGCACAATGCTGTGCTCTGGTTCTGGGCTCTCCCAAGGAATCCTCACGTCCTGCACAGAGCCACTTCCCGATACCCACCACCTGCCAACCCTCCATTGTAGAAATCTCCTGCATGCGGCCATCCAGTCAAGAGCCAGTATTAAGTCTGGTGCCCAAGTGATCCCCCCAAGCTCAGTGTGCAATGCTGGGTTCTCATCATGCTGCAACACAGGAGGGATTGTGATGCTCAGCCATCTCTCTCAATTCTGCACCGATAAGTGACATCGGGGACTTAACTTTGCCTCAGTACTGGGAGGCCCCGTTTCCGGGTACACCACACACAGCCAATTGAGGCAACGGTCGCCATGGGCGTGATAGACGACAAACAGTGAAGAATGAGGCAAGAAAGCATTTAACCCATGAAGTGGGGGTGGATTGGTGCAGACCAGAGCATGTACCACTCGCCGGTGGGTTCTGCATCTACACCTATAGGGTTCCACCCACTCCTCAGCCCATTTAGTCTGGCCCCTCACCCAGGACCTGTCCGGCTTGGGTGACCCTGCCAGGAGTAAAACTCCCGCCGGCATAGCTCCCGGGATCATTGAGGCGCTCAAGCTCTCCAACCACGGCAAGGTAGGCTTACATGTGGAGAGTGGTATTTTCTAAGCTGGTATGTTTTTAATTTTCACTGGACGGTTTATTTGGTTAATCTTTATGTATCTGGGGGGAGTCTTTCACCAGTGTGGACTACTGGCTCGGATCCTTATTTATTTTTTATATGTTAGCTTTAGTTTTGGTAATATAGTATTTTATTAACTTTTGCACTTCTGAAGGTGTCTTTGTGCCTATGAGATTTTCTACACTCATTTCTACCTTATGGTTACTACAGTATGTCTAAATGTTTTGCCTCTGCTGGTCATATTTTTTGCAGTCCACCAGAAAGTGTCTAATTGTGTTTGGTTCTTGACACTCTTCACATGTGTGTTCCTCAATCATGAAATATCCCGTTCCAAGCTTGAGCCTCAGCAATATTTTATTAATTGGTATTTTTAGTTCATCTTGTATTTGACATTTTTTGCTTGGTTTTTTTAAGGATTTTATATGAGTGTCTTGCTTTTTTACTTTGGTCCCATGCTGTTATCCACTCTTTAGTTATTGCTTGAGCAATTAAGCTCTTAATTTCAAACTTCCCTAAGCCTACTTCAATTTTGTTATGGCTAGTTCTACCCCCTTCGGCTTCTTTGTCTGCAAGCTCATTTCCTGCTATCCCCACATGTGATGGTATCCATGTTAGTGTTGCACAGCATCCTATAGTGTGCAGATATGTATTAACCTGTAGTATTTCCTCTATAATATCTGGCCTGATACATTCACTTCTGTTTCTGATAGCTAATACTGATGAAAGGGAATCTGTAAGAATGGTTACTTTATTTGGTGGGTTTTCTGCAGCTATTTCTAAAGCTTTTAGGATTGCCACTAATTCTGCCGTAAAGATGGATGTATTACCTGTTACTTTGTATCTTTTATAAATTTTTAATTTTGGTATTGCTATTCCTGCTCCTAATTGTCCTTCTTCATCTTTTGATCCATCTGTATATATAGTTAGGCTATTATTTATATACCGTTCTGTGTACTCAAGTGCTTTAATTTTTGCTGAGATTATGTCGTTAGATTTGCTTATGATCTTTGATAAGTGGGAGTCAGTCTCTGGCACTTTTAATTCCCATGGTGGGATCTTTGCTTTATGCTGAGCACTACTATTTATCATATTAAATAGGTTTGGGTGTTGATCCACTTCATCCATCGTTTTCCACCCTGACGGGTATCTATTATGGTTTAATGGAATGTGGCCTATGTACTGGTTACCCCTATCAAAGGTTTTGTAAGCTGAGTGAGTTGGATCTTTTGCCACTCTTGCCCAGTAGCTGAATCTCAGTTCTTTTCTCCTTAGCTCCAAGGGTATAATGCCTAGTGCTACTTTTAATGCCTCTGCTGATGTTCCCTTTGAGGCACCTGCTATTATTGACAGTGCCTGGTTTTGGACTGTGTCTAGTTTTTTCTTATTGCTCGGGGCGGCTGATTCATAGACAACACTGGCATAGTCAAGTTTGCCCCTAATAAATGATTTATAGAAGGTTAACATTGTCTTATTGCAGGTTCCCCAACCACTTCCTTTCATATATTTTAGCATGTTGATAAGTCCCCTACTGCTTAGACATAAGTATTATAACACCAAACCTAGCCTCTGCTAAATGGGAAGTACTGAATGACTCCAGCTCAGACCACTTACCCATAGAAATAAACCTAAACGACAAATACAGAACTAGTCCAAGAAGCTCCAAACCTACATTCAACCTCAAAAAAGCAAACTGGGAGTCCCTCAAATTGGAGCTAAGTAAACTAAGCATAGAAGAAATTGAATCGAACAGTATAGATATATTTGCAGAAAAACTAACAAATGAGATTTTAAAAATAGCAATAAAATATATACCAAACAAGAATATGCCGGATCACTTAAAACCAACACAAAAAGGTAAAGATAGGAAAAGAAACAAAGATAAAAATCCAGTCCCATGGTGGACAGACAGATGTTCAGAACAACTGAAATTGAGGGAGAAGGCCCTGATAAAGTATAGAAAAACCAAAACAGAAGAGAATTACACAAACTATTAAAAAAAAAGAAATGAAACAAATAAATTAATATTCAGAGCTAAAGAAAAGATTTGGAGAACATTTTGTCAAACATTAAACCATAGATCACAAGTAACTACAGTTTGGAGAAAACTAAAAGCAATTAAAGGAGGAAACAACAAGAAATTAAAAATCCCAACAATTAAAATACCAGAGAGAGCTGAAACAGATAGAGAAAAAGCCAACATACTTGTCGCATAGAGATTTATGATCAATAAATTGTCTATATTCTTTTCTTTTTCTACCCGTGTCCTCTACTTTATTGTCGCTCTTTTATCATTTTCCTGGGTTTTTTCGCATTCGTTCGTTTGCGACAAAATATTATTTTCCCATTCTGACTTTCGCCTGTTTCTTTTCTCATTTAGAAATGCATTTTATTGCATCAGGTGTCAGGCCTGCAGTGGACGAAATACTGTGAATATTCGTCTAGTCAGACATAGATGGCAGACATATCGTCTAGCATTTCCATCTGACACGAGTTTTCTTCGGCTAAGTTTCTCGGCGAGGTGTGGAAACTGCCATCCGCATCGCTCAGAAATGAGACAGGTCGTCGTAGAAGGTGTGAAGACGCACGTTTGGCAGTTATGGGCAACGTCTAAGTTAATGGGAAGTGTTAAGAGAGAGAAAAAGGAGAGGGGGAGACAGGGGTTTAGGAAATAGCGCGCATCCTTTGTCTGTTTCACATATCTACCCCGGAGTGGAAACTTGATTTCATTTAATCTCCAAGTTGCAGTAGACATGATCGCTTCGTTCTAGATACTTATATTTATAAGTGAAACTCTGAGTTTCGTTGTGATACCCGTAGTTCTGTTTGGAGGTAACTTTATAATATCTAATAGGTTGAGTGATTAAGTGTTAAATCGCCTATTATATTTCACCAGTTAGATTTTTGTGCAGAGAAATTTCTTTATAAGTCTGTTACATTCTCTAGTGACGTGTTTCAGTGGAAAGCAGAATAAATGATAATTTCTAGCTTAAACTCATGCAGCTATAAATAAATTTAATTTAACTGCTAAATACTCAGTCGAGAATATTTTCAAAACTAACTTAAAACTGCACTGATTCATCATTGAGCATTGACGAAATACGTATGTATTTCTAATTCTTGATGATTGATTTTAGGAATTATACCTTATTTCACGGGAGTTTTGAACGATAAGTCAAGCTCCCCGCTTGCAGTTTATAATGTAAGTTGTAACCGAGGAATAGTATGTATAGTATTTTATATGTTGTTTCTCTTTATTCAGTGACACTGGGGTGACCCAACTTTACCAGCGTTTGTACGGAGAAATATCTGTGAAGAACAAAAACATTTTTTCTTAAAGACTTGGGTGTATAAAGTAAAACCTGTCTAGATTTCATTGGCATCCAGAACGACAGAGTACCCATTACATAAACTTTTTTTAAAAGATTTAATGAAGTAACGGGCCCATCGAGCCTGATTTAATTCTTCCAGAGAAAAACCTCAAGTACATTTTCGGCCCTTGTGGCAAGCAAAATATTAATATCAGTAACCTTCCAACGGAGTTGTGACTAGTGGTGGAGTGACCAAATAAAGTCCTATACTGAGAGAAGGCAGTTACCTGACATTCCTAATTACTAGAAAAACTAAGCTATTGACACTGTGCTCGCTGTTAACGTTCGTGCCTGGACAATTTTAATGTGACAGAACCAGACATCCTAAAATAAGTATAACCAAGAAAACGTTCCCTGAAGTAGTGAATTCAACCCGTCTTTTTGGAACTGGGGTTCTCTTGGCCAAGACTACCATTGGAGAGTCTGTATGTGCATGTCCTAAAAATTGTGTTTCCAGAAATTGCTACCAAAGCTGTAAGTACGAATGAAAGCACGTGATCACGGCTGACTGAATAGAGTGAATGCAGGACTGAGTGATTCCTTTATTGTTGTATTTTTGGCACCCATTTTGCTGTCTTAAATTTCTTTATGCAAGTTTGTTTTGTTGCTAACAATATTTTTCCTTAGGATAGATCAGAGTATGCAAGTCTGTTCATACCTTTAAAGGGAAATCTTAGACTAAATCATATGTATCCGTGACTCTTTGGGGCTATCACTTTTCTTCTAACAGGACTGTGGGCTATACATCGAGGGAAAAGATCATACCAATGGGTCTATCATTCTTGTAGCAATTCATTGACTTTATGACTATTTGTATATGTTTGATGTACTTTTATGTGTGGTGGTGGAAGTTTATTATGATAATTAAACTTCACATAAACTTATTCCAGTGTGTCGGTCAGTTCGTTCCCAATTATCTATATTTCCATTGTCATAGTTTAACGTCTGTGTGTCTATTGTAGTCACTTATATGTGTGTTTATGGGAGGTATATATATATTAATATGTATTATATTAGATTTGTCTGACTAATCTAACTCTGTTGTAGATGATAGGCTAACTGAGAGAAGCTTCTCGAGTGTCAGAGACAGAATCTACTATATTTCCTCCACCTCACTCGTGAAATCTGTTTCTATTTTATTACCTCCCACTGAGCTATCACTTATTTCTATGTCTATTCAGAAGGGACCAAACTAAGTCTTAATCACCTATCACAAATCTACGACAATACTAGCTAAATACTTCTATCAGGTTAGTTCAATAGACAGTCTAGATAAGACAGAAATAAATAGGCCAAAACACTGCTAGAAAAAAAAATACAATGCACAGTTGTTGTTGTTTTGTAGAGGTGATGGGTGGAGAGCGGGCACTTAACAGCTGATCATTCTTGCCTCTTCTCGTTCCATCTTGGTCTACCCTGTTCAACCAGAAATTTGGTTATAATTGGGGTATTTAGTGTCATATTATTTTTTAATTTTGTATTCAATTTAAATAGCTATTGTCTTTAGCAGTTGCTGATTTTAATTTATATTAGTATTTGTCCATTTTATTTTCTCTTTTGTATTGCTTCTTGATAACTATTGTCCTTTACACTTGGTTTTACTTTGTATTAGTATTTGTTCTTTTTGAGTTGTCTTTATTTTTTTATTTCATACCTTGTTGTCTTTCCTTGTCCTATCAGTAGTTAGTAAGATTTTTTTTCTTTGTTTTTGGTTACTAACCCTATATGTTTTCCTTTGTTTTATGTATATCTTTGAACTATTGATTGGGCATTTCTTGGGGCATCTATACTTAAAACCTTATCACCTGTCAAGTCTATCTTGTGATTTCTATCTCTTCTTCTTCTTCTTCTTCTTCCGTCCTTAGCCACCGACCGTCAAAGCAGTCAGTGGCCATTACGCCTAGTGGCGTCTTAGGGCAACAGCAGATAGGTTTTCTTTGCCACTGTTTCCCATCACGCCTAGTGGCGTCTTTAGGGCAATGGCAAATCAACCCATCTGCTGTTGTTTCCGTAATCGAAGTGACTGGCAAACGGGTGATCAGCCCGTTGTGTTGTGATTTCTATAGTAAGTTTTTAATTCAAGCCTTTGTTGTTCATACCTTTTACAGTGGATCAGGTAGTGGTCTATGTCATTCTCTTCCTGACATTCTTGGCAGTGTGGTTCTTCTATCATAAAGTATGCTGCACCGAGACGGAGACGCCACAGTTTTTTGTTTGATGGTATCTTTAATTCTTCTCTGACCTGGCACGTCCTCGTTGGTTCTTTCAGCAGTTTGAACGCGTGTCTGCCTTTTCTACTGTTCTTCCATGTTGTCTTCAATACAATGCACAGTTCGTTCGTTCGTTTGTCTACTATGTTGCTGTAATACCCTGTTCAACCTGAAAGTTGGTTATAATTGGGCTATATCGAGTGTTTACTTTCTTCGGTGCTAGCCGGTTGTTAGTCCTCAAAAGGACTGGTCCTAAAAAGGACCACTAGCTGACTGTCTGGATAACTCTTCGTTGCTTGTCTTTTTATGGTGTCGTGGCGTGTTCATGGTGTTCATATCCTGCCTCCCTATCTGGCCTGTGTGGTTTTGTTAGTTTTTGCCCTCCTCGCTTCTGATTGTTGTTGTAGCGAAATATGTGAGATAATTGCTAATTTCAGTAAGATTTTAGTCCTATGATAATAAATAAACCCGCCCTCAGGTGTCTGACTATTGGCATCTTCAACGCCAGTAGAGCGCTGCCTTTTGTGCAGTGGACATGCTTAAAAAATGACCCGCCGTAAAAATCTAACACGCCTTTTAGTTTCGGTTTCGAGACGTACAATTAACAATTTAACATCTTGCCCGATCTGCTGCACGAAACTGAGGCAAAACTTATAATTAACGATCTGCCAGAAGTGTGACACCAAACTACGTTCTGAATTAACGTAATACTTTAACTTTAACGTTAAAATTAGTAGTAACTCGGACATTTTTCGGTAGCAAGAACGAAACGACTGTAATAATTAACGCCAACACTACCCACGTTTTGAAAAAATCCCTCTTCGCTCTGCACGCGGTTCCTTTACTATATACACACTGTGGGCAAAGCCAGCATATATAAACATACAGACAGTTTAAATTCTCGCCGCGTAGTGTATTTCTGACGTCACTCAAACTAGTTGGTTTATTTGAATAATGAAAAAAATGATAGAGACAGGGAAGAAGATGGCCGACTTGTGTAAAAGTTATAATTGACGATTGACAGTGACAAAACTGAAAATCTAAACCATAATAAAACTGACCATAAAAATCATATATTAAGATAGCTTAGTGTCTCCTTAGAAATAATATGTTTTAAAATATATGGTAGTCCAAGTATTAGCCAAGTTATTGAGATAATACTATATGTCTACGCACGCTAGGACGGACAGACTGTTGTTCTTGCTCGTTACACATAACGTTATTGGGGACGCAAGTTTGAAAAAGAGGCATTGGAGTAATTCAAATCCGATTGGGTGGTATAGGAGTAGAGGAGTAAAGGGGGGAGGTAGGAAAATGTTAACCAAAACTAAACATCTTTTTGTATTGGCATAACTAACGCAGACTGACCAATGGACTACGAGACACATAGTTTGTTTGGAATTTTGTTTTTGTTTTTTTCAAAACTAAATTCAAAATTTGGTAGTTGCCTGATTTCATTGGCCAGCTCTAATAGATATTGGCCAAAGGCTTAGGGGTCTCGTGGCCATTTGACAAGAAAATTTTATATCAACAAGTACGTTGAGAGCAGATGTGATAAATTGTAAAATAAATACTAAATTCACAGTCTGGACAGGGCAGAGACAACTGAGGCCATATCTTTTGCCAGTCAACGTTATTTGTGACATATTTCTTTGAATTTTGTGGTAAGAATGCTTTATGTATTAATATGCTTGATTAAAACTGCAAAAGTTAGATACTGCTATTGGGGAAAGTGAAGGACATGCCGGGAGCAAACATTATTGAGTCCTCACATTGAACTGTATTTGACTGTTGCATATTGTTATGATTATGTATTGATATTATTGTATTAGAAGATGTTAGTAAGCCTCCGTGTTCCATGAACACTCTTCAACATGCCTAGAGCATTTATAATTAATAAAAGAAATGAAAATCATACAAAAGGAGATGTGGTTACTCCACGTTATTGTATTGAAGAAAACTATGGAAAAGTACAGTGGCGTATCTGCCATAGGGACCTGAGGTGTTGTCACAGAAAGGTGTGAATCATATAAAGTAGCAGCTGGTGCACCTGTGTGCACAAGAGGCTGACCCCATACCATCATGTGTACATAGTGATAAGAAATTGTGCTCAGATGTGAAAAGGCCAGGGTGTCTTTTATTGCAGGGTTTTTTATTTCCTGTTACCAGCCGGTGACAGGAAACCTGATGAGTGATTGTAAAGACAAAAGTCTCCTTTCAAAAGTTTATGCTGTCAGCAGATGGCCTGAAGGAGCTTGTGTGTGCTGATCTATATATTCTCTGCAGCGACATACTGACTTGTTATCTTCATACCAAGAATCCCAGGTGATGTGATAACATCTGGGACATCTGACACTTCATTCAAATAAAAATTGTTATTTCCAAGAATAAACAGAATTATATGGGGCGTGACGAAACAACAGCTCCTCCTAACAAATGACTAACATTAGTAGATATTAAAGTTTTAGTCTGTGAATACACCTACAGTAATAAGATAGTGACATTATACTCATCGGACAAAGAGTCCAAACATTTTAGTTAATCAGTATATGTAACATATATTTTCCTCATGTTAAAGACCTGTCCAAAAGAAATGGCGGGACAGGCAGATTAAATTTTACAAAGAAAAGAATTCAATTTTAAAGAAAACTTTAACCACAGTCTTATTCATTTCCTTATAGTGAGTTAAAGTGTAGTGTGTTGATGTACCACCATTGTCATTCCACCCCTAGACACTAGTCACATCAGACACCAGCCACTAGAAATAAAATACAGACCGTGTGAGATCTAGGGAGGTAGCGTTAGGTTCCCTGATAATACATCATCATCATCATCATCTTCTTTAGAGTCAGGGGCCTACATTTGCTTGACCTCACACGGTTGGCACAGACACAGCTTTCTTTCCTTTTAGGTACCATCTTAACCTCCCCAGCAAATTACACTTGCTACATATATTCGTAGGCTTGTCCGGGATTTGAACTTCTAGTACTACATAAATTGGGGTCCTGGTCTGGGATTTAGCAGTAACAACATTTCTATTTAGGCGTGCTGGACATCGAAACCACTGAGAAGCAAGCTACCATTCCTGGTCCTGAGGAAACAACAGCTGACAACTCAAGGGCTCAGACGCAAGATATGACACCTTATAACAAAGAACAGGAACAAGATTCGAACCAAGCCTGTAGAAAGAAACAAAGACCAAACACTAAAAAGACAAACAACACAGAAACGATACAGGAGAGGATCGTAAAGATCACCCAGACGTCAGGAAGTGAGGCCTCACTCAGGGCCCTACCCGACAACAAAGTGATCAACATCCTCGAGGTGATAACTGGAAGGAGAGGTATCGCCAAATTAGGGAGGCACGAAAAGGGAGTCGTGCTTTCGCTCAACAACGACGACAAAACAACCTCGCTGATGATCGAACTGGAATCCGGTCCAAAAGAAGTCCAGTTGCCCCACCAAATAAAAGTGGTGGTGGAAAAATACAAGTCAACAAAGAAGCTAGTCATAAGAGGGATGGATACCAGATGTCCCGCAAGCGAGGTCCATAGACACCTTCAAACTGAAAACGCAGATGTAAAAATCATGCAGGTCGAAAGGCTAAAAACCTGGGCCAAGAAAGACACCAATCTGATGATAGTAACGGTTGAAGGATCGACAAGACCCGAGAGACTGACGCTCCAAACAACAACCAAAAAAGACAGAAGCCTATATCCCTCCGGTGATGCCGTGCTCAAACTGCCAGCAGTTTTCACACGCAAAGAAAACATGCAGAAGAGACGCAGTCTGCCGATATTGCGCGGGAAACCACCAATATGGCGACTGCCCCAAGGCGAAGGAGGACCACAACTATAAAACAACTAACGCAAACCGTACCTGTGCAAACTGCCTGTGAAACCACGGGGCTAGGTACCGAGGCTGCCCGATGTTCCAAGAAACTAAGAACATACTGAAGGAAGCGATATCCGAAAACATTCCCTTCAGAGAGGCAAAACACAAAGTGGCTGCGGATGTTGCTTTTTTTTTTTAAATTTCCTCGCATGAGGTTGCATATTTTTTCCTCGCATGAGGTTGCATTGGTCCCGCCCCGAACCCGGCCCCGGCCAAGACCACATGTCCCAACACTAGAAGACCCAATGACAAACTGTGTCACTGTAGTGATCCTCTGTGTTCTCACACAAGGGACCTAATGACACATGAATGTCACTGTACCGGTCCCTGTGTCTAGACACATGATCCTAGCCAAAGGCCAGATATTAGGGCGTTGGGTTTCACAGCGTTATTTGCGCTGTACATCGGCTGCGGATGTTGCAGAAAAACAGCGCATGATTGATAGACGACAGTTACACAAGCTGACCGCTGAAGTCAAAGAAATTTTTTTTTTTTTTAAGTGAACTTTATTTTCATTTATTTGCAATTTTACAAAACCTTTTTTTTTTTTTTTTCCCTCGCTTGAGGTCGCATATTTTTTCCTCGCATGAGGTCGCATTGTCCCCGCCCCAAACCCGGCTCTGGTCAAGACCACATGTCCCAACACTAGAAGACCCAGTGACAAAATGTGTCACCTAGTGATCCTCTGTGTTCTCACACAAGGGACCTAATGACACATGAATGTCACTGTACCGGTCCCTGTGTCTAGACACATGATCCTAGCCAAAGGCCGGATATTAGGGCGTTGGGTTTCACAGCGTTATTTGCGCTGTACATCGGCTGCGGATGTTGCAGAAAAACAGCGCATGATTGATAGACGACAGTTACACAAGCTGACCGCTGAAGTCAAAGAAATTTTTTTTTTTTTTTTTTTTAAGTGAACTTTATTTTCATTTATTTGCAATTTTACAAAACCGTGTGCATGTTACAAAAATTGAAAACATTGAAAGTACACAGAAGCAAGCAGGTTACAATGCACAGTAAGGTTGAGGTCAAAATATCAAAATAAAGATAGAGTAAGAAAATCTGGTTCAGAAAATGTGCATACGGTAGGGACATACTATTAGACCTTACTAAATGGGAGATAAAATTATAATTTATTGATTTTGTGGCAAAGGGAGGTAAGGATTTAGTTTGTAGATTGGCGGGTGTTGCAAATTATGGTTTTATAATTTTGCATACACTAGTGGAGGTAACTTAGGCAGAGAGGTATCACGGCGTACAGTCTTATTCAGCAAAGGAATATTAATTATTATTACGTCCTTTGAACAGTGCGAACGAATTAGGTTGGTACGGGATTTTGGGGAACTGAGTGAACGATTTTAAGCGTAGTGTTAAATCGGCAAATTTATATAGGCGGTCTGATTTTGAACGCGCTTAGTGTAGGAAAGCACATGTTGCTGTATTAAAGTTGTGTAAGGGCGAGCGCTGTTTGGTGGTTGATTCTGGCGAATAAGCCACTGAAGGTGGTTGGTGCTGTGGTCACAGTATTGTATCAAATTATTTGCCGAACCAACTAGACGCTCAAACGCCACCTTTAATAGATGACAGACACGTCTGTGTATTATAAAGACAAGGAAGACAAAGTCGCTAGCTCCAGATTTGTGTTAACAAGTTGTCAAGACTACAAGACGAACAGTTATGTTGCGTTAGATGCAGAAACAATAGACGGTAGCTAGGGACAGCGTGGAACAAGTAACTATTGATACAAATAAACAGCCTTGGTGGTTAGACCAGTCTTATATAGAAAGATACATTAACTAATTCCACCAGACCTACGTGCCTCATCATGAGTTAAGAAACCAGAGGAATATAAATCTTAAATGAGCTAGAAATCTTAGAGACAACGTCAGACTAATAGGATTAAAAAAAATGATGGAGTGAGAGAAGATATGTTTTTCAAACGTTGCCTATGAACATTGTTATTGTGGGACATGTCCCGCATCAGAGGAACAGTTGGGCATGAATTATGATTTTCAACTGGTTGCTGACCAAAGCTGTAAATAAACATCATCTTAATAATTACCGCTGTCCTAGTGCAGTATTTCGCTAGAACTTACTCATCCCATCATCTGTCGTTGTAATGTAGTGGTTGTCTACGTGGTGTATTAACGTGAGTCATCATCAACGCCTAATTGCCCACTGTGGGATGGTGATACGTACCTCACTGTATACGTTATCATCACTTTAAGAGTTAGCATATGCCAACGGCCACAACACTATCAACACATACCATATAGATATTTAATATAGACTCTGTCAATACACTATCAATACATACTATATAGATATTTAATATAGACGTGTAGCTTAGAGATGAAGCACATTGAAACACGCCAACCATATTGTATATATATATATATATATATATATATATATATATATATATATATATATATATATATATATATATATATATATATATATATATATATATATATATATACATATGTATATACGGGCGAATCTTTATTTTCCCTTTTCACTGCTTACGGAGCATGCAGCCATAGCAAGGTGACCTTGCAGGAATCTTGTGCCAAGAATTTATGTAATTTTGCGGGGGTGACTTATGAAGCAACTTCTTTTATATGGTATGGTTACCAGCCCCCATACAACCACAAAAACAACATATTAGTCACCTCTTGTCAATGCCTGTGCAAGTTTTAGGCATCTTCTTCTTTGTCTATGTGAGATCCCTGCGAACTATAAGGGTGCAAGCAGGTACACGCAATTGAAAAACCATTAAGTATATAAAACATTTAGAAACTTTCATAACTTGGTGCGTGCATTGAATAGAAGGAATGAAATCTGGCGACAAGGTCACTCATGTGGAACTGATGACAAAAACAAAATAAGGACTACTGTACAAGATGTACTTTTGTATGGAGCGGAGTGCTGGAGAGTAGCAGACAAGGAAATGTCCAAATTATCATCTTTCCACACGACCTGCCTAAGGAAAATTCTTCGAAGTTTTTGGCTGAATACCATCTCCAACCAGGAACTGCTCACATTATGCAGTCAAAAAGGTATGTACACCATCATTGTGGGCAGACGCTGGATCTGGGTAGGCCATGGCCTCGGACCCTGACACCATCACCAGAACTGCTATGCTATGGACCCCGGAAGGACGGCGATAGAGAGGCAGAAATAATTTGACAACCTGGCGGTGAACAGTAGAGGCTGAGATGTAAAGCATGAACCAGAGTTGGTGCACGACACGAAGGATGGCCACCGACTAAGAAAAATGGGGTCAGTTTGTTGCTGCCCTACAAAACGCCACTAGGCGTGATGACCACTGATCAGTCAGGGGCTAAGGATTCAAGAAGAAGAACAAGGTGGAGTAAGAGATAAGGAGAAGACGCAGTCGAGAGTGATTGTCACGAGTGGGTTTCAAGAGTCTGCCTACGACAAGACAAAAGTCTGAGTGAAGGCTGAGAAGATAAATGAGTTATGGTGTTGTATGTGGATAGAGTGACTTATAGTTATCGGGAGAAGAGAACAACTACTGACTCTCTCTCCCACTACTCAATGACTTTGTTTCAACTGCTGTAACACTGCCTCTATCTCTTCTTGGAGATAAGGTTTAATACACATTAGTGACTCCACAAACAATGTAGTATAAGTGCTGATAGAAAGTAGAGTCTAACCCGCCGATATAGTTTCTGATTTATTAATAACCAAAAAAAAAAAAACACTATGATAAAGTAAGAAATATCAATCACCAAACGTCAAAACATAAAAATGCATGTATCAATTTGAGTGACAAATAAAGCTAGAACTGAAAGGAATCAAGAGTAACTCAACTTAGAGTTACCACCCTCTGTTATTGTGCAAATATTATAATAATCCGGCTGCAGGGAACCCAGAAATAAAGATATATCCCTACACCCCCAATTATGGCCCGCTGACTTCTTCTTGTCAGCAACACAGCTAATGTCCGAATAAACGTTTTCCCTCTCAACAACTTTTTCTGAGTGCACTCTCCCATTAGTCCTACTCTGTTGGCACGCGTGCGCTTATACTCCACTGGCATCACAGCTGACTGGCCGATAACCGCCGGAGAAATGATAACCCTATATTCTCCTGGTTTTTCTCTAACAAATCCTTGAAGAAATTAGAACCCTGCTGTGTATCCACCACTGGAAGAAAGACATTTCAAGGACCTATGCAAAGCCCTCCAAATGAACACGTTATCCAAATATTAGAAATGGGTTTTGATGAAGGCGCTCAGATTGTATTATGCGTAGGAGGTATTAAGCCTATGAAGTACTCTGGCCTGCAGCTCCAGCGGCACCGCGAAATAATGTGGATGAGATAGCTATGCAGATGACGCCAGTGAAGCATGGGCACTCCACTTACTCTACAAGGTGGCGTTTACAAATATTTCCAGCAGGGGAAATTACCCGACAGGACCCATCGTAAGGAGTCGGACTTATAACAACTGCAGTCGGTCGGGACACCCCGAAGTAAAGGAGTAGCTGGTTTATTCGGCCTTTATAGGAAGGCAATTACAGGCCAATGGCTCAGAGTCTACTCCGTCGGTGTTTACCGGTGGTTGCTGAAATGAAACCATAGTCAAAAATCTCTGATCATCGAGCCGACATCAAATCAAACCAACAATGAAAACAAATCAAGTTAAAAAACAGGTACAGATAAATTGTTATTAACAATTCTTTCCCTACCCACGCTGGGCCATTGCTGACCTGAGTCCGCAGTTACTTAACTCTCCCCTCCTCTCTCACTGACCGGCACTCGACAAGCGAGCGGGCATACATAGCTACGCGTTAGCTCAAACCTGCGTAATCGGGGGGGGGGGGGGGGTACCCCGAATGGCAACATTCCTAACCGTTAGCTCGGCCTCAAACTGACCTTATAACATATGTCAGTCTGTCCGAACGCACAGGCGTTTAAAACACAATCGCTAGGCTGGCTGTAGTACACTTAATCTCATTATATTTACATGCATCTATATGACACAACATATAAGGCTACTGTTGGGAAATCTTTAACTAAGTTAAAATTAACCATACAGTATACAAGCAATCAAGTAAAACAAAATTACAGGTAGTGAAAAATTATACACTGATCCGCCGCAGAGGGAAAAAAAAAAAAGCTTATTGTTACACTATGTGTTAACAATCATTCTCTTAGTGAAACCAGTCAGATATATGTACACTACGTGAATAAGAAAGGTTCTCTAGCTGAGCTTCCATGCAGCAGTTTAATGTACACAACTATTTGGCTTGGGAAAAAAAGACGTGTAAGTGGCATAACATAATTTCCACACAAAAAATAAAACTACCATTTTAGCTCCTGGTGTTTGTTGGGTAGTAGCCGAACTAACAATTACTAGAACCCGCTATAATGGCTTACTCTTACTAGTTATAAATCCCATGAAAAAACAATAGCACTAATAAGTTAATTAAGAATTCTTACCGAGACTCGTTAAAGGATTTCTCACTTTCAAACAGTAGCAGGCAAACTACACAGAATTTCTCTTGCACTCACGATAAGAGTTCTCGGGACTGAATGGCATTTATAAGAAGAAGGGAATCAATTATATAGTAGGAAATAGGGTTGCAGGTGTTCGAACACCTGCGTAGAGAATGCCGAACACAGTCGTAAGAATTACCCAGAGAATTCTCTTGGCGACAGCTACAACAAGAATTTGCGTAACAGAGTGACAATCTTACGTTTGAGAAAGTCCCAGTCTTTTCCTGGCTTCAAAACACAGGGAAGTTTTTGACCGCCCTCCAGCAGCGCAGGAGTCTCGGACAAGTCGCCCGGGCGGCCACGTAACATGACGGAACTCCAGGAACAGTTTCCCGTGTTTCGTGCAAAAAAAGACAGAAACCGCCAATATATGGCGTAATAGGTTCTACTCGTGGACGCAAGAAAAGCAAGAGTTTCCCTGGTGTCAAAGGCCAGGACAGTTTTGCCGCTCACCGAGTGCCGGGTTTCTGACTCGTGGTCAAAGAATAAGAAATATGCCGCCTGCCATGACAGAGCGTCTTGGGCGAGTCAAACATTTCTCCTACCGCATTACAGACTAAGGGGGAGGGAACCTGTCCAATTAAAAGTGACAGCCCAGTTACCTCACTTTAAACTATAGAAGACCGAAAAGAAATGAAATGGGCTCTACCCAGTGCCCAAAATGTATAACCCATTTCATCACAGTGATAAGACACTTACTTAGTCGTTCAAAGCTACTTTCAGCAACGTCGGACAAATACTAACATCTAAACAACTACCGGTAACTCACAAATTCAAACCGAGAATCATCAAATGCTATATATTTTTGTAATTATTATATGGTGTAGAAACATGGACAATGTACAAGCAATTAGAGGAAAGAATTGAAGCCTTTGAGATGTGGATATTTAAAATAATGTGGCACGTCTCGTGGAAAGAGAAGAAAAAAATTAAATAGGTCCTAGAAAACCTAGGAATGACAAGAGAATTAATGAAGAAGATCAAAATTAGATAGTTAAAACATTTTGGCCATGTAAATAGACATAACACCGGACACTGAAGACCCAATACCGAAAGCAGAGTTGAAGGTATACGTGCAAGAGGAAGACAGCGCTATAAGTGGCAAGATAACATCAAGAGATGGACAGGAAAGAGTCTATCAAGGTGCACCACCAAGACAAGAGACAGGAAAGAGTCTATCAGAGTGCACCATCAAGACAAGAGACAGGAAAGAGTCTATCAAGGTGCACCACCAAGACAAGAGACAGGAAAGAGTCTATCAGAGTGCACCATCAAGACAAGAGACAGGAAAGAGTCTATCAAGGTGCACCATCAAGACAAGAGACAGAAGATGTTGGGAGATCAATTGCAGCCGACCTTCTTTGTGGAGATGGCACCTGCAGATGATAATAATCATGCATCTTAAAAAATCTGTCTCTGATGGTTTTCGTTTATACTGTTGCCAGTTTCTTCCCATGCCGTAGTACAAGGATTCCCAAAGCTTTTTTCTCCCTGGGCCCCCTTTGCTTGCAGTAAATCTTCCCATGCCACCTATTCAATGACTTACTTACTTACTTACTTAGTCGTTCCCCTTCTACCGTGAGGTGTAGAGGTTTGGAAGACAGAGCACCAGACTATCCTATCGGCGGTCTTTCTCCCGGCCTGGTTCCATTCAGTCCTCGGTCCTTCAAAGATTGTCTAATTTTGTCCTCCCAGCGGACTCTGGGTCGTCCTGGGGGGTCTGGATCCCTGGCTCTTTGTTTCCCATGCTTGTCGTGGCAGCCGATCTTCTCCCATTCTGCAGACATGGCCAAACCATCTTAGTTGGGACTGTTCTACTTGGGTCTGCAGGGGGTGGGATTTTAGGCCTAGACGTATCGTCTGAATGCGGATAATATCTCCTCTTGCCACCTCAACCACCCTCCTCAGACACCCCACCTCCGAGGCCCGGATTCGGCCCCCGTGGGCCGCAGCCACCGCCCACGACTCGCATCTACATGTCAAGACTGGGACACAGGCGGAGCGGCACACGGCCATCCCCGCCCTCCCACCAACCTCTCTCCCGCCGAGGAACCCTCGACCCATGGCCTGAAAAAGTGTCCCAGCCGCCACCTCCCGAGTGGCCAACTCTTCTTTGATGCCTCCCTTTCGGTCTATAATAGCTCCAAGGTATTTAAAGTGATCGACCTGCTCCAGGACCTGTTCTCCCAGCTTAATCTGATGTCTTCTTTCTTCTCGTGATATCACCATGGATATTGTTTTAGAGCTGCTTATGACCATCCCTCTCTTCTCCAGCTCTTCCTTCCAGACTTGCAGGTTGGATTGGAGATGTACCTCTGATTTAGAAATCAGGGCAGCATCATCAGCAAATACCAGCTCTGAAATACAGACCTATCTCCTATTCCGGTACCCAACTGAATACTTTCTTGTTCTCTCCTTACATGCCTTGATGACATCGTCCATGAGGAGTATCAAAAGATAAGGTGACAGGATATCACATTGTCTTACACCAGTGGTGGTCCTGAACTCTTCTGACTTGTGGTTTGCTGTCCTCACATAATTTCTGCAAGACTTGTAGAAGCTCTGTATATCATGAATCAGAGGTGCTGGAATGTTCTTCCTTGCCAAACAGTCCCAAAGTTTGCTCCAGGGGACCCTGTCAAACGCCATTTCCAGATCTATGAAACAAAGATGGATCTCACTCTTATACTCAAGGGCCTTTTCACTCAGCTGTCTGAGTGTGAAGATTAGGTCTTGAGTACTTCGGTTTGCTCGGAATCCGCACTGGACCTCATCCAACTGTGGCTCAGCTAGGCGTCGGAGTCTCTGCTCAAGGATTCTAAAGTAGATTTTACCAGGACACTGAGAAGGGATATGCCTCTATGGTTTCCACATTGTCGATTGTCACCCTTTTTGAAAATTGGTGTTATGATGGCAATCTCCCAATCCTTTGGTATGGTCTTGTTGCACCACGCTGCCTGTAGGACCCTTAAGAGTAATAGGTCGCCTGATGCTCCCATGTACTTAACCATTTCTGGTGTTATACCATCATGCCCTGCTGCTTTGCCCATCTTGATTTTCTTCAGTGCTGCCTTCAGTTCTTCCATCTTTATGTCATCTTCACCGTCATTGGTTTTTTTCTTCTGTGCTAGTGGTTATCATTTCTGATGCTTCACCATGCTCACTATCCAGGAGTTCTGAGAAATATTCTTTCCATCTTTCCATTACTTCCTTCGGGGCAGTAAGCAATTTGCCTTGCTTGTCCTTTATAAATTTAAGAGGGCATTGTTTTTCCTTCCTCATGTTCTTTAGGGTCTTATAGAACAATTTCTGGTTTTCTTGCGCATCCTTTTCTAGCTTTCCTCCAAATTTTTCCCAGGACTTCTGTTTTGCTGCTAGCACCTTGTTCTTTGCTTCTGTTCTGAGTGTCACATATTCTCTATATTTCTCCATTTGTCTTGTTGTGTTTTTAGCTCCTAAGTATTGTTTCCATGACATTTTCTTCTCTCTTATTTTCACTTTGACTTCCTCTGTCCACCAAGGTGTCCTCTTTCTCTTGTTTCCTGCTGAGCAACTCTTTCAGTTACTCTTTTGATTGTAAGCAGGTAGTGATCACTTCCAATCTCTGGTCCCCTCCAGACTCTAGCATCTCGGACATATTTGAATGAGTTCCTCCTAACAATGGCATAGTCGATCACTGACTTCCCATTCTTTGTTGGTTCACATCTAGTGTATGCATGTATGCGCTTGTGGGGGAACTTTGTGTTTGTAATGATCAGATTCTGCTCACTGCAGAATCTAAGGATTCAGTATGAGAGGAATTAAACTCTGCAGTCTACCATGCATGTGTTCATAAGAAAATAAATAATTAAATTAATTATTTTTTTGTAAAGAACAGTACGGAAAAACCCCATAGTTGGTACATAGAATTTTTAAGTACCATAAAATTGTGAAATGTTTATTGCAGCACAGTGAAATAAAATAGTGACACCTTGGATTCTGTCTCCTGTCAACCAGCAGTTTTATTCTTGATAGTTTTTGAAAGAGATACCCGCTTATCGTGTTCAACCTCTAGTTTGCTGCTTGCCTGGATTTGATTGAGAACAATACTCGCCGTTCCTTTTTCCAAAGCACAACTTTTTCCCGTCAAACACAATTGCTTCTGGAATATTTCAACAGATAATTTAGTAACTTACAAAATATTCCTGTTACCCCCATCCCAAGCTTCTCGTACCGCCTTTGGGTACGCTGCCCACAGGCTGAGAACCCCTACCATAGTGATAGGTTGTCAAATATCTTTTCCGTCTGTCAGCCGCTTCTTCTTGTGCCTTATATATATATATATATATATATATATATATATATATATATATATATATATATATATATATATATATATATATATATATATATATATATATATATATATATATATATGGGAGCCGCGCTGGTGTAATGGCTTCGGCGTTGTACTGGCGACCAGGTGTTCATGGTTCAAACCCGGGCGTCGGCGTTTGAAGAAATGTTTACGGCCGGAAATTTGACTGAATAGCCTGAACGGCTCCTGTGATAAACCCTCTGTTGATGGGAAGGAGCGAAGCTCCTGACCTGGTTGGAAGGAAAGTCCTCAGGTTCCCCAGCCTCGCAATGACATGTCATTGGGCCGAAGGGCTGAAAGCCCAAGTGCTGCTGGTTAAGGGAAAAAATATATATATATATATATATATATATATATATATATATATATATATATATATATATAATATATATATATATAGTGAGGAGTCGTGGGTGGGTCAAAGATATAACAAATAACTGATTAATGATAACTGGCTATCCACTATTATTCTGTACAATAGAATGTTTGAAACATTATTTTCTGTTTCAGCGTTTGTTTTAGCTCTATACCATGAGTGGCACATATAGAATTTGAGCGTCAGAGATGTGAAATGCTACAAATAAACAAAACTCCGATGATCTTAAAGAAAAGTGGTAAAAAAAACATTTCTTTTTTTTTTTTTTTTTTTTTTTTTTTTTTTTTTCTCAACCAGCGGCACTTAGGCTTTCAGCCCTTCGGCCCAATGACATGTCATTGCGAGGCTGGGGAACCTGAGGACTTTCCTTCCAACCCGGTCAGGAGCTTCGCTCCTTCCCATCCACAGAGGGTTTATCACAGGAGCCGTTCAGGCTATTCAGTCAAACTTCCGGCCGTAAACATTTCTTCAAACGCCGACGCCCGGGTTTGAACCATGAACACCTGGTCGCCAGTACAACGCCGAAGCCATTACACCAGCGCGGCTCCCAAACATTTCTTTAAGTGTACGTTATAAAAATAAAGTAAAGCTTTGCGAGTAAGTATAAAGTTTGATAAAGTTAGTTTGTAAGAAAAGGCGCAAATGTGTACAAATCTGCGTTTAGAATTCTCTTCTGGAGGCAGTAATAGGACATCTTTATTCTTGAACGGCATGCCCTGTGAATCAGAGTTTGTGAAACTGGAGCCCGCCTTGTTGTAAGTGATCGATGAGTTAGATAAGACAACAGGAGAAACGTGCAAGCCAAATTTGTCCAGTTAACGTATATCTGGCAGGAGGTGGGCAGAGTCCGTTTGTTTCCATGAACCACCAAACCTTGCCGGACGTAACTTGACAGTTTGACAGATCGTCTTTTCATTGTGGCACGATTTCAGCTGCCTGGCAGTAAATGTTGACACAGGAGTTCACGTTAGAAATACATGTCTGTGTTAGTTGTTACCAGGAGAAGATGATCATGACAAAACGGGAGAAACATGGTGGAAATGTAATGCGTAATCGGGGAAGTGTGTAGGTGTGTCGCACCGGATTAGTTGCCATCCATGCATGAAAACTCGACTGCAAATAATCTTTAACGTCTTCTGTCCCTTGTCGTGATGGTACAATTTGATAGGCTCTTTCCTGTCCAATCATCGATGTTATTTACCCACTTACAACGTTGTCATTCCTCTTGCACATTTGGCTTCAACTTTACTTGCTGTTACGATCAGTGTTACCAGTCAACATTTTGAAGAAAAAAACCCAAGAACAACTAAGCTTGTGTGTGTGTGCGCGCGTGCGTGCGAGCGAGCGTGCGAGTGAGTGAGTGAAAAATGTATATTAAAATATTTAAAAAAAAAATAATAATTCCAATAAATTGTATTTTACAATAAAATTACTATTCCAAAGATCTAACATAACATTCTGTATCGACACTAAAAACAGTCTCTTTTTTGAAAAATGTTCATGCCATTGAATGATTGAAGAAAATCAAGTATTATTAAAATATTAAAGTTAATGATGTCAATCTTCCAAAAACAGTTTTAAGCAGTAATCGAATCATAAACATCATCCTCTTCTGGCAGCATGACGAAAGTTGAATGTCTCGATTTCTCTCTGACTCTTTCTAAGTAACATCATTTTACAAACATCAGCAATCAGAGATTTTGGTGGTGTCCAGGAGTGACATTCAACACAGTTTTTTTATATGGCTTGCTTTGCTAACAACCTTTTTGTGACAGTGGCGGCATGCAATCTACTTGTCTGAGCTGTTTTCACAATGTTGACTTGCGAAAATATCCTCTCTACACATGCTGATGAATGTGGCAACACCATTATACCGCACATAAGTTTAGAAAGCAGTCCAAACTTCAAATGTTCATTCTCAACCTTGATTGATCTTAACTTAAACCAGAAAGTTCCAGGTACAAGATTAGCCATGTTTTGAAGAGACTCTTTTGAATTTGATAGAAGTTTCCAATGGTCCTGTAAATTGCCTAGTTCACTCTCAGCTTTTTTTAACGTCTTATCTTGGCTTTTTTTCTTCAAAATTTTGACTGGTAACACTGGCAGTTGCTATTAGTACGAAAGCCGCACGTATTGAATGTGCTGTGCAGCAGGCATAATTTTGTTTCAAATAATGAGCTAGTTTGACATATATTTGATTTACTGACACACGCTCAGAATGTTTCTTTCCCCCCCCGCGCGCCCCCCCCCCCCCCCCCCCCCGCCCCCCCCCCCCCCCCCCCCCCCCACCCTCCTTCCCTTCCCCCCCCCCCCCCCGAAAAAAAAAAAAACCAAGGTCCTCAGAAAAAAAGCCAAGATCCCAAGATTTAAAACGAAAAAAAAAACCAAGATCTTGGGGAAAAATCCAAGGTGTGGTAACAGTGGTTACTATGAGAAGCAAGATGTTACGTCTTTTTAATGTGTGTACAATATTTTATTTAACATTGATCTTATTCATTAATTTCTTTTTATTTCAAGCTTTTTAATGACTTCTTTATTTGTTGTTTTCTCTTTCCAGGAGACGTTTACAGTTCTTCTATTTATCCATATTTCGAGGGTATTAATTCTTTCGTTTAACAGCTTGTTCTTTGTCCATTTTTATGCGCCACACAGTAACGATGATATATATATATATATATATATATATATATATATATATATATATATATATATATATATATATATATTTATATATAATATAATATATATATATATATATATATATATATTATATATATATATATATATATATATATATATATATATATATATATATATATATATATATATATATATATAATATATATATATATATATATATATATATATATATATATATATATATATATATATATATATTATATATATGTATATATATATATATATATATATATATTATATATAATATATATATATATACGTATATATATATATATGTATAATATTATATATATATAATATATATATATATATATATATATATATATATATATATAAATAATATATATATATATATATATATAATATATATATATATATATATATATATATATATATATATATATATATATATATATATATATATATATATTGCTCAAAAAAAAGTTAAAGGCCACTTTCAATTTTTAGGTCATTTCAACTATGCTGTTTTTTTAAAACCTGAACACTCTCCCCCTACCCATCACCATAAAAATTACTGCAAGACCATATGCGGTATTGCACTCGAGTGTTACATTTACTGGAAACATTATGTCATATGGCCTGCCCTAATTAGTAATGTGATAATCTCTTCTCTGTATAGACAATAAGCTGGCGACAAAAAGACAAAACAAATGTTGATTTGATCGTATTGTTCCACCTGGCTAATCAGTGTCTGTTTAAAGGATAACACGTCAGGTGCAGTCAAGCCTAAAACGTGCGGGACGACCAGGTGTCCCCTACCGAGGATAAGATAATATCAGTCAATGAAGGCGTAAAAGTAAGAATGCACGGATAAAGAGAAAAAAAAAAGGAATGATCAAATGAATACTGACGGGGAGGAGTTTAGAAAGACAAATTGGACGAAAGAATAGGACGTCTTTTCGCCACACTGCTTTCTCTTTCACTAGGGCCATCTTCTGTTATTATGCTCCCAAGATATGTGACACTTTTTATTTGTTCTATTATCTGTCTATTTATTTTTATTAGTAACTCATCTATGACCAAGGAGTTTCTCATCTATTTCTTGATTATCATAGTTTTTGTTTTATGACTTTGTATGTTTAATCCCTCCTCACAACTTACGCTTCACTAGCTCCTGAGATTTCAAGTGATGTCTCCAAGCAAAGCTGTTTCATCTACATATCAAAGGTTGTTTATTGATCTTCTACTTATGTTTAGCCCTGACATTTCTGATATGTATTTATAAATGTTTCCCGTGAAGAGGTTAAATAAGCGTGAGTACTAAATACAACCTCACTCCTCTTTTTATATCAATTAATGGTGACTCTTGCTAGATCTTACTGTCACTGTTTGTTCCAAGAATGCGTTACTAATTAGTATGCTTGTTTTAAAAAAATACAATTTTGCCTGGTTTTGGGGAAGCGCGTCCAGTTCAACCTATACTTAGGGTCGGTCGGTTATATTATGGTGCATATCCAAATATAAAAGGTCTTGTGGCCTGATTGCAAATTGTTGGTAGTCTGCTGTCTTTTCAATCAAGGTCTAGTTCCTCAATACATTCAACTAGTTTGTCTAATGTGATTCCCTGCTATGTTCCCTCTAAGATGTGTGCGTGTAAATTAAAGGGAACCTTGGTTCCATGGAGTCTCTGCGAAGACAAAGAAAAGACAGGACTACTGCTGCCTCAGTCACATGGTAAAAGCGACTAATGTGAGACTTTATATGAGTCTGGCAATCTCATCATGTAAAATAAGTTGCTACAGAAGCCACTGCTACAAAGAATTTGGGTTTTACCGTAGATAACTTTGAAGACCCTCAGTAGAATTGTAGCTACTATTTCACCATCACTGCAGAGGAAGGGGAGTAAATCCCGTGACAATTGTGGTCTCGTCTTGGGATATTGAACTCTGACACACAAGTGTGATCAATCACAATTGTGGTCTCGTCTTGGGATATTGAACTCTGACACACAAGTGTGATCAATCACAATTGTAGTCTCGTCTTGGGATATTGAACTCTGACACACAAGTGTGATCAATCACAGTTGTGGTCTCGTCTTGGGATATTGAACTCTGACACACAAGTTTGATCAATCTCAATTGCGGAACTCGTCCTGGAAAAAGAACCTGTCTAGTTATTTCCCGTAGACTTGGTGGACATAAACTTCAGATTAACTGAAAGAATATTGTCAGTGTGTAATTTCTAAAAATAAATTTGAGCATACGGTGCATTCATAAGTAAGAGTAAAATAATTATACAGAGAATAATTTTTTTTTTTTTTTCGTACGCCCGCTAATACTCGAGGCGAAATCTCAGGTTATTATTTATGTCTAACCTGACATTGATTTTACGTGAGTATCCCTTTATTTCTTGTACAGAGACAGGTGTCCCTCGCCATTCAGGCAAATACTCGCCGATTTCGGAGGTACCCATTGCAGCTGGGTCGGCTCAGGAGCCGCCAGTCTCTGGTCGACGACACTCCTTCAAATGTCCTCGCCAGGTCTCGAGTTAATCCAGTCCAAATCCCGGTCGACGAAAAATCCTCAAATGCCGTCGCCCGGGTTTGATCCTGTATCACCCGGTCGCCAGTGCGGTATTGTAACCACTACGCTAGCGCGGCTCCTGAGAATAATTTAATAATTGAAACAAAAATATATAAAAAGTGGTGAAATAAGAGATCATTTGCTGTGGCTTATTTGTTGCTGTGATTTAAAGTTTTACTAGTTAGGTAGCAATTGCATTTTTGCGTAGCTTTGTAACTAGACTTCTGGCTCAGAATGCCCGATAAACCCAACCTTCACGGCTTTTATCTGATAGTGGTTAGAAACATATGTCGGGTCAAACTCTGACGGATTTGTGGTTAATTGGGTTAAAACAGACCAAGAGAAGGCCGAAAAGTCATGATTCGCGAAGAAAGAAAGATAGAGAACGAACGAACGAACTTTATTTTCAAAGGGTTGAGAATTGGGCACGCAGGCCCGTCTGACATTCTGCCCTTCCTTTCTCTCACCTTTCATACTGAATTCATTTATTCTCACTTGAATTTTACATATCAATGTCAAGGAATTCAACGTTGCGAAGTAAAATAAAATAAAATAAAATAGCACACTCTTATTAACATTAACTACTTATAAACATGACATAAAATATGTTGAAAAGTACAAACATCGTCATTAGAACTTACAGTTGATATTATAAGAAAAGATAATCCGATTAGGGAGGCATGTAATCAGAACTCATAAAGTATTCGAAAAGTCTACGATTGTATGAATAGGGACTGAGGTTGTTTCTTAGGTTATGTGGAAGATAATTCCAAAGATGAGCAGCAGAGTACGCTAAGCTTTTCTTGAATAAGTCAAGCCTAGGCTTGGGCACTTGCAATTTGTTAAAGCGTTGACTGCGTCTTTCGTTGCATTTGAACATTGGCCACATATATGCTGGAACATTTTGGAATATGCCTTAGCGACTTTAAAGTGCGACGGAAAGTAACTCTTTGCGATACATAGATTGTATATGTATGTTAGTGAATCACTAATAACTGGTGCAGCATTGCGCAGTATTTGATTACTGTTTCCGTCAAATCCTGATGAGTTATTCTCTTTAAGGCCTAGAAGATAGTTATACAATTCATTAACTGTCATAAACATAATGTCGGATGGGATTGTGTTTGTGCATTTGTTCTGACAGAATGCTGACAGTTGGCCTAGGTCACAAGAGGAATCTGGTATCGTAGATTTAAGACTGGTTATTTCTGCCTGAAAGTAATTGCTGAAGTCTGTACAAGTAAATGAGGTATTGGGGGTTAAAAAGTCTGGCGAATTTCGTTTGTTTGCTAGGGTGTTGATCGCTTTCCACATATCTTTACTGTTTATTTTGTTCTGAACTAAGTTTTTGAAGTATGTTTTCTTTTCTCCACGTATTAAATATTGTACCTTGTTTCTTTGTGCTCTGTATGTGTTAAAGTCCTTATTTCTGTGAGCTCGATCTTGCTGCCTCGTGGCTTCCAGCACTGCTTGTGTGATCCAAGGAGATTTGATCTGTCGTTTCACACGAACTTCTTTAGTTGGTGCGTGGTTATCAAACACACAATGAAAGATACGTGTCCAATAGTCAATGGCGTCATCGGGATCAGACAGCTGGTAAACACTGGCTAGAGGTGCTGCTCGCAAATCATGTAAAAACTAGCAACTCGTCAAAATTGACAGGTTTTTAATTGCAGCCATCTTATCATTTTGATCCATAATAATAAGTCTGCAATACTTAACATTAAAATGTTGCGTTGAAGAAACAATCAGAAACTTACATTTTAATGTTATTTTTAAGAAAATGATGAATTAAATCCGTTTCCCGAATGAAACTGGACAGAAGAATATCTTGATTGTCTGTTGATTTAATCTGCATCTCCGCACCTTCCTGTCTCCAGTACATGTACTGTTTATCAGTTGTGTGTTGGCTTCTTTCCATAATGAAACTGTCCATGCACACCGTCATTTGCTCACTTTTCTATTTTCGGGAGAGTACATTTAAGGGAAACAATACAATGATTGTCTAACTTTCAACCACAGTTGCACCCCTTAGCTGTTGTTAAAAGTTAATGTACTCTCTTGTTAAAAAAAGAATATTAATGTATTTTGTATCATGAACACACAAAGGCTATTACCAGTTAATTTTGCGGTAATATGTCTCTCTGTGTTAAATCATGTTTTTTGCACGGGTTTTCACTTATATTGAACGTTACATATTTAATACTTCAACAGTTGTTAATGACGTAACGCGTTCTGCAATAATTTATGCTAACGGCTAAGATTCTTGGCCTTTCGTTATCTGTGGTCTTCATGGTAAGACGTAATTTATTCAAGCTCCTAATATTGCGGAGGAAGAGCTCTAAGTGGCATGTATTATATTCTTCGAAGGCCGCCACTAATTCATCTAACATGATTCAGAACTTAGCGAGAAGTTCGTGATATTACTGAAGAAATATTCCAGTATATTTTTCCATTCACGTTGTCTGGCCCACATTACTTGGGTGGAATTCACCTCTAGTGCAGCGGCGAGAAATGGATGTTTGAGACGAGACTGTTGAAGAATTTCGACGATTATGCATGTACAATATGACATGCCAATACCCAAGATGTTGTTATATCTGATGTGAATTAAACGTACGGATATATTGTGGACCCTCCACCTGACGACTTGAGTTCTTCAACAATCGATGTACTGTGTAATCATACCCACATACATTCGTGTTATTAGTACGAAGCATGTACTTTGTATGATCGTCATTTTATATTCAACTAATACTGCAAGAAGATAACCCCACCTGTAACAACACATATCTGGTGGCCTTCAGTTGGGGAACGGAAAAAAAAAATCAATATCAAGAACGATTTGAAGAAAGAAATCAAGACAAAGAACGATTTGAAAATCAAGAACTAACAAGAAAAGACTGATCGTGATTGCTAAATTTTTTCCAGTACGTTTCGTGACCTTTTCACCATCGACCCTGATCTGCATAATTATTATACATTCTGCGCATGACTACAGGCTTTCGTTTTCAACTGTCATTTTTGTTCGTCATGATATACTCATTGATCGTCGAGATTCAAGTTCACTTCCAGATGTCATTAGTCAGGTCTACCGTCGTCTACAATTGATGTATGTGGCCACTACTTGTTCGAGCACTTATATCTACACGTCACTGTGGCATCAGTCTTCAGACAGCACCGAATTCGTTCTTCAAGCATGCATCTGTTGGAGTCCGATTTTTTTCAGATGTGGCCTGTCTTTTTAATGCATAGTGAGCAGTTACGTGTTGGTAGATCCTTCCATTTTTTTTTCTAATACTATTCATGTTCTTTTGTCTTTGTGGGAAGGTTGGGAGGAGATCTAATGTCAGCGAATACATGTCATTGTAAGATGACAGCACATTTGACGTGTCTGTAGGAAATTTTGTAAATTTCATTCAGTAGTATTGCCAGTTCGAGCAACCTCACCGATGTTCTGACTACTGATTGTCCCTTATAATAATTCATCTTAGTTGTGAAGTTTTGTCTATTCGTTTGTAAATGCATTGTTGGTCTGTTACTATTTTACTTATTTGGTAACTGTTTTGGGCGTGCTGTTTCCTCATCTACTTTTCACTTGGTTTATACAAGTTATCTGTTTATACCTAGTCTGGGTCCTGTGTTGTCTATTCTTAGCAGTGAGATTGCCCCATGTGCTGTTTTCCCTTTTGTTCTCCATTAGAATTTTTTTCCTTGCTGCTAGTGTTTCACTGTTGGTCCATATTCTTTACTTATGCTATTGCTTTATATATAATTATTTTTTTGCACCATAATTTTTTTTTCTTCTTCACTACATTGATATTATATAACTTGCATTGCTGTTATTGCTATAAACTATTGCCACATTCTTTGCTTACGTCAAACTGTACAGCAACAAGCCATTGTGTTATATTTCGACTAAGTGAGTCACATAATTAGTTAACATGGCTACATTGGATTACTTTTGTCGAGCAGGGCAAAGCATTTGGTTATAAAGGTGAAGTTTTGAAGGACTTTGCCATGTCTGAGTTGGCAAAGGCAAAACAAGAATTAGAAGAACAGAAAGCTGAGAAGAAGCGTCTTGATGAATTGGAAGAGAAAGGCGTGAATCAGAGGAGAAGAAGGTTGAGAAGAGACGTGAAATAGAGGAGAAGAAGGCTGAAAAGGGCGTCTTGAAGAATTGGAGGAAAAGAAGAGAATGACTGAATTGGAGGAGAAAAGACTTATTGCAGAAGAGAGAAAAATGCAACATGATAGAGAAATGAAGGAGAGAAAAACCTTGACATTAGCACATGAAAAGGAAAGGATGCTTCTTCATTTAGAAGAATTGAAATTAAGGGGGCAATATAGTCATAATGGTAATTTAGACGTTCCTAGTTCCTCGGGTAAAAATAACGGATCTGCTAAATTTCGCTTACCAATATTTAACCCAGGTTTTGATGGCATTTCGTGCTTCTTAAGCCGCTATGAAAGTGTCTGTGAGGCACATAAATTAGACAAATCTCAATGGTGTGCTAAACTTATGGAGTTCTTGAATGGGGAACCATTAACTGCTTTATGTACCATGGATGAGTCTATTAGAAATAATTATGAAGCTGCAGGAGCTCTGTTGTTAACACGTTACCAGCTTGGTGCAGAGCGATATCGTATGAGATTTAAAACAATGACTCCTGAAACTGGAAAGGACTTTTCGGAGTTCATTTATGCTATACGATTGACTTTCAACAGATGGGTTCAGCTCTCTGGTATTGAGAAAACTTATGATGGCCTTATGGACCTGTTGTTGAAGGATAAGGTTTTGTCCTCTGTAAGTAGGCCATTTTGGTTCTTTTTACATGAACGGAAACCATCTAGCCTATCTTCACTTGAGGAAATTGGTAAACAATATTGTACCCCACATCCTGGTGCTTGCATTAGTAATAGTTCTATTAAGGAATCACTACCAGTTGCTTCAGCCACAACCTGGAACAACAATACTTTTAGATAGAGATCTAATAGCCTTGAAAGGAATTTTGTGCCAGGAAAGTCCAATGATGGTAATTTCAACAGGAATAGGAATTTCTACAGAGATGGAAGTTACAACAGAGGTAGACAACAATTTAGAAATCAATCACCTCAATTTAGAACCAATTCTTACAACAAAATTCAAATTGAAGAAGGCAGGACAATTTTCATCCTAATAATAGAAATTGGAATAATAATGGTTCCCACAATCAAAATTTCCAACATAGAAATAATACACAAAACTACAGGAATCAAGGTAATTCCTTTGATCGCTAGGGACAACGATCATGTTCTCGTGCTCCAATGCGTCCAGAACACAATGCTAGTTCGGCACTTACTGGGGATGCACCCATCATTAATCAGGAAAATGGTGTTCTGAATCACTAAGCTGCATGTTGTGCTTTTGATTTTGAGGTTGCCTCACATTGCCAAGATTATCTCACTCTTTTTCAGGCAGATAGTACTTCGATATTGAAGTGTGGGCACCCTTTGCCAGCTGTTACCGGCTTGTTGGCTCATGATGGCACAGGCACTCTACTATTTCACATGGGGTTGTTGAATAATACCCAAGTGTCTGTCCTCCGTGACTCGGGTTCTACTACTGTTGGGATCAGACAGTCTTTTGTGCATCCTTCCTGTGCTACGGGTGGTTTTGTAAAATGTATTACATTTGGTGGCACTGTTGAGTTTTATCCCATTGCCATTGTTAACATCCACACACCATTTTTTTATTGAAGGTTAAAGTTTGCCTTTTGAAAAATCCTATTGCTGATTTAACGATTGGTCGTATCCACGGGAGCAAGGATTGCTCACCAGAAGAGATTGAACTGTGGGAACGGCGACACAAGTTCACTGCAAACGCAGGCATTGCTAGGGCTCATTTACCTGCCAGCAATTACCATACCTGTGGCACTGTTTATTCCAGTTTTGGTCTCTGTACCATTTTGGAAAATGATGAGGTTACTCCTCATAATGATGATTACAGTGAAATCATATCTGATTTCTCTGTCAGTGAGGGGCTTAACTCCATATCTCCAGATGGTGTCACACAGTTTGACAATGATGTACCTACATCCTGTGATATACCCATACACAAGTACACATCTGTCACAACTGCAACTTTGCCTACCAATTTTTTCTTATCCTTATGGCCTCTGTTCACTGGGATGCTACTGTCATCTCTCATGACATGCTGCCATGTAATTGGGAAATTATTTTCTACTAATTACCTTTTTTTAACAGAATGTTGTTTGTTATTTTGTTCATTGTTGCTTTTAGCACAATGACTTTTGCTCATGACACTAGTCATTTGACAGTACTGGATAATTCCACCAATGACATGCCTATGTATTTCATTTCACATCCTGTGATGACTCAGCAAGTTCAGTCATCATTTGTTATCATACCTCGTCATATGCTCCTACATGACTTGTTTCTTTTGAGCTTATCGTGTCAAGAACACTTCTTACATCCTTTACCCTTTGGCCTAATGTCTTTATTTCCCTATAGTTCTTATATTACACCTGTGCTCGACATTATTTGCTTTGCTTGTTATCATCATGCTCAGCGAATGCAGCATGTTGTACCTTTTCTGTCAGTTGCTGTGCACTCACTTAACTGTCATCATCATGGTCTCTTTTTCTCTACTTTGTTGCTTTCGCCCAGCACACTATTTCATGCTGATTACGCGAGTTGTGGGTTCGATCCCACATATGTTGCTCTCTTTGCTGTCACAACTGACGTATCCTTTCTATTAAGAAAGGGTTTAACAAATAACGTACATTGGTCACACGATTGCCAGGCCACTTTTAACCATATATTGCATGTTTTTTCTAATCCTCCTCTTTTGAGGTTACCAGACGTAAATCGTATTTATTATCTACGCACAGATGCTAGCTCTCTAGGAGTGGGTCCTTGTTTGATGCAAGACTTGACGGAGTGCTACATCCTACGTTGTATATCACCCGCAAGCTGTCTGACACAGAGAAAAAGTACCCTGTGTTAGAGCGGGAACTCTTGGCCGTCGTTTGGGCCATTCAGAAGCTTGAACGCTACCTTCTCGGAGCACCGTTTATTATACAGACTGACCAGAAGTCTGTAGCTTCTCTCAAGCGTGCTAACCACAACAACGCCAAACTTGCCCGCTTCACTATTTTACTGCAACCATTCCAGTTTGAGATTCAAGCTATCCCGGGATCCCCGAACGTGGTAGCTGACATTTTATCTCGCTGTGCTCAATCAGAAATTGAGACGATGAACTGACACAGCTCTCAGAATTATTTACGGCACTCTATTTACGGGTCCTTGATGCTGGTGGACAGACAAAGACTGTATTGCATAGCTTTTATTCATCTCATATGTGGATATGCAACATATCCCAGTACCTGATGCATCCTCTGAGATAACTGATCTTTTTTCTGTGACAAGTGTTTCGACATTTCTGATGCGATCTAGCAGCATTTCCTGTTCTTACTTTGGTTTGACTATCATGATTCGGTGCGATCCTGATACATTCTAACTACACACCCTGATCTCTCACCTTTGGAATGTGTCTCTAGGAACTGTATCTTACGATAAACATGAACGTTGCATGAACTAAGGTTTTGTGGTGGCTTTAATAGAGTACACAATAACTTAATTGTCCTGTAGACTATTTCGCAGTGGTTTTATGAACTCTAGCAGTTTAAGAAACATTTTTCGTGCTAGTAAGCTTTATTCTCTTGACATTATAGTTATATTCGCTATAACTAGCATATATTGTATTTTATATGTGACCTCTTTCTTTTTCACTTCACATTTCTACATAGTTTAATTTGTTTATGGATTTTCATATCTGCTTTGCATTAGGCTTGTTTTTTGTTCTGTTTGCTTAATGTCGTCTGCATTAAGGGGAGATAACACATAATACTTTGTTTTTGTGCCATGCTGTTATCAGTTACTTCTCTTTTCTCCTGATTTCTTGTCTCATGTCACCCACAAACACACTTGTGTTCATTTCCATTTATCTTCTTTATTGTTGTATGATTGATATGTTCTACTTTTCTTTTCTTTTCTTGACTTAGGACGGACATCTTTCTGTTTTGCATCATTACTTCTTTTAGTACATATGCATACAGATTTTGACTCTCTCTATTTACGCTGTTTGACGATGACGATATTGTTGACAATATTATGTGATCAATTCTGGCCGTTTTTCCGGTTCTGTATTTTGACTTAAATGATGTAGTATATCTCATTTATTGCGAAAAAAATCAAATTCTTTGATTTTTTTTTTACCCTAACGACAGAGGTATTGTTAAAGAAAGAATATTAATGTATTTTGTATCATGAACACACATACCCTATTACCAGTTAATTTTGCTGTAATATGTCTCTCTGTGTTAAATCATGTTTTTGCACTGCTTTTCACTTATATTGAACGCTACATATTTAATACGTCACCAGTTGTTAATAACGTAACGCGTTCTGCACTAATTTATGCTAACGGCTAAGATTCTTGGCCTTTCGTTATCTGTGGTATTCATGGTAAGACGTAATTTATTCTAGCTCCTAATATTGCGGAGGAAGAGCTCTAAGTGGCATGTATTATATTCTTCGAAGGCCGAACTAATTCATCTAACATGATTCAGAACTTAGCGAGAAGTTCGTGATATTACTGAAGAAATATTCCAGTATATTTTTCCATTCACGTTGTCTGGCCCACATTACTTGGGTGGAATTCACCTCTAGTACAGCGGCGAGAAATGAATGTTTGAGACGAGTCTGTTGAAGGATTTCGACGATTATGTATGTACAATATGCCATGCCAATACCCAAGATGTTGTTATCTCTGATGTGAATTAAACGTACGGATATATTGTGGACCCTCCACCTGACGACTTAAGTTCTTCAACAATTGATGTACTGTGTAATCATACCCACATACATTCGTGTTATTAGTACGATGCATGTACTTTGTAAGATCGTCATTTTATATTCAACTGATACTGCAAGAAGATAACCCCACCTGTAACAACTCTCGAAAATACAAAAGTGCGCAAATGACGGTGTGCATGATGTGACCGACCGACCGACGTACTTACGGCGGGAATTATGGTATTGGATAGTTAATGGTTGAAGTTTTTGAAACTTCTAAATTTAGTACTTATATGTTTATTTCTGAGAGCTATATATTTTTTCTTTGACCACGTGCAACATATTGGATAGTGGTTACTCATTGCGACGATAGGAACAGAGCATTCTATAATATTTTCTGCACAGGTGATGTAGATGTGGTCAATTGTTGTGGATGATGTTGTTGTTACCCTGGTAGGCTGGTTGACTATTTGTTTTAAGTTGTAAGATAGTATGATGTTTTCCCACATTTGGTTTGTGTTGTGCATGTCAATGTTGAAGTCGTCTAGAAGAATAATTTCTTTGGCAGTGGTAAATATTTTGTCCATCATAGTGGCGAAATCGTCATACCAGATGGTTCCTGCACTGGGCTTTCTATAAAGATACCCGACAAGATATTGTCCCTGACTCGGTATTTTTATTTCTAACCATATTCACTCGGTTTCTTCTGTCTCTAAATCGCTTCTGCGGCGATAACTAGTATAAGTGGAAATATATACTACTATACCTGTTTCTAGCTTTCTACTTGAATCTCGTCGAACAGTTTTAAAGCCTTGTAGTGCAATATCATCATCTGATATTTTGTCATTTAAACGACTTTCCGAAAGTCCAAAAACAGGAAAATCTTGATTCAGAATTCGTTAAGTTCAGGAAGTTTGCATAATAGATGGTAAATGGTTAGATGACTAAGCCGTAGGCCATCCTTAATTAACCATTGCGTCTGATTTGTATGCATTTAATTTTGGATAGGGGGTTTAAAAATATCAATAACAAAAGCATTGTTAACGCAAAAATCAGGAATATCTTGCATTTAGACTAATTAACTTTACCAAGTAAGTGAAAGTAAAAATGTTAGTACTTAACTTACGAAACACTTGGCATAGGCAATACTAACAATTGCAATGGACTGAAACTGTCAGGAGTATATGAAAATAGTCACAGAAAAACAGGCACGCACAGTTTCACAACACAACACTCAAAATCTAACAAATTAATTAACGAACAGAGAAAATACGAATTTAAAATAGTCAAAAATCAAACAAGTAAAAAACTTTTAAAGGCCTGTAGCCAATGAAATACGAGTGTTCCAAGAAACTAACAAAGTACTTATTAGTTTAGGCGTACCAGTATTCTACTAAATTATAGGGGAGAGACTGCTTTGGTCGCAGGGATTAAGTCAGTGAAAAGGTGCGTGTGTGTGTGTGTGTAGTCGTCATCGATAATGGATGTCTCTGCCTAGTATATATTAGGGGCCACGTTGCACAGACATCATTAGTGCTTGGCTGAGTGACGCAGGGCTGAATTGCATCAGGTAGCCAAGTTCTGGATTCCACTGAGGACGATGATGTTGGCTACGAGAGGAAGAATGACTGTAGATTTCGTCTGTCGTCGTTTCAACACTGCCAGGAGGTGTCTGTGTCTGGGACCTTGTGACACTGCTCGTAGAATTGTCATGTAATTTGTTTGTGAGGGACTGTCCTACTGGCAGTGGAGGACACATACCATCAAAACGTTCGGCTTCCCGACTGTTGGTGGAATTATGGTTGTTGTAAGGTAAACCACTCCCAATAGGTGCTCTTCTATGAGGGGCCGGTAAGGTATGTTGTGCATTATCGTGATTAGCTGATCTCTTGGTAGATGGGTTTTTTTCTCTGTGTATTTTGGATTGTCGTTTTGCGTACACGAGTAAGCTAAAGTGGAGAAAGAAATCGAAAAAGCTAAGACAGAAGCAGAGAAAGCCAAGTCGGAAGCCAAAGAAAAGGAAAAGCAAAGGGCATTTGAGGAGAGCAAGGCTTAAAAGGAGAGAGCGGAAAGAGAAATTCAGAGGGCATTCGAAAAGGCCGAAAAAGACGCGTACAGAGCCCATGGAATCAGAATGAAAGAACTAGAGAATGAAAGAAGGAGAACATAATCTGGTTCCAGTGCCAGCGGCTCGGGAAGTTCCCAAGGCAACGATGGAGGAAGCGCCTCTCATGCTGCAGCGCCTAGTGAGGCCTCTTTTCAGCTTGACGTTTACTCAGATGCCTCCGAAGAAATACACTTCTATTTGTCTAGATTTGAGTCTCTGGCGGCTACTTATCGCGTAGAAAGGGAGATACAACATGAAGCTATCACAGAAGCTGAAGGGATCAGGTTATGATGTGTTTTTGCAAATGCTAACAGAAGAGCAAAACAACTACGAAATGTTGAAGAAAGCTTTGCTCCAGCACTTTCAGTTGAACGCCTAGTCTTTTCGTAGCAAGTTACGAGATGCTAAGAAGCAGAAGGATGAGTTGTTTAGGCAATTTGCTACACGACTAGAAATGTACTTAGAGAAGTGGAGATCCCTCAGCACCTTCGATGAATCCTACGAAGGGCTGCAGGAGATGATAACATCCAACATTCCTTAATCGTTTATGACAGTTAATGAAGTGTATATAACTATCTTCTAGGACTTAAAGATAATAACTCATCAGGACTAGACGGAGTCAGTAATCGAATACTGCGTTATGCGGCTCCAGCTATTAGTGATTCGCTTACATACATATACAATCAATGTATCGCACGGAGTTACTTTCCGTGGCACTTTAAAGTCGCTAAGGTATATCCTCTCTTAAAACCTGGCACTTCCGACAATAATAACCTTGGTAACTATAGGCCAATCTCCTTAATATCATCGCTATCCAAACCACTAGAAAAACACATACATAAAATAACACTACAACACTTAGTTAACAACGGCTTGCTAATTGATAGTCAGTCGGGGTTTAGACCTAAACATTCATGTCACACAGCTCTAACTAAGATGATTGACAACTGGCACTTAAATATTAATAACGATAACATATGTGGGGGCAGTTTTTGTAGACTTTAAAAAAGCATTTGATATGATAGATCACGCTATTTTAATTAGAAAACTAGAAACATCAAAAGTAAACCTTCAACTAGTGACGATAATTAAATCATTCCTGTCAGACAGAAAACATGTAGTTTCTTACAATAACTCTTGCTCAAACCCAACCGTAATAAATACCGGCGTTCCTCAGGGCTCTATTCTTGGGCCTCTACTTTTTGCCATATACATTAATGACCTTCCACTACACGTCGAGCACGCATCCTGTGACCTATTTGCTGATGACTGTACTATCTACACAAGTGATACAAGTTGCAACACACTCGAACTATCGTTACAAAAAGATACAGACAATCTGATTAAGTGGAGCATCGGAAATCGCATGCTAATTAATATAATTAAAACAAAGTGCATGTTAATATCAACTAGACAAAAATTACAAAATTCTGAGAAAACAACACTTCAGATCTATATTGGTACCTCACCAATTGGAAACGTTAATGAACATAAAACTCTAGGAATAGTCGTTGACCAGCATCTAAATTGGAACTCGCATGTTCATGCACTGACCAAGCAAACGGCACAGAAAGTTTACCAGTTAGCTAAAATCAAACATTTCCTAGATGAAGATGCACGAAAATTGTTCTATATATCTCACATACAAACAAACCTTGACTATTGCTCCACAATCTGGGATGGTTGTTCTATGTCCAACACAAAAAGACTCCATTCACTACAAAAGCGTGCAGTGCGTCTAGTTTCTGACAACTGCCAAACAGTGTGTAGATCTATATCTTCTTCTTCTTCTTCTGTCCTTAGCCAAAGACCGACCAAGCAGTCAGAGGCCATCACGCCTTGTGGCGTCTTAAGGGCAACAGCAGATTGATTTTCTCTGTTGTAGTTTCCCATCACGCCTAGCGGCGTCTTTAGGGCAACAACAAATAGATCCATCTGCCGTTGTTTCCGTAATCGGTGTGACAAGCCAACGGGTGATCAGCCCATTGGGCTAGATCTATATAAAGATCTCAAAATACTGCCTCTAAGAAAGCGCTTTCTGTTCAACAAAGCTAAATTTGTTCACAAAATCCTGTCACAGAATGCTCCAACATATCTGTGGCCAATGTTCAAATACAATGAAAGACGCAGTCAACGCCTTAACAAAATACAAGTGCCCAAGCCTAGGCTTGACTTATTCAAGAAAAGCTTAGCGTACTCTGCTGCTCATCTTTGGAACTATCTTCCACATTATCTAAAACATAACAACCTCAGTCCCTATTCATACAATCGTAAACTTTTCGAATACTTTATGAGTTCTGATTATCTGCCCCCCTAATGTGATTATTTTTCCGAACAAATGGTATAATATCGAGTGTAGGTTTAATGATGATGTTAGTGCTTTTCAACATATTTTGTTTCATGGTAATACTTAGTTTGTACTTTTCAACATATTCTATTTCATGTTTATAATTAGATACTGTGAATGTGAGTATGCTATTATTTTACCTTTACAACGTTGAATTCCTTGAATTGATGGGTAAAATATATGTGAGAATAAATGAAATCAGTATAAAAGACGAGAGAAAGGAAGGGCAGAATGTCAGACGGGCCTGTGAGCCCAATTCTCAACCCTTTGAAAATAAAGTTCGTTCGTTCGTTCTCTCTTAGACGAACCTATGTTCCTATTTCTCAACACTTTGAAAACAAAGTTCGTTCGCTCTCTCGCTGGCTCTCTCTCTCTCTCTCGCTTTCTCTCTCTCTTTCTCTCTCTCTTTCTCTCTCTCTCTTAGACGGGCCTAAGTTCCTTTCCCTCAACACTTTGAAAATAAAGTTCGTTCGCTTTCTTTCAGTCCCTATTCATACAATCGTAGACTTTTCGAATACTTTATTAGTTTTGATTACATGCCCCCCTAATCAGATTATCTTTTCTTATAATATCAATTGTAGGTTCTAATGACGATGTTTGTACTTTTCTACATATTTTATGTCATGTTTATAAGTAGTTAATGTTAATATGAGTGTGCTATTTTATTTTACTTTGCAACGTTGAATTCCTTGACATTGATATGTAAAATGCATATGGGAATAAATGAATTCAGTATGAAAAGTGAGAGAAAGGAAGGGCAGAATGTCAGACGGGCCTGCGTGCCCAATTCTCAACCCTTTGAAAATAAAGTTCGTTCGTTCATTCGTTCGTTCGTTCGCCTGTCTTCCTCCTGGCCTGGTCCCATTCTAGTTCTCGGTCCTTCAAAGATTGTCTAATGTTGTCCTGGAGGTCTGGATCCCTGGTTATTAGTTTCCCATGTTTGTAATGGTAGCCGATCTTCTCCCATTATGCAGACATGGCCAAACCATCTTAGTTGGGACTGTTCAACTTGGGCCTGCAGAGGTTGGGTTTTTCGGCCTTGACGTATCGTCTGGTTGCGGGCCATGTCTCTTTTTGTTACTTCAGGCCACAATAATCGCCCTCTCCAAACAGATCGTCCATCCACGGATGTGCAAGAAACGAACGACTGTTCAGGGATCCACAGCATAACTATTCTGATGCCAACCAAACCGTGTATTGCTTATACGACTCGGGTTTAGAATACAAAGCTCTAGTCTCGCTATTTTCGGTGAAGGCCCATCAGTACACTTGTGAAACTGTAGAAATACATGTGGCTCGGAGGAATATAGAGCCTATGATTCTTCCGGTTGCGGAAGTTGAAGTTTCAACCTGGTTTTTCCGAGGAACAATCAAAGCCGCAGTGTTAGATGATTTAGTATATCCTGTGATTCTATGGGGGAAATATGTCTTCCTTGGGGATCCCTCAAGTGACTCCAGATCGACACAAGAGAGAGAGAGAGAGAGAGAGAGAGAGAGAGAGAGAGAGAGACGCCCAAGCGGCCCCTGAACTCTCATCTCTAATCAGCCCGAACATATCGGAGCTGAAGAAGGCACAAACGGATGATAAAATCCTAAAGCCTTATCTCGCAATGTTGTATGGCAACTACTCCCATATTCCACAGGAAGCATATTATAGGGAGAGTGGTTTAGTTTACAGACCGGTCGGGAACAAGATAGAGTTAGTTGTTCCACTCCCATATCGAACCCTCCTGATGCAGCAAATGCATAAACACCCTTTACAATCCCATCGAGGAGCAAGTGCCTTAATACGAGTACCTTCATTAATACAGAATGCCCGGAATCCTAGGAACCTGGACACCATAGTGGGATCCTAGTACAAAGTAATACCCCAGACCACGTGTAAGAGGTATCTGAAGCAAGTTGCAGAAACTATTTCTCTGAGCCAGGTGTCTGTATTCCCAAAGGTATTTGGGGTGAGTTGTACATTTTATCATTCTATGTTTTGCAATATTAACATGTGAAAATAGCTAGTGGATGTTTACGTTTATACGAGGCTGGGAACCTCTGCATATAGAAAGATGGATTCATGGACCACCACTGCAAGAGGTGGTGACTGCTTCATGCGGGTTTCTCATAGAGAACGAACGAACGAATGAACTTTATTTTCAAAGGGTTGTCGTGAAACATTCTAAATCCACATATATAAATTAAAAGGTAAATGTAAAGCCTAACAAATAAATTCAATAAAAGGAAAGAGAAATGGTAAAAGTACAGTGCTGTCACAATGGCGTACAAAAATCCCCCTTGTTTTATGCTTCGTCTGCATATTTTCACGCTTTCACGTTGATAGTAAAGCCTACTGCATCACTACACGCTTTCTACAATAAAACGTGTACTGCATTTCTAAGAAAACCTTGAGATAGGCACACCGCGTAATGACCTAAATTAATACTTCCATTAATTTCATTTTATACACGGCGTGATGAAAAGACAGATGAACTTAGGATAGAGAGAAGGGAGGGCTGAAAGCAGGAACGCATGCAACCCTAACACGCATCTCGCGATATACAATTAATGCCACCCTCCCCAAGCGAAAGGCCAGAAGCAATACTTTTTTTCAAATAGACCGTGATAAAAAAACACTACAACTACGAGAGTTAGGTTTAAAAACCTGTAAAACGCTTATTGGGAAACATGACATTCTACTGTTTTATGTCTGAAATCCTGACATTAGTATGACAGAACAGTCGAAAAGGCAGGACAGGTGGCGGTTCTAAACATAAAAAAAAATAAAAAATACACGACTATCCTAGAAAATGCATATTTTGAACGCAGCCACTTAGCTCCATTAAAACTTATACATTTGGGTTCCTTAGGACTTGCTGACAAAGAATATGTTAAGTGTTACGCAAATAGTCTAGGAATTAACAAATTATAGCCAAAAGAAAATAGTGAGGGTGTCAGACAACACCAAAAAATAATCGCACAGTGGAATGTTTTGAAACCACCATTGTACGGGAAATGGGCCACCATGTAAAATCCTATTTGATTGGATAGAAGTAAATGTAAGGCTAAACACGATTAGTCGGGCTACAAATACTAATTTTTTGTTGTTAGGGAAACGTGAGTAGGGGTACTTTTTTTTGAAAAGCTGTGTAAACATGGCCCGATTGGTTAGACCCGCCAATATAGGCAATTAGGAGCGTCAGGTCAGTGCCACACTTTAAAATAAACTTACTAAGAAACAGTGCGTTGAGAGCCAGATCATATTTTTCTAAATAAAAGTCTGGGACAGAGGCAGATCGGAATTTGTGCCATTATTCATCGCCAGTCAACGTATCTGTGTATTATTTCCATGAATTGTGGTAAGCTTGATATATTCGATATCTTTTTAATGAAAATTGAATGTAAATTGATAATTTATGTCTGTATATATGTGTGGTTCAGTGGCAAACATGAGGCAAGGCCTAAATATTGCTCCAACCTGAACAGGAGGTGTCGGAGAAAAGTAAAACTGCATGGAATTGCCAAACAGTACACTGACACCTATCGTATTGACTAGAAGGAACTAATGCTGGAATTGCAGAGGCGTAGTAACCATTTAGGAGGAGAATACTGGTGTAAATTGTTTCAGATGAAGATAGCAGTTGGCCTACCGCTCTGAACTCAGTGTTTGTTCTGTATTGTGTTCAGTGTAGAAATAGATTATAAATTAGATCTGAAGTAGGAGGTACAACCTTCTTGTTTCAGGGACTGTGGTCCTAGTTATTGAAGCAGCACCTGGTCTGAGTTTTGCTGAAATCCAGAGGCTGACAGCATACTCCTTGGTCCAGATATCGACCAGTGAGGTGTCTCCAGAACACAGGAAGCAATCGAGCAGAGGAGTCTTTTCCTGCCGCCATCACGAAAGATAAGCTTCTGTGGCCAGAGTAGCTCAACATTATGTGCCCCCTCAAAAATTGACATTTTGTTAACCACAGAGGGACACTTAATTGGTTCAAATGACAGGAACTGTGAAAGTTTCCCAATACTATTTCCCCGATAATCAAACACTTGAAGTCATGATGAAAAACAACAACCAAGCTTGAACAAAACCAGTATTACCTCATATTACTACTGCACAAATTACACACATAGAATAATAATAATAAACTATGTCAATACAAAGTTCATATATATAAACTGTGTAAATAATACTTGTAATTACATTTGATTGTGATTCCTGGTTCACTGTGTAGTTGAATCAGGATATCCATTATTGACAAGAATTAATACATATATTTTTTAAACTTAAACACTTGACTCATTTAAGATAGTCTTCTAGAGTGTTATATGTGTGTGAGTGTCACAGTGTTGTAAAGTGGTGTAGAATAAATTAAATTGTTTATCTGTCTAATGGTTCAGAATTGGGCACATCCTTTCTCTCGTCTCCCATAATGAATTCATTTATCCTACACATGCATTTTCAAAAAAAAAAATTTTTAAATCAATGCAAAAAGAAAGAAAAAAAAAACAAAGTAAAATGTCAACATTGTTAAAGTATAACAGTTACACACATTTACAGGACTCATTTTCACTCAAATTAGCTAGGGCTTTGACGCAGCTGGCGAGACCTTTTCAAGGCTTTATGCTAGCAGATAGATAATTGATAAACCTTCTTCTTTTTCTTCTTGATCGTAACTGTGTATTCTCCTCACGCAAACCAGTGGTGAATATGATGGAGGCTCCAGGGAGAGCAAAGGTCAACTCAACCGACATAGGATTATGCAAATATGGAGCTAAGGATGGAAGAAGAAGAAGAAAGTAGACATGATGTCTAATAATGATATCAATCAGTTGACACAAAAATGTAATCTATATTCCAAAGTAATGTAAACACAAGATCAAATATATTTTAAATAGTGTATGTCGATCAAGAACACAACAAAACAATTATACAAGAGAACAGGAAACATTTGCAGAAATCAAATAAATCAAATAGGAAAAATCAAAGAAAAATGATCACAGAATCTGTGATGATATCTGCAATAGAATGAACAAGACAAATAACGCCACAGTGTATGAACATAAATTGTGTATAAAACTGAAAGATAGCAAAGGGTAGACCAACAAATTATACAAACAAACCAAAACAAAACTAAACAACAGAGAAATATTACAAAAACAACAATAGGGACAGTTTCGTCACAGCTAACAGGTATTGCAACAGGTGTTGCATGCAAATTTCAATTAAGAAATTTGCCTCTACAGAACGCTAGTCCAAGACCAATGTGACTCGGTATATCTTGTCCTAGTCTCCTCCCAACCAGGCCCGCGACATAAATAACTATTACATATAAACATGTAAACATAAATATATATAAAGCATAAATGCATATATCATCAATAAACTGTGATGTAGATAGAGTGTTGTAAAGAAGGCTGTTTTATAGAAATGGCACAGATATTTTAATCAAAATAAATAACTGCCACTTTATTGAACTACTATTTCTGGCCTTAAATATTAAATTTCAACACAATAGCAGAACATAAGAAGATCCATCGATGAAAATAGGCTTCTAAGTTCAATACTTCTGCTAACACAGTTAATTTGCTTGCCAATGTTCTGTGTAATGCTGTGATGTCCACTTGTAAACAACTTGCCGTGCTACGCTGTCTGTTATATGAAATAATGCCTCTACCAAGCAAAATGTCAACAGCGGTGACCTAGATACAGTTACACTTGTCATAACCGGTCAAGCTGACATCGACTGTATAGTTGTCCTATTGGTGTTGATGTGTGTCACATTTGGCCAAAATAAATGTTCTTGAAACACTAGGTGACTTCCACTTTGTAGACTGCGAAGGCTGGACCCAGGAAACTGGCCTACCACGTTGATAAACCTTCTTCTTTTTCTTCTTGATCGTAACTGTGTTTTCTCCTCACGCAAACCAGTGGTGAATATGATGGAGGCTCCAGGGGGAGCAAAGGTCAACTCAACCGACGCAGGATTATGCAAATATGGAGTGTGAGTGTGAAGTATGAGTTAGGCGAATGGTGGACTGTTCGTGTGTTGACCCGTATAAGGCACTCATTCACTCATTACGTTATGTCACCAATGCAGACCACTGTAGTCGTTTCAATAGTTTAATTGGACGCACACACTTGACAGATTGGGTACAGTACAGGAACATGAGTCGACATAAACAGCATAATATTGATCAATGGACTACCGTCCTAAATTAGCATTCATGAAGAATAATCTTGCAATGGAACATCTGTAAACACCAAGATTTCCATAGTTTATAAATACAGTCAGTAGACCTTACTGACCGAGCATGTCAATTAAGCAATACTGTTCAAACTTGACTCCTAAACAGGATCTCTTTCTAGCGAAGATTCCTTTAGGTAAATTACAGCAAATCTCTGTGAAGATAATGTTAATTTCTTTATAATAGTGATCTCTCAATCATCACCTGATAATAAGGAAGTTTTCCCGTTCTCTGCTAATGATGTACAATAAGTAGAATTCCAAAATCAATCGAATTCCACAATGGCTGCTGATTCCCGGTTGAGCACCACTCACTATACGGGTATATAGCCAAATCTTCAATCGAAGCTTTGTTCATCAACAATAAATGATTCTACAAGGATCAGCATATTCTGTCCTCATAGTTGCTGCATATAAACATATTTAGTGCTGCTAGAGAATATGTCGTCCCGACATATTCATAGGTAAGTTCATGTAAACGTCTGCCCATCTTAAGCCTAGGAATGAACGAAGTCAGCAAAAGTACGTTTTTTTTTACCTGGACATAAGAAATACACTAGCAAGCACAAAAACGCTCTCCCGGCGTTATAGAATCACAAATGGGGAACTCATGGACTAAACGATCCTGGAAGAAACTATCTTCGTCCCCAGAATAACTTAAAGAGATCACAAACTCTTGGGCATCTCTCCGACATGACTTCCTGCCCTAGGCCTAGACAACCGAAGAACACTCTCACCTCTCTTCATCCGCCGAAAACACCTGACCCCCTTCAGTACAGTACAAGAACAAATAGTTCCACTTAAACATACTAAGATATCAAGATATAAGACATACTCGTCCTACATAGACAAGCACTACACATAGATTCGGACCATAGACATTCTGAAGCAAGAACAATCTATTCCTAACCAAACACAGAATAGATTCAAGTAAGTCTAAATTCCTCCGCCGAGTTCTATTTTTAAGAACGCTACAAAGAGCGATAACTCACAGAATGACTACTTATTGCCCAAACTGAGTTTCGTCCCTCAAGACCAAAACATGCATACAAAGATGAATATATCTTCATCAGACAATTAAAATATTTTACAAGGTATGCGTAATCCGTGCGCCAAAAAATATGTGCGCAACAATAATGTTGGTCCTTTTCAGGACTTAGTATCTATCAACGATGATCGGGTTAGCAGTCAACAGAGTTGACTTTTTAAAATGGTAAATGCGCTCTGATATAACCAAATAGGTTGAAAGGAACGCGCCTCGCCAGAAGAAAGCAAAAACCAAACCAAAAAGTCTGCGGCTTATGGCAAATAATGAGAAAATTCAATTTTGATACCAACATCATAGATATCATTGAAGCACTATACAAGGACGCAAGCAGTGCTGTTTTTGCAAGCAATGACATTGGATAATTTTTCAAAACAACTGTAGGAGTTCGCCAGGGATGTATCCTGTCAGCAGTGCTCTTTAATATATATCTAGAACATGTTATGCAGGAGGCTCTCTACGATTATAAAACAACCATATCGATTGGAGGCCGACCTCTTTGCAATCTACGTTTTGGGGTGTAAGGGCTGGACACCCACTGCAGATACGGAGCGAAGGATTCAGGCTTTCGAGCATAAATGTTATAGAAGAATTTTGCGCATTTGCTATAAAGAGCACAAAAATGTCTATGTTAGAGAGAAGATAAACACCTATTCAGGCCACCAAGAACCACTTTTGTCAGTAGTGAAACGTCGAAAGCTTGCCTGGTTTGGGCATGTAACTCGTCATTACTCCCTTTCGAAAACGATCCTCCAGGGAACAGTCGAAGGTAAACGGAGAAGAGGAAGGCAAAGAAATCCTGGGCTGATAGCATCAAAGAATGGACAGGACACGATTTTTCCACATTTGTACGCATTGCTGAGGATAGAGAGCAGTGGAGGACCCTGTCTGCTGATGCTTCCACCATGGCACCCCTACGACCAATGACGGATTACGGGTTGAGATGATGATGAATATGTTTAAGAGTTGGCTGTGTCTTCCGTTGTATTTGAAAATAGGCCACAGGTACGTTGGAGCATTCTGTGATAGGAATTTCTGATTGAATTTGGCTTTGTTGAAGAGGTAGCGTTTTCTTAGAGGTAATATGTTAAGATGTTTATGTAGATCTACTAAGTGTGTTAGGTGTTTGTCAGAAACTAGGCGCACTGCTCGTTTTTGTAACGAATGCAGTCTCTTTCTGCTGGACATGGAGCAGCCATCCCAGATTGTGGAGGAATAGTCTTGGTGTGTTTGTATTTGGGATATATAGAACATCTGCCTTGTCTTCTCATCTAGAAAATGTTTGATCGTAGCTAACTGGTAAACTTTCTGTGCCGTTTGTTTGGTCAGTGCTAGTACATGCGAATTCCAACTTAAATGTTGGTCAACTATGAGTCCTAGTGTTTTATGTTCGTTTACTTTATCAATTAGGGAGGTGCCAATATAGAGCTGAAGTGTTGTTTTCTGTGAGTTTTGTAATTTTTGCCTAGTTGATATTATCATACATTTTGTTTTAATGATATTTATTTGCATACGATTTTTGTTGCTCTATTTGATAAGAATGTCTACATCAGTTTGTAATAATACTTCTAGTGGGTTGCAACTTTTATCACTTGTGTAAATGATACAGTAATCGGCAAATAGGTCGCAGGATGAGTGCTTGATGTGCAGTGGCAGGTCATTTATGTATACGGCAAAATATAAGGGACCTAGAATTGAACCCTGAGGAACTCCAGTATTGATCATGGTTGGGCTTGACAAGGAGTTATTGTAACCCACTACTTTCTGTCTGTCGGACAGGAATGATTTAAATAATGACACCAGTTTAAAGTTAACTTTCATTGTTTCTAATTTTCTTATTAAAATAACGTGATCTATCATATCGAATGCTTTTCTAATGTCTACAAAGATTGCTCAACATATGTTATCGTTATTGATGTTGAGGTACCAATTAGCTATCATCTTAGTTAACCAAAAGCAGAGGTAGTCCCAAGTTCTATAAGGAGCAGGGAGTGGATAGCGACAGAAAAAATATGCATGACTAGCAATAACCCGTCAAAATTGACAGGTTTTTAAATTGCAGCCATCTTATCATTTTGACCCATAATAATAAGTCGGCAATACTTTAAATTAAAATTTTGCGTAATCTTCAACTTCCTTTTATTCTTAGAGTCGACGCCTGGGCCCGCTGATCAGTCTCAATCGTGAAATGGGAGGCAATTAAATATCGTTGAAGTTTGGTTACGCTCCAGATGATTGCAAGCAATTCATTCTCAAGAATGAGATACTTGGTTTCCGTATGTGTAAGCTGTTGACTAATATGAGGATTAGGCAATCTCAAAATAGGTGCCTTAGGAAAAAAAACACTTTAATGTAGTTTAAGGTATCAGAACAACAATCAAAAACTTACATCTTAAGGTTATTTTTTAAGAAAATGATGAGTTAAATCCGTTTCCCGAATGAAACTGGACAGAAGAGTATCTTGATTGCCTGTTGATTTAATCTGCATTTCCGCACCCTCCTGTCTCCCTGTACTGTTTATCAATCGTGTTGTTGGCTTCTTTCCATAATCAAATTGTTCAAGCACACCTTCATTTGCGCACTTTTCTATTTTCGAGAGATTACATTAACTTTCAACTACAGCTAAGGGGGAGCAACTGTGGTTGAAAGTTAGACAATAATTGTATTGTTTCCCTTATATGTGACCGACCGACGGACCGACGTACTTACGACGGGTATTATGGTATTGAATTATTATATTAACCTTTTCAACCAGCGCATTTGTATATATAACCATGTTTTATATAAAAGCAATGGGAGTTTTCTGCTCACGAGGATTAACATTAATGCTCAGAGAGTGTCACGTTTTGAGGCATGTGGGATGGTGGAGTGACATCTCAATACAGTCTTTTTCTGTCACATTGTTTCTCTTTTGCATTCATGTTGTTTCTTAAATTCTTTGTGTTACTATATCATTACGTCATGATCTTTATTTTTAAATACTTATTTAGTGTACTTGTCCCCCGGTGTTTGATGTCTTGTTAATTTCTTTTTATCTGTTTGGATATCTCATCTTATCTTTTTCTGTTTTGTTCATCTATTTTCTTACATGTTTGCAGTGTCCTTTGTCTTTTTCTCTGAACCAATCTTTATTTCTTATCTTCATATCCTCTTTGTGAATGTGACTTACGAAGGGTACAACCCGAAACGTCTACTATTTTAGTTGTATCGTTCAAGTTTAAAACTGATTACACTTTTTTTTTAACTTTAAAACAGCGCTTACTAAAAGCACCTAAATAACAAGCTGTCGTCTACAAGCAAGAAGCTGTAATTATTAATCACAAACAGCAAATTATAAGCAATACACTAACGATAGTGAGCTACAAGCAATAGCTATAACCAATAACCAGTAAGCGGAGAGTTGCAAGCAGTTAATTAGAAGCAGTAAACTACAGACACAAAGACTGCAATCAGAAAACTAAACAAGAAGCAGTAAATCAGAAGCAAAAGGCTACAAGCGATCAACTACAGGCAGTAAACTAACTACACAGAAAGAAAAAAATAATCCGGGCAATGCCGGGTAAAGTATTTCTGGAAAAATAATAACCAAGATGGAAGCACTTGTGGACTATTCATAAATATTGTGGGGAAAAATTAGGGGGTTTCTTGAGAAAGTCAGAGGTTACACGTAATATAAGGATTTGTTTATGATCCATCATTAGGAAGACACAAACAACAAGGATGGGTCAAAATGAACAGGTCTGTGTTTACGAATATTTCCCCTTCTTCACGTGCAGATTAAGAGCTCTTGATTTGAAAAAATGACGTCACTAGCATCGCAGAGGGGAAACTCTCGAATCCGCTCGTGCTAGTATTACCGGCCACATATCCCAACACCCACGGGCCGCAAGCAACAGCCCCCCAGGGTTGAGCCTCCTTGTGGCACAGCATTGAAGGGGGCACATCTGTTTGAAGTGCCTGTCTTGTGACGTCTTGTTTCATGGCTAGCTGAGCACTAAATGGCTTGTTCTGGCTCGAGTGCGGGTTTGACAAGATCTCGTCTCTCTCAATTCCCTTATCTTAGTTCTTAGAAAATGTATGGCTTTATCTTGCTAAACAGGCCACACGTTCTTCGTTTTCATCTTCTTAGTTTTTTTTTTTCTCTCGCTCACTCATGTTTGCTCTCAATGTTGAAGTTTGTGCTTTCATAATAGTATACAAATTCAATAACAGTCTAAATGCTCATATTTCTTAATCATCATCCTTATCATCATCATCATCATCATCATCATCCTCATCCTCATCATCATCCTTATCATCATTTTCCCTTTGTCACCTTACGGAGTATCGAGCCGCCACAGCAGTTGGTCCCCTTACAGAAAGCATTCACCATAAGTAGCATATATATATACATATACATACAGGTAGTTCTTTGTTTACGCGTGTTTAGTTTACGCGAATTTGAACATACGTGCACCAATTTTTAGACGTTTGTGTTTTATTTACGAGCCAAACTCGAAGTTACGCGACCTGATATTTAAAGATACTTACAGTATTTCGTCTGCGCGGCAACAGGAGCGCGTGAGCAAAATTTTACCAGTTTGAATGTTTCTTTGAGGGACTTTTAGAAGGCATTCACCGTTAAAGATGTACTTTTGGTAATCAAGACTGCATTGAATGAAGTTCAGCAGCGATGCATGAACGGTGTGTGGCAAAATCTGTGCACTCTTTTTTGTCACGACTTTGAAGGTTTTTCTTTGATGATAATATTATCACTGCTGTTAGTGTCAGAATGGCCTCAACTGCTAGTTTAGATGGAGATGACGAAAATGAAATTGTAAATTTGCTTCAATCTCAGAAAGTAGAACTGTGCTTTGTGTGTCGCGAAACATTAGATGTTCCAAAACAATACAACCTTCGGCGGCGCTTTGAAATTGACCACGCTGTTCTCGCTAAATTGGACCCAAATGAAAAACAAGAATAAAAGTATCAAGTTTAGCGGAGAAACTTAGTGGCGGACAGCAGATTTTCAAGAAAGTGAACACTGAGAATTAGGCGATTACTATTGATTGCTGTATCAGAATTATGTCCAGAAAAGGGGAGAATATTTGAGAGCATCATTTTGTCACGCATGGCAGTATAGAGAAGAATAGCTGACATTTCTACCAATCTAAGTGGCCAGTTTTGGCAGAGAGTGAGTGAATTCTTCTACTATTCTTTAGCTATGGATGAAAATACCGATTGAAAAGACACCGCCCAACTTTTTATTTTTATAAGAGGTATTAATAAAAACTGTCAAATTACTGAAGAACATGTTCATATGTGCCCTATGAGAAGGTCGCACATCTGGAAAATAAATCTATGATGAAGTGTTAAAATGAGTGAATGATAAGTTGGAACTGGATTTAACAAACTTGGTGGCCATTTGTACTGATGATGCTCTAGCTATGTTCGGAAAAATGGGGGAGCAGTTACTATTCTTGAACAGTTTATTGATAGGCCAATAATCAAGCATCAGTGCATCATACATCAGGAGGTTTTAATGTAGCAAAGTCTTAAAATTTGATAATGTACTGTCAGTGAATGTTTCCACGGTGAACTACGTCCGTTCTAGAGGACTCAAACATAGAACATTTCGAAACTTTCTTGAAGAAGTAAATGCATTGTACAGCGACTTACTGTACCATGCTCAAGTGAGGTGATTGAGTGTGGTCCATCGTTTCGTTGCTTTAAAGGAGGAGGTGGCAACATCTTTTTTTTTTTTTTTTAACTGAGTGATATTAAAGCACAGTTGAGTGATATTAAAGCACAGTTGAGTGATATTAAAGCACAGTTGAGTGATATTAAAGCACAGTTGAGTGGTCTCAACATTCAACTTCAGACTGAGTGATATTAAAGCACAGTTGAGTGGTCTCAACATTCAACTTCAGACTGAGTGATATTAAAGCACAGTTGAGTGGTCTCAACATTCAACTTCAGATGAAAACAATCAACGTATATTTCAAATGTTTGCCGCAGTCAAGGCTTTTAAAATGAAATTGAACCTTTTCAGACGTCAACTGTCTAAAGGAGAAATTTATCGCTTTCCCACGTGTGCACAACATCACCAGAAACTCACTAAGTTAGGAGAAAAGTATGCAAAGGTAACTGATGTTTTGATTTAAGAGTTTACCAGAAGACTTACTTTATTTAAACCTCAAGATTTCAAGTTGAAGCTTGTTGAAGATCCCATTTCTGTGGATCCAGAAGAAGTGCTGATAGATTTGTAGATGGAGTTAATTGAGCGACAATGTTCGGCCGTTCATCGAAATAAGCACCGAGAAAGCAGCCTGTGTGATTTCTAATAAACTCTGGTCAGTGGAAAATACAAAAATTTGATTGAAGTCACATTGAAAGCCATCAGAATGTTTCACATAAGTGAATAAACATTTTCACTCATTGTCAAGTAGGTTTTGATCATTAAATTGCCTATAGCGTCTTCCTATTCTTTCACCCGAAATTCTTTAATTTTGTTATCTCTCTTTAATCGCGCAGGTAGACGTGAATGTGCGAAAAATTCGTTTCGCTGGACATAGAGCAGACTTTTGGTCTACCATTTTTCACCTGACACTAGCGTAAGGTGTCAAACCCGGCATCTCTACGACGCAGTACGAGACGGTTGTCTGAGAGTTGCTACTGACACGCGTACATCTCGGTCAGCAGGTGGCAGTTACGACACGCGTTAAGCTGACGTAAATGTTGGGAGTAGGGGAGATAATTTCGCTTGGCGAAATAAGTTGGGGCCCTTTATCTGATTTTAAGATATTGGCCCGAGTTTGAAACTTTATTTTCATTCTCACTCAGTAACTTCGCAGTAAAGACAGAACTAGCCTTCGTTCGATTTCTAAATAATCTCTGTTAATAGAGATGGCCTTTAGTTTGGTCGAAGTGGTTTAAGTTCTTAGTACTTCTGTGTCTGAGGTAAAATATTATATACTATATTCTAGTATTTTGTGCAGTGATTAAGCGTTAAATCGCTCATTTCATTCTAACTAGTTTCTTTTGAACAGAGTGCTTACTTTATAGTTTGTATTATTTTTCTAGTGACGAGTTACAGTGGAAATACATAATAAATTATATCTTTAGCTTACTAAACAAGTAGCTATAAGGAATTAAATTTAACTGCTAAATACTCAGTCGAGAATATTTTATATCTAACTTATAAATGCTAGATGCGACATCAGTGAATATTGACGGAATACGCATGATATTCCTAATTCATGATGATCGATTTTTTTTTTAATATAACTTATTTCTTGGGAAGTTTTAAATTATAAGTCAAGAGGTCGGCTTGCTATTTAAAATGTAAGTTATATTGAGTACATAATATGTAAATGATTTATATGTGCTTTTCCTTTTATACAGTGAAATACTGGGGTGACCCGAACTTTACCGGCGTTTAATAAGAGTTTCATATTTGTGAAGAAATAGACAGTCCTTATTTTGAACCACGTGGGTTTCTCAAGTAACACTGGTCTGACAGTGCATATGCCAACTGAGTTAGACAGAAATACTATATCCCACTAACGGGTTTCAAAGACTGTAATGATCAATACGGGGCCTTTGCGCCAGATCTTAAATTCCTTCATAAACTCTACGTAAATTTTCTGCCTGGCGGCATGAATATTACCAGAAATAACATTAACATTGCCCGACTAGATTAATTTGTGGACAAATCTGTGATGTGACCAAAGTAAATCATATACGGAGAGAAGGCACCGACCTGACATTCCTATTACTAGAAAACTTAAGCTAATGACATTGTGCTCTGCTAACTTTCGTGCCTGGAAAAATTTTTATGTGACTTAAATCAGACATTCGAAAAAAATTAGAACACCCAAGGAATCGTTCCCTGAGACAGAGAGTTCAGTACGTCTTTTGGAACTGGGGATTTCTTGGTCGATGACTGCATTTTCGGGTCTGTGTGAAGGTCCTAGAATTTATTATGTTCCCAGAGGCAGCGAGCAAAGTTGTGAGTATACCTGTACGCACATGGCCATGGCTGAATGAATGAGTGTACGCAAGTCAGAGTGTTATTTTACCGTTGTATACTGTCACCCATTTGCTGTCTTAATTTCTTTTAATCTGCAGAATTTGTTACAACTGCTAGAGTTTCTTTTTCTTAGGCTAAATCAGATTATCCAACTCTGTTCATACATTTACGAGAAAGAAAGAAACCTCTTAGACTCAACCCTATGTATCTATAACTCTTTGGGCCATCATCTGTTCTCTTAACGGGGCTGTGCGCTAAACCTAGAGTAAGATTTTAACGGGCTATCATCCTTGTAGCATTTTCTTGAATTTTATGACAATTTGTATATGCTTTTCCTTGATGTATTTCTTTGGTGTTGTGAGAAGATTTTTATTAGATGATAATAATAAAATCTCTCTTGAACTAAATCAGTGCGTTGGTCAGCTCGTTCATATATATATATATATATATATATATATATATATATATATATATATATATATATATATATATATATATATAATCATTGTTATAGTTTTCCCACGTCTGTGTGTTTAACTGTCGTCACGTGTATGTGCGTGTCCGTGAGTAGATAGAGATTTATGTAATATATATCTGTGGTTTAGACTGTCTGACACTTTAAAAAGCTGTCGTAGAAGATAGGTGAGAGAGAGAAGATTATCTCGATTCTCAAAGACAGCCTCTATATCACATTTTATCATCTCACGTGTGGAAATTCTATCGCCTTTTCACTAACTCTCACTGTGGCTATCGCTTATTCTAGTCTATACAGAAGGGACCAACCCGTCTTAATTCCCCTATCGAAAATCTACGACACTCATGAACATGAACGAAAACAAGCAACGTTCCAAACTCACTGACGACCATTTGGAAGACATTATGAAAATACCCACCTTAAATATGACCCCCACAATTTGACAAACTTGTTGCTGACAAGAGATGTGATATCTCTCATTTAGTATCAGGACATTGTGAACAAATACCTATGTCTCCTTGTAATTCAACATTTATATATTTAATTTACGTATGATTAATAAACAAGTTTATGTCAATTTTTATATTTAATTAGTTAATAGCCTCCAAATAAAATACCACCCAAACTTACTCTTACGGCCAGCGGCGAATTTTTTCACAGCAAAATGGCCCTCATCAATAAATGAGTTGTGCACTCCAGGTCTAGGTTGAACTTACGATTCGCTGAAGGCTCAGAAGATTAGCATTTTTTTAAACAGTAAAGTATTTTAAATTTCACAATACATTGTATTTTTAGGCCTAACGCTATTGCGCACTTCATAGACATAATGTAAACATGATTTTAGGCTTTTATATTCACTGGGAAGCCCAAAAAAATGGGTGTGACCTGCTTTATTGCGATATTCGCATTATTGCGGTGGTCCGGAACTGAACCAGCAATATCTCCGAGGTATGCCTGTATTTAGAAACAACTGTTTAATAAGATATGAATAAGCCAAATCAAAAGATCTTTTTTTTTTTGACATGCGCCCACAAATAACTGACGGGATCATGCGTCTCGATTGAACAGTGCACGTATTACCAAAACAAGGCAAACATTTTTCCTTACTTACTTACTTAGTCGTTCCCCTTCTACCGTGAGGTGTAGGGGTTCGGAAGAGAGAGCGCCAGAGTATCCTATCGGCTGTCTTCCTCCTGGCCTGGTTCCATTCTAGTCCTCGGTCCTTCAAAGATTGTCTAATGTTGTCCTCCCAGCGGACTCTGGGTCGTCCTGGGGGTCTGAATCCCTGGCTCTTTGTTTCCCATGCTTGTCGTGGTAGCCGATCTTCTCCCATTCTGCAGACATGGCCAAACCATCTTAGTTGGGACTGTTCTACTTGGGTCTGCAGGGGGTGGGATTTTAGGCCTTGGCGTATCGTCTGGTTGCGGACCATGTCTCTTCTTGTTACTTCAACCACCTTCCTCAGATACCTCATTTCTGAGGTTTGGATCTGGCTTTTGTGGGCACATTTTTCCTTTTAAATTCAATAATACCAAAGGATGTAATAAAGAAAGATAACTTGATGTGTTAAATCAAGGGAAATAATCAAAACAATAAAAGTAAAAAATAATTTTTGCTATTTAAAATGTCAACCTATATTGTTTTGTAATGTGATTTAAAATTATTTATTGCACACTTACAATTTTAATGAAAGTAAAAAAGTTTTAGTTTCTTAAAGTTTATATGCTTTTGTGACTATACAATTTAAAAAAAAATCAATTTTGAAAAGCGGATTTTGTTTAAACTTTGTTTAATAAAGTAAATTCTTAAATGTTGAATCTTATTTTTCTAATCAACTGCTTACTCACACGTATTTTACGCTGTACAACCCAATGCCTAGTATCCTGGCTTTTGGCTGGGATCATGTGTCTACACACGGGAAACAGTAGTGACATTCATGTCATGAGGTACCTAGTGTGAGAACACAGAGGATCACTACAATGACACATGTTGTCATTGGATCTTCTTGTGTTGGGACATGTGGTCTTGACCAGGGCTGGGTATGGGTGGGGCAAATGCAACCTCATGCGAGGAAAAAATATGCAACCTCATGCGAGGAATAAAAAAAAAAAAAAAAAACAACCCAATGCCTAATATCTGGCCTTAGGCTGGGATCATGTGTCTACACACAGGGACCAGTAGTGACATTTATGTCATGAGGTCCTTTGTGTGAAAACATAGAAGATCACTACAATGCCACATGGTGTCATTGGGTCTTCGTGTGTTGGGACATGTGGTCTTGACCAGAGCCGGGTATGGGCAGGGGCCAATGCAACCTCATGCGAGGAAAAAATATGCAACCTCGTGCGAGGAATATTTAAAAAAAAAAAAAAAAAAAAAATTTAAAAAAAAAAAAAAAAAACAACCCAATGCCTAGAATCCGGCTTTTGGCTGGGATCATGTGTCTAGACACAGGGACCGGTACAGTGACATTCATGTGTCATTAGGTCTCTTGTGTGAGAACACAGAAGATCACTACAGTGACACAGTTTGTCATTGGGTCTTCTTGTGTTGGGACATGTGGTCTTGACCAGGGCCGGGTTTGGGCGGGTACTAAATGCGACCTCATGCGAGGAAAAAATATGCGACCTCAAGCGAGGAAAAAAAAAAAAAAAAAAAAAAAAAAAAAAAAAGAATCCGGCTTTTGGCTGGGATCATGTGTCTACACACAGGGACCGGTACAGTGACATTCATGTGTCATTAGGTCCCTTGTGTGAGAACACAGAGGATCACTAGGTGACACATTTTGTCACTGGGTCTTCTTGTGTTGGGACATGTGGTCTTGACCGGGGCCGGGTTTGGGCGGGGATAATGCGACCTCATGCGAGGAAAAAAATATGCGACCTCAAGCGAGGAAAAAAAAAAATTTTGGCTGGGATCATGTGTCTAGACACGGGGACCGGTACAGTGACATTCATGTGTCATTAGGTCCCTTGTGTGAGAACACAGAGGATCACTACAGTGACACAGTTTGTCATTGGGTCTTCTTGTGTTGGGACATGTGGTCTTGACCAGGGCCGGGTTTGGGCGGGTACTAATGCGACCTCATGCGAGGAAAAAATATGCGACCTCAAGCGAGGAAAAAAAAAAAAAAAAAAAAAAAAAAAGGGCGTTGGCGAAGCTGGTTATCGCCTTTTGGCTACGATCAATGTGTCTTAGCACAAATTTTACACAATAAAGTCGTAGACCTCACTTTACGCCCCAAAAGGTGTATTTAAAAAAAGAAAAAACGAACAAGCTGGTTATCGCCTTTTTACACAATATTACAAACATCACTTGCATTATTAAAATACAAATCCAAATTGAAGTACAGATAAAAGTCATATATATATATACAAATGTGTCTTCTTTCTTTTTTTTCTTTCTTTTTTTCCTAACTTCCCCACCCCCTTTAACACACATCCTCATCCTCCCCACACACTCAACGTTAAAGATGACGTACTCCATCACCCAATATTTTTATCTTAAGTACATGTGTGAGAGTGTGTGCATGTTTAAAATGTTTCATCCTCCTTTTTGTCATGTCCGCAGAGAGAAGCCTGCGTTTAAATTATTATTTTTTTATTTTCTATTTTTATTCTATTTCTATTTTTTATTTTTCTGGTTGAAGTAACAAGAAGAGACATGGTACGCAACCAGACGATACGTCAAGGCCTTAAATCCTACTCCCTGCAGACTAAAGTAGAACAGTCCCAATTAAGATGGTTTGGCCATGTCTGCAGAATGGGAGAAGATCGGATACCACGACAAGCATGGGAAACAAAGAGCCAAGGATCCAGACCCCGAGGACGACCCAGAGTCCGCTGGGAGGACAACATTAGACAATCTTTGAAGGATCGAGGACTAGAATGGAACCAGGCCAGGAGGAAGACAGCCGATAGGATAGTCTGGCGCTCTCTCTTCCAAAACTCTACACCTCACGGTAGAAGGGGAACGACTAAGTAAGTAAGTTATTTTCTATGTATCTATTATTATTATTATTTTTAAAGCATATGTACATGTGTAGTTTATTTATTTTATTATTATTTTAAAACGGATGATGCAGAAGTAAGCGTTTTTATAGAATAATTTTGCTCAAGTCAACAGCAGATTGTGTGGTCTTCGGTCAAAATACGTGGGTGTAAACAATAAAAGGAAAAAAATGTTCCAAAGAAACGTTAATGCTGACCCTGGCCGTTCGCGCCAGTTTCTAAATCTATGGAGCGCTGTGACACGTTGAATATTTACGACCAACGGTGTCTGGCACCTGTAATTACGGGACTCGGACAGTCACGACCGCCAGCATTGGAAGTCGTTAAATAGCGGTTGTTTAAATAGTGGCAGTGGAAAATCGGTTTAAGTGTGCATAATTGTGTATGTGAGTGTGTGCGTGTGAGAGCAATGGGTACTTTATTTTCCACTGGGAATATTTTACAAACCGGGAAAATCATATTCTTTAATATTATTGAGGTCAAATTTAATTTTGCTCTATTTATCTTGAGAAATTGAATAAGTAAGCCTAATAACATATGGGTGCAAGTATAAATGTGTATGTGAACGAATATATACAGTACTATTTGCGTGTATGTGTGCCAATATAAGTTTGAGTATTTATATGTATTATGCAATGTACTCTCCTTGTATTTTATTTTACTAAATGCACATGGTTTTGTAAAAGTGAAAGAAAAAAATTAAATAAATAAAATACATCGTAAGTAATCACCAACAACAACAACAAAATGTCCACTAAGATGTGTCTCCCGTTTTTTCCCGCTGTTATCACTACAAGACAAAGAGTGCGCACTACAATACCAAAAAAAGAAGGTGTAGGGTTTTTTGTTTTCTTTATTCAACATTATCATTACAAAAATGTGCAATATATAACTTTTAGAGTACAAGAAACAGTGGTTCATCCTGTGTGCAAGGAATGAAAGTTTTTTTTTTTTTTTTAACATCTGCTCATTGTATTTTCATTTTTATATTTAAATTCATGCTTTTGTCAATATTTCAATGCATATGTCTTTGTCAATGTTTCAATGCATATGTCTTTGTCAATGTTTCAATGCATATGTCTTTGTAAATTTCCACGGAATGTGAATAAAGATGTGGAAAAAAAAGCTGGGGGTGCGTTTTGGCTCAGATCAAAGTGTCTAAGCCAGGGCCAAGATCAAACAAATTTTACACAATAAAGTCAGAGACCTCACTTTACGCCCCAAAAGGGGTATTTAAAAAATAAAAAAAGGCTGGTGAGTCCTTTTTAGGGCTTTATGCTAGCAGAAAGATAATTTTGCTCTTTTTCAGGACTTAGTATCTATCAACGCTGATCGGGTTAGCAGTCAACAGAGTAGACTTTTTTTGGATGGTAGATGCGCTCTGATATAATCAAATAAGTTGAAAGACAAAATCCGAACCAAAAACAAAAATCACATTGTAACTTCCGCATTTTCAACAGGATTGACACTATTTTCGAGTCCGCAGATAGCAATATACTAAAACCAACGTCCTATTCAGGACGTACGCAGAAGACAAAATGGTTCGTACCAAGCCACAAGCCAAAAAGAGGAAAGTTTATAAAAACCCACCAGCACGTGACAACAAACAAGAGTCATCAAAGAACAAGAACAGATTACCGGAGAGCAAAGCTGCCCCAAATACTAGCGTCGAGGCCGGACCTCCTGAGAAGCCGAGCAATGCAGCTCCTGACACCACGGCGGTGGCAACAAATGATAGCCACTCAAGACCTGATGCAGATCTTGGCCCAAGAGGAGAGAAAGCCATTACCAAAATTGCCAAAATTATGATGAGAAGGCTAAAATGGGAGAAGGAGGCAAGAGACAAACTACGAGCTATTTCACCACCACCATACGAAACATCAACATCCACGCCAGTCGGGCCAGGCCTAGACATCGAAGACGCTGTCCGAAACTCGATGACGGAGAATCACCAAGTGGCAGAGGAATGTCAGATCCAACGAAAGAACACTCAGATAGCGCAAATTGCGAGAGCCGGAGATACAAGCCAACGAAAACCCCGAGACGCAAACGACTAGATCTAGTCTGGACGAAACTGCAACTGAAAACAACTCAAAAGATCTGGCACAAGAAAAAGCTCCTTCTAACAACGACCAAGAACATGATTCTTGTTCTAACCAAGACCAGAGGAGGGAACAAAGGACAAAGACTAACAAGAGAAACAACACAGATACGATACAGGAGAAGATCACCCAGATGTCTGGGGGTGAGGCCTCACTCAGGGCCCTACCCGATGATAAAGTGATCGGTATCCTCGAGGTAATAACTGGCAGGAGAGGCATCGCTAAAGTAGGGAGACACGAAAAGGGAGTCGTGCTCTCTCTCAACAACACTGAAACAACCACTTCGCTAATAACCGAACTGGAGTCCGGTCCAAAAAAAGTCCAGCTGCCCCACCAGGAAAAAGTAGTGGTGGAAACATCGAAGACAACAAAGAAGCTGGTCATAAGAGGGGTTGATATCAAATGGTCCACAAGCGAGGTTCACAGCTACCTACAAACCGAAAAAACAGATGTCAAAATCACGCAGGTCGAAAGGCTAAAAACCTGGGACAAGAAAGATACAAATCTGATTGTAATAACTATTGAAGGATCGACAAGACCTGAGAGACTGGCCCTTCAAGCTACATCAAAAATGACAGAAGCATTTATCCCTCCGGTCATGCAGTGCTCCAACTGCCAGCAGTTTTCCCACACAAAGAAAACGTGCAGAAGAGATACAGTTTGCCGGTATTGTGCGGGGAGCCACCCATATCGCGACCGTCCCAAGGCGATGGAGGATCTCAATTACAAGGCCATAAATGCAAACCGTACCTGTGCAAACTGCCTCGGAAACCACGGGGCAAGGTACAGAGGCTGCCCTGTGTTTCAGGAAACTAAGAAAATCCTGAAGGAAGCTGTGTCCAAGCAGCGCACGTGGGTCAGATAGATTCGCTTGAAAAAGTTAAAGAAATGAAACAAACTCCCAAGTCGTTCAAAGAGGCAAAAACACAGAGTTTGTCTAATATTAATGTTTACGGATCGGGTTTCGCAGACATTTAGTTTATAGAAACCTACGCAACGACAGATTTAGCTGGACCCAGATCAAGGTCTTTGTCTTGTTTGGACTGACACATACTGTTAATAGGGGAACAACAGAAGTGATTGCGTCATTTAAGGGCTGAGTTGCCCACTGTATACTTACATTGTGTGTTACAGACTGATCAGCGCTAATAGCTAGGCGGAGTAATAGAAGGTACAGGCGAAACTACAGTCTGTTGTTTTTTCTGTTGTCCAAGAAACTTTACGAGTGCCTGAAAACATACCTTTAACGAGAGTCGTAACTGAAACTGTTTACAGGCCTCCAGGTCGATACAATAGAAGCAGGCAGACTAATGGTCCCTACTAAGACCAGTATCAAGGTCAAACTGACAGACACAACCGGAATCGAAGAACAACGATGAAGTATCTGCAGAGCATTAGAAAGTTGATGGACAGGTATAATCATGAAAACTGAATCCAGCAACAAATAGGGGGATGCATAGCAGATGGGTCAAGAAGCTGACAGAGTTGTTTACTAAGAAAGTTAGAAAAGTGTTCTACGCATAACTACTCAAAAGAATTTAGATACAGAAAGAATACTAGTCCATTTTACTGCGACCCAGTATCAGGAAATTACACATCTAAAGGGCAGACGATACTTCCGAAACTAAAAATCTTTTTGCGAACGGCCAATCAGACGTTTTGGGGTAACAGCAAGTTCAAGATGGCCTCTCACGTCTGTTGTTTGTTCATCGAGGAAACGCTAGAAAAGCTTACCCATCAAAAATTTTAAATCCACTTTCAAAAAGCGCTATTTCAATGACTAAAAGCAAGGAGTAAAAGGAAGACACAAAAGTTTCTTACCAAACATGAAACTAATGACCATAACAGTTGAGCGTAAAAACACACAAAACCACACAAGCCACTAGTGAGTCCAAGTGTTCAGTGCCTGAAAACATACCTTTATGTTTGACAAACCAACCTTCCTTATGTGAGGAATGTTTACAGAGGCTGCCCTGTGTTTCAGGAAACTAAGAAAATCCTGAAGCAAGCTGTGTCCAAAAAATCCCTTTCAAAGGGCAAAAACACAGTCCTTTTGGAGCAGCGCAACAGATCAGAAGACAGCTAGCTGTCAGCGAAAGTTAAAGCTGAGAGGTCGAAATAGACAGGCAGACTCCCGAGATATCAAATGCTGACAACCTGGAAAGATGCCTGATAGATTTTGCAGAGCATTAGAAATATGATGGAAGGACATCCAAACAAATAGAAACAGATGTCAAGCAAGTGACGAAAAGAAGAAACGCATTACTAAATGCGCTTTGGAACAGAATAGAAGCAGAAAAATAATAGCCATTGAGGAAATTACATCTAACAGACAGAAAGCTAAAACGAACGGCCCATTATAAAGACCAGAAAAGCTTAATAGAAAAAAGCGCTCTATTGAAGATACATGAGAAAAAGGAAGACACAAGAAACAGAAAAAATAGCGTAAAAACTTGAACAGAAAACCATACAAAATCAGATAAGAGGCATGAATCTGCAAAAACGAACATCCAGACAGTATTGGTTTTTTTTAGGACCGTCCTTTTTCTTAACTAAAACCGGCTAGCATCGAAGAACCTAACGCACAATTTACCCCAATTATAACCAAAATAACTGCATATTTTAAGTAAGCAAGCTAATACATTTATTGTATTTTACGCCCCCCCTCCAAAATGATAAAAAATTTTTTTTTTAATACAACATCAAAATGTCCCGACGAAGACCGTTTTTTAATGTTTGGTTTATATGGACATGTGTCTAGGCTGAATATGTCGCTTCTTGCCGTAATAAGGCAAACTTTTATTTAAAAGTAAACAGCTCAGCACCAGGTCTTTATATCAGAAGTGTTTATACACATGTCCTAATATAACTTGTCGACTGTGTCTGGCATGAAAAAAAAACATTAAAAAATAACTATGCTCATAAAACTTTGCAGACCCTCTCGCTTGTTTTTCCAGTAGTGGAAACAGCTCAACACATTCACCCGGTCTTTTAAATTAGCAGTATTTTAATTGTATACTTCTTCTTCAAGTGCCATGCCTAGTGGTGTAGGAGATCATGTCTTTCCATGATTTCCTGTTTCCAGTACAGTTTATCCATTCTGTTGTTGACTTCTTTCCATGTCACGATGTCAAATTGTATAGTATTTGCTCCCTTTGTAATTGTTCCTTCAATCTTACCTGTTGTTACGATATATTCCAGCTTTCCTCTTCTCATAACATGCCCCAAAAAAGTGGATTGCTTCTTTCTAGCTTGTGAAATAAGTTTCCTTTGCGCATTGACGTCTGTCAGTACATCATTATTACTCGTTTTGGCTGTCCATGATATTTTTAACATTCTTCTGTAAAACCACATCTCTGTGGCTTCTAGAGCTTTCCCTACTTGCTTTCTAATTGCCCATGACTCACTCCCATATGTCAGGATTGGTTCTGTATAACACTGAAGAACTCTATTTTCTACTTCCAATGACAAACAATTGTTGCATAAAATACTCTTTATTTTGTAGGATATTTTTTTTTTGCCTGAGCTATTCTGCTCTTCACTTCTGAGATGCATCTTTCATCCGTTGTTATTAATGTGCCCAGGTATTTGAATCTGTTGACCTGTTTTAAAACTGTTCAATTTACGTTGATAGTGCATTCTCGGGAAGCCCTTTTCTTTGAGACGACCATTACTTCTTTCTTTTTGCTCGTACGGCTGAGACCTTTATTTTCACTTTCTGTCACTATTGTATCAATAATTTCCTGCAGCTCCTTTTCACTTTTGCTATTAAGACTGTATTATCAGCATATCTCACGTTGTTTATATTATATCCGTCAAATGATCTTCCTGGCATGTCCTCTAGGAATCTCATCATATTTTCACTCAACAGATTGAAAATATCCAGCGACAGCACACATCACTGCCTGACATCCTTTTTTACTTGCTGACATGTTCCTATTTGGCTGCTAATTTTTACAGCTGCTGTTTGTTGCCAGTACTTGTTCTTTATTATCATCAAGTCTTTACCATCAATGTTGATGCTTTCTAACATTTTGATAATTTTCTCACTTTTGACTTTGTCAAATGATTTGTGTAATTTATAAAGCATAAGTACAGATCTGTTTTTACTTCTATGGCTCTTTATATTAATGTTTTTATAATATAAATCGCATTGTTTGTGCCTTTACCTTCTGTCGTACGGTAGGAAATTTGTTTTATTTGGCCCGTCTAAGTAGAGAGTGACTGTTGACTGATACACGAGAATGTATAGAAAATAGGTTCACTGGTGGTAGGTTGAGGGAAAGATATGTCTCTGGAGTGAGTAGGTTTCTCTCCTCCAGCCTATCCTTACGACTGTGCTTTGTTTCCAAGACAGTCTTTGTGTCCCTATCTAAAATAAGACAAGTTACTCTACACACACACAACACTATGTGACAACAAGATACATACACGTGAAAAACTAAGGGTAAATGGGTATGGGTCTGACCAACACACAAAGTTAAATTCCTTGTTGTTTATTATCACTAAACTTGTTACAACATCAAATACCCAAAGATATTAAGAATCATACATATAGAGGGACAAAAAAGAAGAAGCAGGGTGCGCCTTCACCGTATAGAAAACGAAAAAAAATAATTAACCCAAAGATTGAAGGTTGCCACTTGGTTTCAGAAATAAACAATCTTGGTGCAATATAAAACCAAGTAAAAGAAAATAAAACAACCAATTAATAGATCTTTCCCAGCAAACAAAAATCATCACTCACTCTCTCACTCAGTGGCCACCTCTCACTCTCTTACCTATTGTCTGTTATCCGTGGGTCTGTGGTATCCCTTTATAGAATATCTCTCGAAAACCCCTTTTGACTGTGATGTATGTACCAACTCCAGCTGTCGAGGGTACACATTTGGCCTCAGTTCGTCTCCCCCCCCCCCCCAAATACTAATGAGGTGAACGCCGAATTTGCTAAAATCCACGATAGAGGTATAAATCCTGGTAGAGGTATAAATCATAAAGGTAATCGTCACTGTTCTAAACTATCCACTTTTTCCTCCGATGGGGGGTGTCCACAAGGAGGGGGGGGGAGTAAATCTAGACACGTGAACTATAACTGGATAACTCTGGTTGCGACAACGCTTGCAGTGTATGAGCGTGCGGGGGGGGGAGGGGGCAGGCTTCTTTCCCGCTCTGTCTGGAATCCTATCTGGGTACAGATATCAATATAAACAGGTGACTAGTGTGAAAAAATCGTTGATGATTTTGACCATTTAGGTGAGATGATACTCCCAGTATCCTGATAATCTGTTTGAGCCTAATTTTAAGGATGACGATGATTGATTTTAGCGGCCGACTCTTTGCCAGAGTGCCGGTCCTGCACAGTGTATCGACTAGGTACTACACTTGAATAGAACTGTCAGGTGTCTGGGAAAAATATGATGATATCGGGTCTACGCCGCTGTGGGCTCTTAAAAAATAATATCCTGGATTTGGTAAGTCCAGTCGTTATAATTTACAGTCACAAAATATACACAACCAGGACAAATGTCACAGAAAATAATAAGCGCCTAGATTCAAGAAACAATGTACTTCTTCGAACGAGGTGTGCTACGAAGAAAAGTAGTAAACGAGTTAAAATAGGACAAGATGGACTATTCTTTCTTGGTGCGCCAGGTCGGTTGAGAAAATGTATCTTTTTAATTTGGCTCTTGAAAACACCTCGAAAACAGAATAAAATCGCTCTTCTTGTTGAACCATCAGGTATAACAATATTTTGTGCCCCTTGCATTTGCAATTACTATAAACAAGGTTGAAAGATAGCCACTTAAAGCAGTAGTCATTATCTTAAAAGAAATATCCATTTTCACACGAATATTAAAATATCATAGTTTGATTTTCAATTTTCCTAAGTTTCCTAAACCGTTACTAGGAAAAACCGTGCAACGCCGTGCACTTACTGCGAGTACATTCATAAACATGAAACAGGCTATTTACATAATACATCAACTAATGTGAAACAGGCTACTTACATTATGCATTCACTAACGTGAAACAGGCTACCTACAAAACAAATTCACTAATATGAAACAGCTACCTACGTAATACATTCACTAACATGAAACACTTCCTCGCTAGTTTTTCAACCTGCAAGACAGTGGATAGACAAACAGTATGACAGACAGACAGTTGAATCGAGAAGTAGACAAGTAGGCTGGCAAACAGAGGGATAGATGATGGACAGATAAACAGAGGGATAGATGAAAGACAGACAGACAAACAGAGGGATAGATGAAAGACAGACTGACAAACATAGGGATAGATGACAGACGGACCAACAAACCGAGGGATAGATGACAGATAGAATAACAAACAGAGGGATAGATGACAGACAGACTGACAAACAGAGGGATAGATGACAGACAGACTAACAAACAGAGGGATAGATGACAGACAGACTGACAAACAGGCAGACGTGGCTATAATTTGCGTCCATCTGTGGCTAATAGATTACCAGTGCGGACATGATGACAAGAGCGAGACAGGTGTCACTGGAGCAGAACATGAATAGAAGACGCTGGACATGGGTCGGACACATACTGAGGAATTTATTTGATATCATTACAGCGTAATACTTGTCCTGGAATCCTTATGACAAGAGAGGCAGAGAGACATGAAAAAGGACTAGAAAAAGACATGGAAATACCTTGATGGCACGTGATAGGAGATCTTATTGAAGTCCTATGGTCCTCAGGGAGCTGAAGTATTTGATGATGACTTATATAACTGATAGTAGCGTCTCTTCTCTTTCTCTTGCAAGTGTTTATTCTTTCTGTTACAGTTCCTTTCTCAGTGGTCCAAATAAAACAAACTCGGAAGACTACACTTGTTCTCTGTGGCTGTCCGTCTGTCTCATCAGTATTGAATATAGAAGTCTAAAAAATTTCAACCAAAATTTATTTTTAAATTATTTGCGAAATGCGCCTTTAGCCGATGTTTACCAACTTCCTGATCCTGATGACGCCATTGCATATTGGACACGGACATTTTATAGTATTTTTAATAAGCATGCGCCTACTAAAAAAATTCGCGTAAAAAGAGAAATAAAATCTCCATTTATCACACAAGAAGTACTTGCCACTATGAGGCAGAGGGATTGAGCATACAAAAATAAGGACATCATTACATATCGGGCAGCAAGGAACAAAGTACAATATTTAATTCGCAGAGAAAAGAAAAGTTAGTAATTTAGTTAAAAGCAAAAGCAACAGTAGAAATACGAGTATATGGACGGCAAACAATACCTTAGTGAACAAATGAAATTCGCCAGACTCACAAACTCCCAATACTTCATTTACTTGTACAGACTTCAGCAATCATTTTCAGGCAGACATCCACAATATAAAATCCACCATACCTTCTTTCCCTTGTGACTTAAGCGAATTATCTACGTTCTGCGAGAACAAGTGTACTAACACCATTCCATGCGACATTCTTTTTATAACAGTTAACGAAGTTTATAACTATCTTATTGGTCTTAAAGATAATAACTCATCGGGACTTGATGGAATCAGTAATCGAATACTGCGTTATGCTGCACCAGTTTTTACTGATACACTAGGGTAGCCGCGCTGGTGTAATGGCTACAACGTTGTACTGGCGACCAGGTTTTCATGGTTCAAACCCGGGCGTCAGCGTTTGACAAGGAGATACTTTCCATCTGCCTTTAAAATCGCTAAAGTATACCCTCTTGTTAAACCTGGTTCATCAGATAATAGCAACCTTATTAACTATATGCCCATTTCTCTTATATCGTCGCTGTCCAAACCACTGGAAAAACACATACACAAAACAGCAATAGAACACCTAGCCAACAATGACCTGCTAGTTGATAGTCAGTCGGGGTTTAGACCAAAACATTCATGCCACACAGCCTTAACAAAAATGATAGACAACTGGCATCTAAACATCAATAACGATAATTTATGTGGAGCAATCTTTGTAGACTTTAAAAAAGCATACGATATGATAGATCACACTATTTTAATCAGAAAATTAGAAACAATGAAAGTAAATCTTAAGCTGGTGAAGTTAATTAAATCATTCCTGACAGACAGACAACAAGTGATGTCTTACAATAATTCTTTGTCCAACACAACAGTTGTCGATATCGGTGTTCTTCAGGGCTCTATTCTCGGCCCTCTTCTCTTTGTCGTATACATTAATGATCTTCCTCTGCACATCAAACATTCATCCTGTGACCTGTTTGCCGATGACTGTACTGTTTACACTAGTGACAAAAGTTGCGCCACACTAGAACTATCTTTACAAACTGATACACATAATCTTATTAAGTGGAGCAACGAGAATCGAATGCAAATAAATATTAGTAAAACGAAATGTATGTTAATATCAACCAGACAAAAACTACAAAACTCGCAGAAAACAACACTTCAGCTCTACATTGGAACATCACTAATTCAAAACGTAAATGAACACCAAACTCTAGGTCTAACTGTTGACCAGCACCTAAGTTGGAACTCACATGTAAGTGCACTCACAAAGCCTACGGCACAAAAAGTTTACCAATTAGCCAAAATCAAACACTTCCTGGATGAGGGGGGGCAGGGAAAATGTTCTACACATCTCATATACAAACATACCTAGACTATTGTTCCACAGTCTGGGATGGTTGTTTCATATCCAACACAAAAATGCTCCATTCACTTAAAAAACGTGCAGTGCGCCTAGTTGCTGAGAAACACCAAACACATTGTATAGATATATATAACTATCTTAAAATATTATCCCTTAGAAAGCACTTCCTATTTCATCATCTCAACCCATAACCCGTCATGGGTCGTAGAGGTGCCATGGTGGAAGCATCAGCAGACAGGGTCCTCCACTGCTCTCTATTCTCAGCAATGCGTACAAGTGTGGAGAAACCGTGTCCTGCCCATTCTTTGATGTTATCAGCCCAGGATTTTCTTTGCCTTCCTCTTCTCCGTTTACCTTCGACTGTTCCCTGGAAGATCGTTTTCGAAAGGGAGTCATGACGAGTTACATGCCCAAACCAGGCAAGCTTTCGACGTTTCACTATTGACAAAAGTGGTTCTTGGTGGCCTGCATAGATGTTTATCTTCTCTCTAACATAGACATTTGTTTTGTGCTCTTTATAGCAAATGCGCAAAATTCTTCTATAACATTTATGCTCGAAAGCCTGAATCCTTCGCTCCGTATCTGCAGTGAGTGTCCAGCCCTCACACCCATACAAGAGAATAGATAATACAAGTGATTTGTATAATTTGATCTTCACAGGAAAACTGATGTTACTTTTCCAGATCACATTCAACCTTGTCATGGCAGCTGAGGCCATCTCAAGTCTTGTCTTGATTTCTTTATTTGATCTTCCATCACTACATATAGTGGACCCGAGATATTTAAAGGTGTTAACTTCTTCTAACGTTTGCCCATTTAACATAATGTTGGTCGGAACATGTTTCTTATGGCTATTCACCAATATCTTGCTTTTTTCTATATTAATTTCCATCCCATATGTTTTTGTTACTTTCTCCAGTCTAGAGGTAAGGTCTTGAAGTTCTGATTCTGTTCCAGCTATCAGATCAATATCATCAGCAAAACGTAGATTACACAGAGGTCGGCCTCCAATCGATATGGTTGATTTATAATCGTAGAAAGCCTCCTGCATAATATGTTCTAGATATATATTAAAGAGCACTGGTGACAGGATACATCCCTGGCGAACTCCTACAGTTGTTTTGAAAAATTATCCAATGTCGTTGCTTGCAAAAACAGCACTGCTTGCGTCCTTGTATAGTGCTTCAATGAAATCTATGATGTTGGTATCAAAATTGAATTTTCTCATTATTTGCCATAAGCCTTCATGCCAGACTCGATCGAAGGCTTTTGTGAAATCGATGAAGTTATGGTATAAATCATGTTGATGCTGGAGATGTTTTTCGATCAGTAATCTAATATTGAAGATTTGTTCTGAGGTACTTCTTTTTGGTCTAAAGCCAGCCTGTTCCTCTGACAAGATTTCTTCTGATTTCTGTTTTATTCTGTTCAAAAGTATCCTTAACATCACCTTACTTGGATGACTAATAAGGCTAATGGTTCTGTAGTTCTTGCACATTTTTAGATTTCCTTTCTTTGGAAGCGGTATTACTAATGACTGCGCCATTCTTTTGGCCATTTTTTTGTACTCCATATCTTCTGGCAAATTGTTGTCATGATTTTTACTATATCTGGTCCTCCATATTTCAAGAGCTCTGCTGGTATATTATCCACACCCGGTGACTTCCCTTCTTTCATCGAACATATAGCCTCTTCCACTTCTTCCCTTAGTATTGCTGCATTTCCGAGTTCTCTGTTTTCGCACTTAATGTTGTTTAATATGCCTAAGTCAGTGTCAAGTTTACAGTTATATAATTCTTTACAATATTCTGTCCACCTTCTCATTACAGCTGTTTTTTCATTGAGCAGAGCCCCATTGCTATCTTCTATGACAGTTACCCTGGGCTGTTGGGGTTTTGATAGTCTTCTTAATGTGTCAAAAGCTGCCTTGCTGTTACCTTTTATTAGCCCCGTATTAATGGACTCACATTGATCAGCTACCCATTTTTCTTTGGCCTGTTTCATTTTCTTTCTAATATTTTTATTCACCATACTGTATTGCCATGCTGCTTCAGGAACCTCTTTCTTAACCTTTTTCATTTCCCGCCGTGAATCACATAACATCAGAATGTCATCTGTAACCCATGGTTTGTTTATTTTCTTTCTTTTACCAAGTATTTCTGTTGCTGATTCAATGAGCACGTCTTTCATGTTCTCTGTGATTGAGTTGATATCATCCTCCAAAAAGTTGAGAGCTGCGAATTTTCCTCCAACAGTTGCTTCAAAGATTCCCGCGATTTCTGGATCTTTCAATTTGTCTAAATTGAATCTTAACTGAGAACATCTGTTTTGATTATAGTTCTTTTTGAGTTTAAGCTTGAGCGTCATCAATACCATGTCGTGATCACTACCACATGCCACGTTGTTCTTCTTGATAACTTATGAGGAAATAGTGTATTTGCAAGGGTTAGTTTATAGTTGCTGGCAAATTCTAGTAGCCTTAGTCCTCGATAGTTCCTATTTAACAAAGCTAAATTCGCTCACAAAATCTGGTCAAAGAATGCTCCAACGTATCTGTGGCCACTTTTAAAATTCAATGAAAAACGTAGTCAGCGCTTAAACCAGTTACAGGTACCCAAGCCCAGGCTAGATTTGTACAAGAAGAGCTTGGCTTACTCAGCTGCTCATCTTTGGAACAATCTTCCACATGACCTGAAAAACATGCACAGTCCCTACTCATATAATCGTAGACTGTTCAAATACATTATGAGTGCGGATTATATACCGCCCTAAGTGATTATGTTTCGAATTATTATCTAATATACTGTATGGAGGGTCTGATGATCTAGTTTTTCATTTTAATATACCTTACTTCTTAATTGTAATCAGATACTGTAAATGTATGCTTTATACTACTTATAATGTTGCATCGCCATTAAACTAATACCTTAAGTATGGAGAATGTCTGAATAACTAGCAATAAAAGATGAGTAAGAGGAAGGGCAAAATGTAAGACGGGCCTATATGCACGATTCTCATCTATCAGTCAATACCCTTTACCTCCCTAAGGAGCATAGGTCATAAAGCTGGATCTCGTATAGTGGAGGCCTCAACAATTCACTCCCTGTGGCAGTATCTGCTTGGGACTCAAAGTTGCTCACCTGTGGGAACATTTTCCGCATGCGCTGACACCACACGAAGTCCCAGGTCATTCAGCAGCAGATTTCCAAAATGTCACGAGTTCTTATTATATGCCACCATAATCTGATTACATTTCAAATTATGTCTAATTTACTGTATGAATGGTTTAGATTTTGTTTGTTTGTATGTTTTTTTTTTTTTTGTTTTTTTTTTTTAATTTATTAATTTTTTTCCCCTCTTTCCCTTTTTTTTTAAACGTACTTAAATTTGATTATGACTGGATGTTACAAATGTATGTTATTATTTTACCTTGATAATGTTGTATGCTTAAATAATGCTGAAAATACATGTGCGATTGAAAGTATACGGTATGTAAGATGATAGAGAAGAAGGGCAGAATGTAAGACGGGCCTGCGTGTCCAATTCTTAACCCTTTGAAAATAAAGTCCGTTCGTTCGTTCGTTAGTTCTCTCCCTCTCTCTCTCTCTCTCTCTCTCTCTCTCTCTCTCTCTCTCTCTCTCTCTCTCTCTCTCTCTCTCTCTCTCTGTGTTACATAAACATAAATTGTTATGACTACCGCCTTTCTTCCAACCCCCTTCCTTCCACAAAAAATAAATAAGTGAAAATTCGTCCAGGCATGGACATTTTGTTCTCTCACATTCTTACACACTACTTCCGCTCCTTCTGCTGGCCACTCGTTCTTGTCCGTTCTTCTCGAGAGGGGAGGCCAGGAGAACACCGCTGATTACTAAATATTTCGGCGCCAGCTTCTAGTGAATATCTTCAGATGTGTGCATATCGTCATAAGCAGGCGCTACGACAGGCTAAGCATGCCGGCTCAAGTCCACATTAAGAGCCAATTTGAGAACGTTGAGTGGGACAAATCCTTCAACCCCAGGATTTGATCGGATCACACATAATATGCGCCCATTACGGCTTTCACCGTTCGGGGCACGTTAGGAACGTTTAACAACTTAACAAGACAGACCTGGCGTCTGAACTCTTTAACTTAATGGGGATTTGGCTGGTTTCATCTTAATGCTGATCTGGCTTTAGATATTGATAAGATTTCTCAGATTTGTGAAATACTTAAAGACATACCAGCTCTGATCATAAAATTTCGTTATCGTCTTTATTTGTGATATCTTAATCTTCTATCGTCTATCCTGCCAACCCCCAAACCCCCCCCCCCCCCCCCCCCCCCCTTTTCCTCCGCAAAATTTTGTTCACATGAAAACAAGCTACTTTGGGCAAATGTAATATGAGTTATAAAATTATTCGCTGTGCCAAACAACAGAAAATGAATTAAAACAAAAACTCGACATATTTTAGCGCGTTCTCCGATAGGTCAGAGGACCGCCACCTCTGCTCGATAAAGTTGTCTGAACAATAAAGAAAGATTTGTCATTTGGAAACGACAGGCGCTGTAGGTAAACCTACAATTTAATGAAATTGGCGTGTCTATTTTCACAATTTTATTTTTACTCTTGCCAGATTGTGCTTCCCTGTATTGTACACGTGTCTGATCTACTTAATTATTTACCCGTATCACGTCACGTGTTTTCCGTGAATGTAAGGTTAGCTACATAAATGTTTTAGTCTAAGTTATATCAGTTCAACACCCGGCAAAGGGGCAGTCAGTTATGAACTAATCATCTAGGTCACATCACGGAGAAAAGAACTGGATATAGACATGTAGTGGGACGAAGAAGACACAGAAAGACCTTGAGCTGATGGTACAGGACAGGAAGATATAGCATACGTTTGCTGAAAGCTTATGCCCCATAGGGAACTGAAGGGTGATGATGATGGTGATGACGATGATGATGGTGATGATGATGATGATGGTGATGATGATGATGATGGTAATGATGATGGTGATGATGATGGTGATGAAGATCGAGGTCACGTGTGGGAGTAAAGAAGTGAATAAATATCCAGGTTTTATTTCTTGTTGTTGATGTTGTTGATGTTGCCATCTTTAGCAGGTTACGCCAACCACTACAGTTGATCCCCGTGCAGGACACATTCACCAGCGCTATTCATGTTCTCTTAAAGTGGTGGTTTCTGCAGAAATTTATTTTGTATAATGAGGTTGCTAGCTCTTTTAGCTACGTCATCACATTCGTGTACGACAGATCTATTGGAAGTAAGTTGTTATATGATGAGGTTGCTAGCTCTTTTAGCTACCTTAGCATACGTGTACGACAAGCCTAGTGGAAGCAATTTGTTATATATGATGAGGGTGCTAGTACAATTCGCTTGCTTATCGTGCCTTTTACGACATGCCGGGTGGAAGAGAGGGAACCATATAGACCACAAATCGGTGTTCTTCACAACTAAAGGAATAACTCAGCTACCCACACTTCATTGAACGGCACACTGACACAAGAACCCCAACTGACAGACTGATAGACTGACAGACTGATAGATTGACAGACTGATAGACTGACAGACTGATAGACTGATAGACAAAAAAGGTCAAGGTAATCCTGTCCCGTGTAGTTCGCAGGGGTCACTGAAGGGACAAAGAAAAAATACTCTACTGCATGCTCGAGCACGTCGTACAAGGCAACAAATATAAGGTTGTGTATGAGACTAGCAACCTCATTAGATATAGGTTTGGTATAGAAATACAGGCTTCCTGCAGGAGGACAGATGCTGTGATGGTCCCATGCTCCGTTAGTGGCACAAAGAAGTTTGTTTAAAGGTAGTCCCATAGCAGATACTGTCGTAGTGGGGTTAAGTGTTAGAGATTTCGATATTCTGGGTCTAGCTTTATGGGGTGGGTGAGGGTAACTAGTTCCATTCCTTGTTGCCTTTTAATTCCATAACGCAAGAGTAGAGTCAGATACCCAGAGGCGGATCAACTATGAAGCTAATGAAGCTTGAGTTTCATGCCCCCCAAGTCAAGTTTCCTCTGTAATAAGTTTCTTTCCCAACCCAAAAATTTAATTTATATAAAAGGGCCCCCTGCAAGAGTTCAAGCTTCAGGGCCCCTAAAATGTAGATCCGCCACTACAGATACCATTAAACAGCTGGCGCGATGTTACCAGGTTTCGAAGCTCCGAACCCTGTAACGTTGCTACAAGAGGTATTTGCTTTAACCACTCTGCCAGCTGAACACTTTACTGACAGATACTAGGTATATGCTTTAACCACTCTGCCAGCTGAACACTTTACTGACAGATACGAGGTATATGCTTTAACCACTCTGCCAGCTGAACACTTTACTGACAGATACGAGGTATATGCTTTAACCACTCTGCCAGCTGAACACTTTACTGACAGATACGAGGTATATGCTTTAACCATTCTGCCAGCTGAACACTTTACTGACAGATACGAGGTATATGCTTTAACCACTCTGCCAGCTGAACACTTTACTGACAGATACGAGGTATATGCTTTAACCATTCTGCCAGCTGAACACTTTACTGACAGATACGAGGCATATGCTTTAACCACTCTGCCAGCTGAACACTTTACTGACAGATACGAGGTATATGCTTTAACCATTCTGCAAGCTGAACACTTTACTGACAGATACGAGGTATATGCTTTAACCACTCTGCCAGCTGAACACTTTACTGACAGATACCAGTAATTAAGTCATACATTTTCCACTGAAGCGATGGGCGACATAACAGTAATTAGAAAATTGCTGAAACCATTCTTCACTATGTTATCTATTGCTCATCTCGCCAAGCGTAGCACTGCTACTAGCAGGTAATGGGCATTACTTGTTTTCAACGCCGTCCACGCACAAATGGCCTGATATACTGTCATGTTGTATTTCTTTAAGATGTCCGTTACTCCCACCTTACATCTTCTTTTACTAAGGTCATCCTCGATATAGATATCTTCCGTTTTAACATTTGATGCCTGTGCTGCTGGTTGATCATGACTCAGTCTTACAAGTGTCAAAGCCAGCTTATTCTTTATTTTTTTAATCCTCGTTGTTAATACTTCTCAGGTCCCCGCCGAGCATGTTAACAACAAATTCCCTTTTATACTTCCTATCATGTGCCCTCCGTTCAAAGTTCTTTCATGTATTTTTAAAATATCTTTCATGATTGTCTCCAGTTGTCTTCTCCGTGTGTTTTTTAGCCCCATCATTTCTCTTTCCCTGGGGATTTCAAAAAGAGACTGCCTTGTAAAACTATCAACTTTTTTTATTCCATATGTGTCCTAGACACAGCCAGCGTCTGCTCCTCACACGTCGTAATAATGAGTTGAATTATTTAAATTATTGGATGACTTGTCCAACATTTGCTGAACATTGTTTTGGCTAAAGTTGTTACATGATGGAGTTGTTGAACCCATGTGCAACACTCTAAATAGACTTCTACGACATGTCTAACAGGCTGCACTGTTAATATTATTTGCTGCCTTTTCGCAACCTTCTGATCAAAATTTCTTCTTTCGATCCCCATGTATTTTTCACTCTTTACCCTGTTGTATCTGGGGTGAGTTCCATGGCTTTTTTGCAAGCCCAGAGGGCTTCCTCAACTCAGCAGGCTCAATATTGTAAACAGATACCAGGCCAACTAATTGTATATTCCTTTAATTCTACTGTTCCAATATGTTCGTAATCTCCCCGTTTGTCATTAGACTTTTTGGTTTTATTTGCTGTTTTTCTTAATCGTCTCTTGCAGCAGACGATTATCTTTCGTTCTTGTTCATGGAATAATGTGCAGGTACCGCACTGACATTAATTTACTGGTTTCAAATGTCCTTCTTTGAAACTTTTGACTGGCACAGAGTAAAGCCGTGCAGCTGTGATCGAGTTCAGACTAAAGACACAACTCTAAATACAGACGACCTGGAAGCTGATAACAAATAGCTCTTTTTTTTTATAGAACTTTCATATACTTGATGTTTGTGAGTTCCTTCCTTCTTATGCTTGTTGGCTCCTTATGGAGCATGGGAGCAACACTGCAGTGCAGGGCCGTCTTAACAGCATTCTAGGCCCTGTGCAAAGCAATGCACTGGGCCCCTACCAGCCCTACCCACCCACGGGAATAAAAATGATGTCTTGTGAACAATATGGCAGCATCCCAGCATGGGGCCCCTAGAATCGTGGGGCCCCTGGGCACTGCCCAGTGTGCCCGTTGCCTTAAGACGGCACTGCTGCGGTGGGCCCGTCAATGACGACTGCACCAATGCACTGATTTGTTCCTCCATTGGCGGTGTATACAAAACAATTATTTTCTATGGTGAGGTTACAAAGTCCCAAGCGCAACCTCATCTTAGTAGCCTTTTACGACATGCCTGGTGCAGGCAATGCTGCTATAGTTTTTTGTGTAGCAGTAAGAACCCCCGCAAAATATTTGATTTAATTTTACCATCACCCTTTAGCTCCCCAAGGAGCATACGCCTTCAACAGATTCATGCCGAATGCTCCCGTCCTGTGCCGTTCCCCAAAGTCTGTCACGGTTTACCTCCTCTTCGCTCTGCAGTAGTGGTCCAAAAGTGGCCAAAACTCAAGAGTAACTAATGTGGGTCTTCAAGGGTGTCTACTTTTGCACAAGGTTACTCTTGGCAGAGTTGTAGGTAGAAGGATAATGATGCTTCTACCCCCAGGGAGTGTTCACAAGATGTTCAGAAAAGCGAGAACAATGCTGCGTTGGCTGAGCTCGTTAACTCTAGTATCTACCGTCAACTTTTGTGAAGGATAGGGTTATCTTAAAATTCGTTAGCTCGTTCAAGTCCCCAGCTGAGTTAATTCAGCGAATTTCCTCTTATTAGGATTTAGCTCTGTTTACGTGTATTTACGAAATTGTCTGAGACATACGGATACAATACATTCAAACTGATTAAATCAACTTTGAATTTGGATAGATATAAGTAACAAATTTAATAATCAATTAGGTTTCAACAATTATTAAAAATTGAATAATTCTTTAACAAAAATTGGTCATCATCAGATGATGTTAATGGGGATTAATATAAGGGGACGTTTCACTTGGCAGCTTTTATTTGTGCACTTAGCTGCTGGAGTTTCTGCTCCCGCTGGTGTTTTGGTTTTTCGCAGATAGGTGACCGGATCGCTCGCGTACCTGGTCAAAATTAAGAGTTGCGGCACGTTCCAAAGTAGAATCAAGGAGTAACTGTAAAGCTGGTCTCTAAGACCCGTCTGATGATGGTGTCTAGCGTCGACTTCAGGCCACTTATACCCTCACTTGTTCCAGAAATAGTACCCTCAACTGGTACCACCAACTAGTATGGCAAAAGAAGAGAAACAAATACCCTCTGAGTATTAAGTTTCCCGACACATACTTATGTGCCCCCCTCTTTTCATTCCACCATCCCATCTACCTCAGAACTGTTACCATCGCTGAGAATTAATACTAATCCCAATAGGCGAAAAACTATCTTTACATTTAAAATGAATAGTTTTATATCTAACTTTAGTTGAAAATGTTAACAACATAGTTTGAATATGTTTTCATTTACATCAGTTGAAAAGGTTGTAAACTTTCATTACAGTTAGAGTGAATATGTTTTACATTTACACTGGTTGAAATGGTTGAAACTTTGATTACATTTAGAGTGAATATGTTTTACATTTACACTAGTTGAAAAGGTTAATAATATAACAAGTATGTACATAATTTCTTTCATCATTCCCTCCCTGCTCCTTATGGAACTTGGGACTACTTCTGCTTTTGGTTCTCTGTAAGAAACTCGCAATAAAGCAGTCACCAGCCCTCGCAGTGGTGGTTCGTGAAATCATCATTCTAAATGCTGCGGTTGCCAGCCTCAAATGACTTGGACATCTACTTAGCAATTTTCACATATTAATATTCACATGTCAATATGTACGTATTAGTTAGCATGTTAATAATGAAAAACTATAGAATTCAAAATGTACAACTTACGCCAATCTTTAGGCTCACAGACTGCTGGCTCAGAGAAATAAAGGCACTTGTAGAGGGCTCTTACACTTGGTCTATGGTGTTGTTACTTTAGCAATATGTTCCCACTTTGACTTGTGTTATAGTTTCCTCAGATTCCGTGTTAAAATGGTAGCGCTTTCCTGGGCTCTAAGCCCTCAATATGCTCCAGCAAGGTCCGGTTTGGTACTATTATTATCTCTGGCAAGGTCTGGTTGTCTTCTTGGCGCGAGGTGAATTTTCAGTGCTTTCAACCGACTAAAGTGTCAGGTTATATTGCCCCTTTCGTTCCTGGCACGTGTTGTTTACTGTTAGATCAGGCCCCAGTCAGAAATGTGGTTATTCCTACATCTCGAAGCTTGCAAATAGTTTCAAACATAAGTGTTTTGGTGGGGTAATTCAAAATATTTCCACTAGGAAATTTCTGCGCGTTACTGCAAAGGTCATGTCTTCCAAATATGGATTGAAAACATCCAATCCTCTCTCGGCAATGTTTTCTCAAATACATCTTATTTTCATCTAAAGTAATGTCTTTGTAACAAGGTATACAGGAAATGATTATGTCATTCGTTTCCGCCGAGTGCATGCCGACAGGTCGATAGTTTATCGCTGGGCACTCCTCAGTAAACATGACACGCGGTCACTATACGAAAATTGACCGGCCCAATCTTGGTTTTACCTGCGTCTTAATCTTACCATGCCGAGAAGCGCAAAGCAAACATGATCAATTATCACTGAAGGGATTGTACAATTTATAAGAAAATACCAAATATTTGCTTGGGAGCAGAGAAAGAAAAGGGCGACCACGGAAATTGCAAGTAATTTAGTACACACACAAAATGTAACTAAATACTGCCGGAGAGGAAAAGAGATCGACCCAATGATTATGTTAACAAAGTCTTTTTATGACGCCTTTATCCCTTTCATTTCTGTCTCCAGTTCTTTTCTCCACCTATATTTATAATCTCTCAATTCTGCTGTCACACGTGTAGGCATCCCTTGTTCGTTTAGCGTACGAACATTCCAGGTGCCAAATCTGGAGATTTTTTCTACAGTAAAAAGTGAGTCAGCAGCCCAGATTCCGTCCAATGTTTATAAATAAATTTATCATATTCAGTCTGTTTAAATGTATTTAATATCATTTTAAATATATGTAGCTTATACTATTAGATAGCAAAGAAGATAAGTCGTCATAAAGGCTTCAATCAATATTTGAACTAAATTGAAAGTTTTTCAGTGCTAGTATCAATTCTATATACATCAATTATTTCACTGTCATTTTTCTTCTTCTTTTTTCCACTGTTCGTTCCTTGTGGAGCATAGAGCCAACATATCAGCTGGTCCTCTTCAATGAAGCCTGTATAAAGGTATACATTTGCTTTTGATGAGGTTATTGTAGTCCTTAGATACTTTAAAATATGGACGAACTTATTGATGACTTTATACACTATTTGTGTAACAGCAACAACTACAACACTAGAGACTTTCACAGCAACAACTACAACACTAGAGACTTTCACAGCAACAACTACAACACTAGAGACTTTCACAGCAACAACTACAACACTAGAGACTTTCACAGCAACAACTACAACACTATAGACTTTCACAGCAACAACTACAACACTATAGACTTTCACAGCAACAACTACAACACTATAGACTTTCACAGCAACAACTACAACACTATAGACTTTCACAGCAACAACTACAACACTATAGACTTTCACAGCAACAACTACAACACTACAGACTTTCACAGCAACAACTACAACACTATAGACTTTCACAGCAACAACTACAACACTATAGACTTTCACAGCAACAACTACAACCCTAGAGACATTCACATCAACAACTACAACACTATAGACTTTCACAGCAACAACTACAACACTATAGACTTTCACAGCAACAACTACAACCCTAGATACATTCACATCAACAACTACAACACTATAACTCTCATAAATAATCGCTTGCGAACAATAGAACAATGAAAGTGGTATTCTTCTTTCACTTCTTCCTTCTCCTTGCCGCTCCTAGAGGAGCATGGAGCCAGTAATGTAGTTGTTCTTGGAGAGCCTGCACTGACTCATGCGTTCCTTACAGAGCACGGAGTCAGCATTTTAGCATTGTCTTACAGCGGTGGTTTCTATGACAATCGATTTTACATAATTAGGTTGCCAGCCCTACCGATACATCCATTCATATGTGTCACATGATCATTAATGTGGAACTGATGACAAGAACCTGACACGTGCCAATGGAGCAAGAAATGACAAGAACCAGACACGTTCCAATGGAGCAAGAAATGACAAGAATCAGACACGTGCCAATGGAGAGCAAGAAATGACAAGAACCAGACACGTGCCAATGGAGAGCAAGAAATGACAAGAACCAGACACGTGCCAATGGAGCAAGAAATGACAAGAACCAGACACGTTCCAATGGAGCAAGAAATGACAAGAACCAGACACGTTCCAATGAAGCAAGAAATGACAAGAACCAGACACGTTCCAATGGAGCAAGAAATGACAAGAACCAGACACGTGCCAATGGAGCAAGAAATGACAAGAACCAGACACGTGCCAATGGAGCAAGAAATGACAAGAACCAGACACGTGCCAATGGAGAGCAAGAAATGACAAGAACCAGACACGTGCCAATGGAGAGCAAGAAATGACAAGAACCAGACACGTTCCAATGGAGCAAGAAATGACAAGAACCAGACACGTGCCAATAGAGCAAGAAATGACAAGAACCAGACACGTTCCAATGGAGCAAGAAATGACAAGAACCAGACACGTGCCAATGGAGCAAGAAATGACAAGAACCAGACACGTTCCAATGGAGCAAGAAATGACAAGAACCAGACACGTGCCAATGGAGAGCAAGAAATGACAAGAACCAGACACGTGCCAATGGAGAGCAAGAAATGACAAGAACCAGACACGTGCCAATGGAGCAAGAAATGACAAGAACCAGACACGTTCCAATGGAGCAAGAAATGACAAGAACCAGACACGTTCCAATGGAGCAAGAAATGACAAGAACCAGACACGTGCCAATGGAGCAAGAAATGACAAGAACCAGACACGTTCCAATGGAGCAAGAAATGACAAGAACCAGACACGTTCCAATGGAGCAAGAAATGACAAGAACCAGACACGTTCCAGTGGAGCAAGAAATGACAAGAACCAGACACGTTCCAATGGAGCAAGAAATGACAAGAACCAGACACGTTCCAATGGAGCAAGAAATGACAAGAACCAGACACGTTCCAATGGAGCAAGAAATGACAAGAACCAGACACGTTCCAATGGAGCAAGAAATGACAAGAACCAGACACGTTCCAGTGGAGCAAGAAATTACAAGAACCAGACACGTTCCAGTGGAGCAAGAAATGACAAGAACCAGACACGTGCCAATGGAGAGCAAGAAATGACAAGAACCAGACACGTGCCAATGGAGCAAGAAATGACAATAACCAGACACGTTCCAATAGAGCAAGAAATGACAAGAACCAGACACGTGCCAATAGAGCAAGAAATGACAAGAACCAGACACGTTCCAATGGAGCAAGAAATGACAAGAACCAGACACGTTCCAATAGAGCAAGAAATGACAAGAACCAGACACGTGCCAATGGAGCAAGAAATGACAAGAACCAGACACGTTCCAGTGGAGCAAGAAATGACAAGAACCAGACACGTTCCAGTGGAGCAAGAAATGACAAGAACCAGACACGTTCCAATGGAGCAAGAAATGACAAGAACCAGACACGTTCCAATAGAGCAAGAAATGACAAGAACCAGACACGTGCCAATGGAGCAAGAAATGACAAGAACCAGACACGTTCCAGTGGAGCAAGAAATGACAAGAACCAGACACGTGCCAATGGAGCAAGAAATGACAAGAACCAGACACGTTCCAATGGAGCAAGAAATGACAAGAACCAGACACGTGCCAATAGAGCAAGAAATGACAAGAACCAGTCACGTTCCAATGGAGCAAGAAATGACAAGAACCAGACACGTGCCAGTGGAGCAAGAAATGACAAGAACCAGACACGTGCCAATGGAGCAAGAAATGACAAGAACCAGACACGTGCCAATAGAGCAAGAAATGACAAGAACCAGACACGTTCCAGTGGAGCAAGTAATGACACAAAATCGAAGAAGATGACACAAATTGAGAAAACCTGTTGACAGCATTACAAGAGAGTCCCTGTTGTTGAATCCCCAGTGTAAGACAGACAGACGTAGACCTAAGAACACCCAGGCACGAGAAACTGGACACAGACACGAAAGGGAGGAAGGAGACAGGGACAGACCTTGAACTGATGGCACGGGACAAGTAGATTTGACATAAGTTTGTTGATGACCTATTTAAGGAGCTGAAGACGGATGATGATGTATAATAGCAAACACCCAAGTCAGAGTGGGTAGCCCTTAGATAAGTCAGAGTGGGTAGCCCTTAGATAAGTCAGAGTGGGTAGCCCTTAGATAAGTCAGAGTGGGTAGCCCTTAGATAAGTCAGAGTGGGTAGCCCTTAGATAAGTCAGAGTGGGTAGCCCTTAGTTAAGTCAGAGTGGGTAGCCCTTAGATAAGTCAGAGTGGGTAGCCCTTAGATATGTCAAAGCGGGTAACCCTTAGATAAGTCAGAGTGGGTAGCCCTTAGATAAGACAGAGAATAACCACGTGTAGTTACGTTTGTTATCGTTCTTATCTGAAGTAATTCAAAGCTTACTGATCCCACTAAGTGGATTGGCTCTGATCCCTTATATGTAGAGACTCATCATTGTGTGCCATGAACTATCAGATTTGTAAGGTTAGCTCACGAGAATTTTATGTGGGCTTGGCACGCGAACGAGTCAGAAATGCTCGCTTTCTGAAGTTGGCGCACGTGAGATTAGTCAGGACCGTTCAATATTTCCATCTTTTTTTCTTTTTTTTTCATTTTACAGCAGTAGTTAGATTGGTAGTTAACGGGCAGAAAAACACAACACACATTGGCTGTTTAAAATTAAAAGAAGAAGCAATGTTAAGTGGTCTAGAGAACGTAATAGAAAGATGGACAGAATATATAAAGGATCTCAGTGATAACAAATGAGAAATGAAGTGAAAATAAAGACAGAGAAAAGCAAAGACAGACGATACTGGATAGTTTTACACCGTGGCATGAAAAGAAGTCAATAACAGAATTGATAAACAGTGGTGGAGACCGTAAGTTGTGGACAGACATGATCACATGCACCACTATTCACGTTACTTGGAGGAGGCGAAGGTGAAGAAGATGAAGTAGAAGAAGAAGAAGAACGAACGAACGACTTTTCTTTTCAAAGGGTGAGAATTGGGCACTCAGGCCCGTCTAATATTCTGCCCTTCTTTTTACCTTATCTTTTATACTGTATTCATTTATTCACACATGTATTTTAAATATTACGGTACTGTTAAACACATTGAAACTATACAAGAACAGTACACTCACATATACTCATACACTATCTACTTATAATCTAGAAATAAAACACATTGCAACGATTTTTTAAATATAAAGTTTTGCCTCGTTTTGGCGAGGCGCGTCCCGTTCAACCTAGTCGGTTATATTAGGGCCCATGTCCAAACATAAAAGACCCTTAGATCTGGGTTTATGGAGTTATTGCAACGACCTAACACCACCAACAACACCTACAAAGAATAGTGTATAATGATTTGCAAGAAGAAGCAGAAGTAGAAAAAGACGATGATGATGATGGTGGTGGTGCGGATTTTGACGACGAAAAGCCAGAATTAAATATTCAAGACAGACTATTAATGACCACAAATATTTGTGGCATAAGATAACAGCACCTTATGATTCAGGAAGATGCCTGGACCAAATGTTACAACTGTAGATGAAATGTAGGCTGCGCTAAAAGTTGGAATAGACGTTACAAGAAAACTGTTCAATGACAAATACAAGCGTGAATACATATCTGATCATAGTGAAATTCATAGCTTGTGCCAAAGACACCTGGAGCCATCACGTGTTAGAGCCGCCCAACAGTTAGTCTTATGAGCTGGGCTGTGGATTCGGTGCCATGGAATCGGTCGTTTTAAGTGGAGTCGAAGTCGGTAAAAAATATCCAGACTTCGACTCCGAATTTGATGCTAAATGACCAGTAAACAATTGTAGTCGTAGTTCTAAAATTTCGGGAGTCGGATTCGGAGACTTTGTTCGCCTACTCCACAACCCTGCTTATGAGTCATGTGATCAAAAATCCCCGTATTAATTATTGTCTTAATGAAACGTGTATGACTAATAATGAAACTATTCCATCAGCTTTTCGGGAAAATGCGGTAATGGCGAGCGTAGCACCTTGAAAACCAAATTGAACACTCATTTGAAGAACACACAAGACTTTCAGCTGTATCTTGGTGCATGTGACGATTTACCATAATATACTTGTGCTTTACAGTCTGAACAAATGTTCCCCCAGCTGTGCTAGATACGCGCACACGTTACAAAATTAGCGCACATAAAAGATTTAACTGCGTACAATGTATACTCTCAAACGTCTACTTGAATAATTTTAAAAAAATCAGTGGTCAGCTTGCTATTTGCATCTCCATAAAGTTTTTTCCGGAACGGTACTTTCTCTTTTCCTCATATGTTATGCTTCTTTGAAGCAGGTATTCACTAGTCATCTTATCAGTGCCACATTTATACTCATCGGTAGTTCCTATCTTTAGTTTGTCCAATAGATGATATCCCAGTCTGTTGTGCTCTTGCGGAGTCTCAAGATTATCGCTCGTTCTTTTCTGCTGAGCTAGTAATATGCATCATTTTGTGTGCGCCCTGGATCTCCCCTTGTTTAAGATGGTAACATAAATATTGACGTTAACAATTTTTTTATTTATTTATTAATTTTGTTGTCGATACCAGTCAGATGGAGACACTAACTGCTGCCTTGCAGGTATGCTGGGGACAGTCTAAGGCTAAGGAACGGAACCCGACATAAATGCGTGTTGAAATCTGATGCACTGGGCAACAGGCCTAACGAAACAGTGCAACGTACTTCACTTGATGATGACGTCATACAAATTTATATCCCAAAAATATGACAATAATAAAAACCAAAGATTGGTCGTCCAGAGAAAAAAGGGAAATTGATCACATGAGACTGGTTGTGAGTGGCCCAACATGGCAATGTGCATTATTACTACTACTCAAGACATTACGTCGCCTTAGTACTACATTATCCAATCTCCACTTTAGGCCGAAACTGACCTGAGGTCATAAAACGATATAAAATAGTTTAGTCTATCATCCTAAACAACATCTTACGGTTAAAAGTTTGGATCAACATGAACATTTTCATTTTAATGCGATATATCCTTTACAAAAAATCTTTGAACGCGTTTTTTCTCAAAACAAACTGAAGTGAAGATGGTGTAAAGCAGTTCAAAGCCATGAATTTTAGCGGCTTATTTAGAGACTTTCGAGTAATGTCTGTTGGCAACACTGCCTATACAAAAAAAAAAAAAAAAAAACTCCTACTTCGTCCGTCAGCCACATTGGAAACAGAAACAGGAACTTATAAAATGAAATACATAAAAACTTCCGGGTCAAACTTTCGTGGAAAGATTTATTCGCATTTTTCAAATGTAAAAGCCATGGAGTGTGGCTTTGGATGGTTAAGGAGTCGGCCATTGAACCAAAATGAGTCGCGGTTGCATAGTGGTTAGTGCACTGGCTTCCTTGCTCAGTGGTCTATGGTTCGATCCCCAGATGAGGTGAGATTTTTTTAGGCCACAAACGGCTCCTGGGTCGACCCAGCCCCAATTGGGTACCAGAGCAACTTCTGGGAAGGTTAAGGCGGCCGGCGTGATGCTGACCACATCACCCCTAGTGTGCCGATGGTCAAGAAAATATGGGCCTAACACCATATTCCCAATATGCCTCAATGGGCATGTAACGGGATCCTTTACCATTGAACCAAAGAGTGTGGCTTAGGGCGGTTAAAGAGTTAAAGACAAATTTTTATGTTAAAACATGCAAATACAATAGTAAGTTGCTGGGTGGTCCATACTTCGATCCCCAGTTAAAGTGGAATTTTTTTACATCGCATACGGCTCCAGGGTCGACCTAGCCTCGTGAATTGGGTACCAGAGCGTCTCTATGAAGGTTAAGGCGGCCGGCGTGATGCTGACCACATCACCCCTAGTGTGCCGATGGTCAAGAAAATATGGGCCAAACACCATATTCACAATATGCCTTAATGGGCGTGTATAACGGGAATCTTTACCTTTATAATAGTAATTGTGAGAATAGTTATTTTAACAAACAATAATTTAAGGTTTACAATTTTACATTCCCTCAATGTAGGTCGAACACGTTTTTGTCAGTGTGAATAAAATTGCACTACTTTAAAACGTTTGCCTGCACGTGCACATTAAAAATTAGAAGAAACATGAGCAAGTAACCCGCCACAACTTGGTGGGCTTTAGTTATGTTCTGCTCTTTCTGCTGAGTGTCCTGATGATATCTCTAATTCTCTAATTCTCTAATTCTCTAATTCTCTAATTCTCTAATTCTCCCGTGGTCATTTCACTTATTTCCATTTTCCTTCAGGAGTAAAGCAACAACACGCAAAGAGTGGCACGAAAGCCTAGAAGCTTCATTTATGATGAGCATTGATGCTTCTCTGCTTAACTATAAATATAAGATGGAGATGCTTATTTATACTTACCCGCAAAGCATTGCGCAATGAACTCTGCTTAATATTAATGGGAAAAATTCCATAAATTTTGTAAAGTTCAAAAACAAGTATAAATATTTCTAAAACATCTACCATGAAAAGAAGGGAAGAAATACATGTTATTTCATTGAGCGTGCAAATTAGTTTCCATGCCGCTATCTAGTAACGTTTCACTTGTGTTACAAAAGTCACACAAGACAATTAGAAAATTTTAATTCGTCTACGCTATGGGTCTCTAAAATGGTCGATATTAACCCCCAGGGGTCAATATCGACATCCAGGGTCCGATAAGCCTCAGAGGGTCGATCGGAAGTCGACTGAATCTGGAAAAACGTGGTGACAACCAAATATCAGTACAATTGTTCACGCTCATCAGTCACACCCGTCCCATTAATAACTGTAACCAGTTCAATAAAAATGTCATTTGTATTTATTGCGCCGCTATAATTACTTATCTATTTTATTTATCTAATTTTTTCCGGGGGTCGATTAAGGATCAAAGATTCCAAGGAGGGGTCGGGGCTAAGATATATTACACTAAGATATATTACACTAAGATATATTACACTAAGATATATTACACTAAGATATATTACACTATCTATGACAAAGTGTAAAGTGAGAAAAGTATCAAAATGTTACAATGCATGCAGATTGATAGCGAAGACATGTCAATAATAAATAACTTGTACTGACAAGCCACAAACAGCATCTGTAAAAACTGGCAGCTATTTAGGAACGTTTGGACAGATAAAAAATGGTGTTAGGGATATGCGCTGTTTCACTATTTGCTCAATCTGTACAATAAAAATATACTGACATCTACGGTAGGAATATCAGTTGGTGGACATAATTACAACGTTTGATGATAATCTTTGTGGTAAAAAGTGAACACGAGTTACATGAAATAATAGACAAAGTAATCACAAAAGACAGCGAAAATAAGTACCATAGGCTTTATAACAAAAATACGGACTTAACGGTTGTCTCACAGACAATGACTTTTCAGTAATTTTTCTTGGATCGTTAACCGCTGACTGACAAAAAAATTAGTGATCATCCTTCACGCCTCGTGGCGTAATGAAGGATAGCAACATACTATCTCCACTGTCCTCGGCCTGTGACCATACTTCGTACGGTGCCCCAATTCTGGTTTATGCGCTTCATCTCGACCTGTGACCATCCATCGTATGGTGCCCCAATTATGGTTTATGCCCTTCATCTCAGCCTGTGATCATCCTTCGTACAGGGCCCCAATTCTGGTTTATGCCCTCTCATCTCGGCCTGTGACCATCCTTCGTACAGGGCACCAATTCTAGTTTATGCCCCCATCTCGGCCTGTGACCATCCTTCGTACGGTGCCCCCAATTCTGGTTCATGCCCCCTCATCTCGGCCTGTGACCATCCTTCGTACGGTGCCCCCAATTCTGGTTCATGCCCCCTCATCTCGGCCTGTGACCATCCTTCGTACGGTGCCCCCAATTCTGGTTCATTCCCCTCATCTCGGCCTGTGACCATCCTTCGTACGGTGCCCCAATTCTGGTTTATGCACCCTCATCTCGGCCTGTGACAATCCTTCGTACGGTGCCCCCAATTCTGGTTTATGCCCCCTCATCTCGGCCTGTGACCATCCTTCGTACGGTGCCCCCAATTTTGGTTCATGCCCCCTCATCTCGGCCTGTGACCATTCTTCGTACGGTGCCCCCAATTCTGGTTTATGCCTCCTCATCTCGGCCTGTGACCATCCTTCGTACTGTGCCCCCAATTCAGTTTATGCCCCCTCATCTCGGCCTGTAACCATCCTTCGCACGGTGCCCCCAATTCTGGTTTATGCCCCCTCATCTCGGCCTGTGACCATACTTCGTACTGTACCCCCAATTCTAGTTTATGCCCCCCTCATCTCGGCCTGTGACCATCCTTCGTACGGTACCCCCAATTCTAGTTTATGCCCCCTCATCTCGGCCTGTGACCATACTTCGTATTGTGCCCCGAATTCTAGTTTATGCCCCCTCATCTCGGCCTGTGACCATACTTCGTACGGTGCCCCTAATTCTGGTTTATGCCCCTCTTTTCGGCCTGTGACCATACTTTGTATGGTGCCCCCATTCTGGTTTATGCCCCCTCATCTCGGCCTGTGACCATACTTCGTACGGTGCCCCCAATTCTGGTTCATTCCCCTCATCTCGGCCTGTGACCATACTTCGTTCGGTGCCCCCAATTCTAATTTATGCCCCCTCATCTCGGCCTCCACGGTTCTCCGCAATGTTCTTTTTCATCGTCATCGCCTTCAGGGGCGTATCGCTTTGCAGTTCTAGTGATAGTGTCGGATCCTCTACTGAGAACATGGCCAACTCAATTCCAGCGTCTGTCTGTTGGGATAGTGTTCATATCCTCCTGATTGCTCCCAGTAATCACTTTTTGGTTGGCGATGGTAGTCGGTCAAACGGATTCGGAGAATTTCCGTTAGGAAAAGGGTGTGGCAACAGGGCAATTCCTTTTCTACTTCTCCTCAGCATCGGGCATCGCAACGAAGTACATTCATGGATCCTTTAAATCAATATCTTACAACGCATAGTCGTCAACAGTTTTGAGAATACATTTCACACAGGGCCCTGTGTAGTTCCAGGAGAGAGGGGGGGGGGGGGGGGGGGGGGGGGGGGGGGGGGGGGGGGGGGGGGGGGGGGGGGGGGGGGGGGGGGGGGGGTGCGGGGGTTCCCTCAAGACAGAACAGGACTATCATTATGGTTCTCTTCGCTCCTTTAGGAACATGAAGCCACTACTTCAACTGGTTTCTTTGCAGGTAACCTGCACCACACATTTTATATGTTCTTTCAGCAATAGTTTCTGTAGCAATTAGCTTTACATAACACTGACAAACAACATTTTTCTTTCTTATATAAGAATAAGTGTTCTTAGGTCAGTTTCTTGCGCTGATTTCAAATTTGAAATCCGTTTATCTCTATCACATCGGATTCTTAAGATATTTGTGAATAAATATATTTTTGGGAAACCGTTATTTGCTCAGTTTCATTTTTACTATATAACTTATTAAAAATTAATAAAGTGCAAAATAATTCTACTTTTTATACTGCTAAAAGATGCATGACATATGTTACGCTATTTTACAAATAGTTACTGTATTTTGAAATAATTCTGAGCGAAATATGGCTTGTAGAAGTTGTAGAAGTTCGGCTGATCTGTTCTGTTACGTGTGCGGATATTTTACCGATCGTGTTCACCAGAAAAACTTTACACCTTTACTAAAGAAAGCATATGAACTTTATTTCGATTTGAAAGTTGATGATGCAAATAAATCCTGGAAGCCAAATGCAGTTTGTTCGACTTGTGCAAATACATTGGCAGGATGGTTACGAAAATCGCCGAAGCATAAGTCGATGCCTTTTGGAGTGCCAGTAATAAGGCGTGAACCGACAAATCACGCTACTGATTGTTAATTCTGCTTGACAAATATCCATGGTTTCACTTTTAAAACTAGAAAGTCTGTGGTTTATCCAAATATTGAATCGGTTTCGAAACCAGTGCTTCATGATCCAATCACGTGTCCGATCCCAGTTCCACCAGAACAATATCCGTTGGACGTGAATGAACCATCAGAAAGTGATAGTTTACTTGCTTTAGAAACTAATTCCTGTCTGTGAGTATATAACGGTGAATGATGGTGGTCAAGAATTAACCATTCAGAACTTTCAGATCTAATACGTGATCTCGCTCTTACCAAAGGACAAGCGGAATTACTCGGTTCGCGACTCAAAGAATGGAATCTTTTAGCGCCCAATACTCCGATATCTAAATTTCGTCATAGACACAGAGAACTTGTTCAATACTTTGAGATGGTGATGACATTTGCTATTGCAAAGATGTAAACGGTCTAATGGTGCACCTCGGTCATGAGAACATAGTCAACGAATGGCGACTTTTCATCGACTCTTCCAAGACTAGTCTAAAAGCCGTGTTATTGCATAACGGAAATTTATTTTCATCAATTCCAGTCGCCTACTCTGTTCATATGAAAGAAATTTTTATAACAATATGGCTATACTTTTGGCAAAAATAAAGTGCAATGACTACCAATGGCGGATTTGTGGAGACCTAAAGGTCATTGCAATTCTCACAGGCATGCAGACTGAGTATACTAAATTTTGTTGCTTCCTATGTGATTGGGACAGCCGCGACAGACAGGAACATTATGCAAGAAAGGTGTGTCATATCAGGGATCGTTTGCAGCTCGGGCATAAAAATGTAATACACGGCCATTAGTTAACAAAGACCATGTTACATATAAAGTTTGGGCTCATGAAGAATAAAAGCGTTAGATCGAGCAAAGCTTTCACATATCGCTGTTACCGCAAGTTATGGATGCCCTGTCAGGACCTCAGTGAAAGTTATTGATCAAAGAATTCGAGAACTTGTTACATGGTAGTACTTCGGCGCATTCCTCGTCGATAACTTTCTGGGAAATCACAAATCTGTCGACTATGTGCATATTGTTAAGCAGTGCATAGATGCATACGAATTATGGGCTGTAACATGTTACCGGCGCCTTGTCAAACCTGAGTAGATCAAAGACACGCTGTTAATGGAGTACCGGCGGTGGAGTGTGACCATGTCCGAAGTGAGTAGATGTAAAGACACGCCATTCACCGACGAAAGTCGACTGTTACCGTTATACTTCTTGTACGCCAATTGCGTATGTCAAGTGAGTAGATTAAAATTGACACGCTGTTTACCGGCATAAACTTACATTAGCCGCCTGTCAAGTGAGAGTAGATCAAAGGGACACGCTGTTACCGGCGCCCTGTCAAGTGAGTAGATCAAAGACACGCTGTTTACCGGCGCCCTGTCAAGTGAGTAGATAAAAGATCGCTGTTACCGGTGCACGCTGTAGATTAAAGACCGCTGTTACCGGTGCCCTGTCAAGTGAGTAGATAAAAGATACGCTGTTACCGGTGCCCTGTCAAGTGAGGAGATCAAAGACACGCTGTGACCGGCGCCCTGTCAAGTGAGTAAAGACACGCTCCGGCGCCCTGTCAAGTGAGTAGATCAAAGACACGCTGTTACCGGCGCCCTGTCAAGTGAGTAGATCAAAGACACGCTGTTACCGGCGCCCTGTCAAGTGAGTAGATCAAAGACACGCTGTTACCGGCGCCCTGTCAAGTGAGTAGATTAAAGACACGCTGTTACCGGCGCCCTGTCAAGTGAGTAGATCAAAGACACGCTGTTACCGGCGCCCTGTCAAGTGAGTAGATCAAAGACACGCTGTTACCGGCGCCCTGTCAAGTGAGTAGATCAAAGACACGCTGTTACCGGCGCCCTGTCAAGTGAGTAGATCAAAGACACGCTGTTACCGGCGCCCTGTCAAGTGAGTAGATCAAAGACACGCTGTTAACGGCGCCCTGTCAAGTGAGTAGATCAAAGACACGCTGTTACCGGCGCCCTGTCAAGTGAGTAGATCAAAGACACGCTGTTACCGGCGCCCTGTCAAGTGAGTAGATCAAAGACACGCTGTTACCGGTGCCCTGTCAAGTGAGTACAAAGACACGCTGTTACCGCGCCCTGTCAAGTGAGTAGATCAAAAAGACACGCTGTTACCGGCGCCCTGTCAAGTGATTAGATCAAAGACACGCTGTTACCGGCGCCCTGTCAAGTGAGTAGATCAAAGACACGCTGTTACCGGCGCCCTGTCAAGTGAGTAGATCAAAGACACGCTGTTACCGGCGCCCTGTCAAGTAAGTAGATCAAAGACACGCTGTTACCGGCGCCCTGTCAAGTGAGTAGATTAAAGACACGCTGTTACCGGGGTCCGAAAAGGCAAAAAATAATAGAAACACTGTAACCTGCTAGGCATCGCTGTAACAGGTGACTAAGGAGGGCTGGGCATGGGGGTAGATATCCTATCTTATGGAACTTCAACAAACAATTATGGACAGGTCAACTAAGGGAAATAATTCAACTCAGTCATCCAAGACAGAAGAAGCTCCTCTGTTAAGACAGCATTTGATGCACTCAAAGAAAACTGAAATGAGTCTAACTTTCTGAGTAATCTTTTTTTTTTCCTTGGAAATTCTCACCATTTGGTGCCCAGAACGTTCGTAAATTAAAAGAAAACTGCACAGAAGGCAATAGAAATTGGAAATACTGAAGTCATGAAAAAGATACAGAATGTAAAATATGGAAATACCTTTAATGGGATGGCACAGGATAGTAAGCTGTAGCATGTTTTTGTTGTGTACCTGTGCTCCATGGAGTGATAACTGATAGTGATGATGATGATGATGATAAAAGGCAAGCTGGTAGACGATATTCGGAAACTACCTGGTTAAAAAGTCTTCAGGTACTAATGCTGGCACAAGATAGACACCATGTGTAGAAAGTTGTTTATTTTTATTTTTATTTTAAAATAGAAGTTTTGGCGAGGCGCTCCTTTCAACCTACACACAAGGTCCGTTGGTAATATTAGGGCGCAAGTTCAAGGAAAAAAGGCTTGTGGTCTGATTTGTATTTCGACCACTATATTAGGTATATTGTATAGTATAAAGGTGATTCAACAGCCACTACGTTATGGGACGAAGAAATGAAAGAATGAACAGCAGCAACACACCTTGGCGACTCAGAAAACAAACAAACAAACATGCAAACAAACAAACAAACAAACAAAATGGAGGTTTCCCTTTAACAAGGAACAGACGAAGCAGTTTGCAAGGGGGGATAGGGGGGGGAAATTAGAATTGTCAGGAACATCACAGGAAGTTGTGCCAGGTTTATCAGCCTTCTAAATCAGAGGCGTAATTAATTAGGGCTCAACCACGTGGTTCAGGTCTGCACAGATGCAAAAGATTCAACTTATCTGGCAAAAACAAATATATATGCATGGCTGCTAACGAAGCGACAACACAGAGAACAGACAGCCCGGAAGACACAAATTTAAGTTGAATCGCTGACAGTGGAGGTGGATGTTATAGGCACAATCGTACACAGGAACACGCACGTAGGTAAACAGGTAGTCTCGTAACTGATAGTGCCGTAGGGAGTTAAATGTTAGAGACTTCACAATATTAGGTCTCGCTTCGAGAGGTGTGGGGGGGGGGGGGTTTGACCAGTTCTCTTCCTCGCTACCTTTGCTTTCCCGGACTCGGAACAGCCGTCAGATACCCATTTACAGCTGAGTAGGGTAGAGAATAACGACACTGTGTGTCGAAGCCGGTACCTTTGCCACGAGCGGCCAGCGCTCTCACCAATGTTCCCATCGCACCCACACACACACACACACAAATCCACACCCACACCCACACACACACACACACACGTGAAGGGTGTCCCACAGATTAACGGTTTCTTTGTTTTGTTCGTATGTGGTTTAACTCCAGTTGGGTTCTAATTTGGAACGATCATCATCAATAAACGTATGCGGTTTAACTCCAGTTGAGTTCTCATTTGGAATGATCATCATCAATAAACGTATACGGTTTAACTCCAGTTGGGTTCTAATTTAGAACGATCATCATCAATAAACGTATGCGGTTTAACTCCAGTTGAGTTCTAATTTGGAATGATCATCATCAATAAACGTATGCGGTTTAACTCCAGTTGAGTTCTAATTTGGAATGATCATCATCAATAAACGTATGCGGTTTAACTCCAGTTGAGTTCTCATTTAGAACGATCATCATCAATAAACGTATGCGGTTTAACTCCAGTTGGGTTCTAATTTAGAACGATCATCATCAATAAACGTATGCGGTTTAACTCCAGTTGAGTTCTAATTTGGAATGATCATCATCAATAAACGTATGCGGTTTAACTCCAGTTGAGTTCTAATTTGGAATGATCATCATCAATAAACGTATGCGGTTTAACTCCAGTTGAGTTCTAATTTGGAACGATCATCAATAAATGTATGCGGTTTAACTCCAGTTGAGTTCTCATTTGGAACGATCGTCATCAATAAACGTATGCGGTTTAACTCCAGTTGAGTTCTCATTTGGAACGAACATCAATAAATGTATGCGGTTTAACTCCAGTTGGGTTCTAATTTGGAACGATCATCATCAATAAACGTATGCGGTTTAACTCCAGTTGAGTTCTAATTTGGAACGATCATCATCAATAAATATCTTTCTGTTCCACAAGAAGCGCAGGTCCTCAACAACAACAACAACACCAACAACAACACCAACAACAACACCAACAACAACAACACCAACACCAAGAACAACAAGCCTAACCTTCCTGTCCTGTGCCATCCGTTCGAGGCCTCCACATTATGTTTTAAAATCTCTTTAATATTTCCCCAGTTCTCTTCTCCGTGCGTTTTTGGGCCTTCATCTACTTCTTGTACCCTGTGGATTATAAACAAGGACTGCCTTATAATGCTATCAACTGGTTCTTTTTTAAATGCACTTTATCATCATCGTCATCATCGGCCCCGGGGGGGGGGGGGGGGGGGGGGGGGGGGGGCTTTGAGGAGAGAAAGGAAGAATAGCATTACTGACTCCTCAGGCATGTCGTATGAGGCTCATTAATGCAAAGTTGTACCGTACATGTGACTGGTACTCCCATCATGTCACAGAAATTGCAACAGAAACCACTGCTGCAGGAGCTTATGATTTCAGTGGCTCTCCTGCTCCACAGGGAACACGATAATGGAGGTGATCATCACTAGCCTAGTCACATGATGGGTATAGCAAGGTATGTTGTGTCTTGTTGTTATATAGCAGGTATGTTGTGTGTTGTTGTTATATAGCAGGTATGGTGTGTGTTGTTGTTATATAGCAGGTATGTTGTGTGTTGTTTTGTATATAGCAGGTATGTTGTGTGTTGTTTTGTATATAGCAGGTATGTTGTGTGTTGTTGTTATATAGCAGGTATGTTGTGTGTTGTTGTTATATAGCAGGTATGTTGTGTGTTGTTGTTATATAGCACGTATGTTGTGTGTTGTTTTGTATATAGCACGTATGTTGTGTGTTATTTTGTATATAGCAGGTATGTTGTGTGTTGTTGTTATATAGCAGGTATGTTGTGTGTTATTTTGTATATAGCAGGTATATTGTGTGTTATTTTGTATATACCAGGTATGTTGTGTGTTGCTGTTATATAGCAGGTATGTTGTGTGTTGTTTTGTATATAGCAGGTATGTTGTGTGTTGTTTTGTATATAGCAGGTATGTTGTGTGTTGTTGTTATATAGCAGGTATGTTGTGTGTTGTTGTTATATAGCACGTATGTTGTGTATTGTTTTGTATATAGCAGGTATGTTGTGTGTTGTTTTGTATATAGCAGGTATGTTGTGTGTTGTTTTGTATATAGCAGGTATGTTGTGTGTTGTTGTTATATAGCAGGTATGTTGTGTGTTGTTGTTATATAGCAGGTATGTTGTGTGTTGTTGTTATATAGCACGTATGTTGTGTGTTGTTTTGTATATAGCAGGTATGTTGTGTGTTGTTTTGTATATAGCAGGTATGTTGTGTGTTGTTTTGTATATAGCAGTATGTTGTGTGTTGTTGTTATATAGCAGGTATGTTGTGTGTTGTTGTTATATAGCAGGTATGTTGTGTGTTGTTGTTATATAGCAGGTATGTTGTGTGTTGTTGTTATATAGCACGTACGTTGTGTGTTGTTTTGTATATAGCAGGTATGTTGTGTGTTGTTTTGTATATAGCAGTATGTTGTGTGTTGTTGTTATATAGCAGGTATGTTGTGTGTTGTTGTTATATAGCAGGTATGTTGTGTGTTGTTGTTATATAGCAGGTATGTTTTGTGTTGTTGTTATATAGCACGTACGTTGTGTGTTGTTTTGTATATAGCAGGTATGTTGTGTGTTGTTTTGTATATAGCAGGTATGTTGTGTGTTGTTGTTATATAGCAGGTATGTTGTGTGTTGTTGTTATATAGCACGTATGTTGTGTGTTGTTTTGTATATAGCAGGTATGTTGTGTGTTGTTTTGTATATAGCAGGTATGTTGTATGTTGTTGTTATGTAGCAGTTATGTTGTGTGTAGTTGTTATGTAGCACGTATGTTGTGTATTGTTTTGTATATAGCAGGTATGTTGTGTGTTGTTTTGTATATAGCAGGTATGTTGTGTGTTGTTGTTATATAGCAGGTATGTTGTGTCTTGTTGTTATATAGCAGGTATGTTGTGTCTTGTTGTTATATAGCAGGTATGTTGTGTGTTGTTGTTATATAGCACGTATGTTGTTTGTTGTTTTGTATATAGCAGGTATGTTGTGTGTTGTTGTTATATAGCAGGTATGTTGTGTGTTGTTGTTATATAGCAGGTATGTTGTGTGTTGTTGTTATATAGCACATATGTTGTGTGTTGTTTTGTATATAGCAGGTATGTTGTTGTTATATAGCAGGTATGTTGTGTGTTGTTGTTATATAGCAGGTATGTTGTGTGTTATATAGCAGGTATGTTGTGTGTTGTTGTTATATAGCAGGTATGTTGTGTGTTGTTGTTATATAGCAGGTATGTTGTGTGTTGTTGTTATATAGCAGGTATGTTGTGTGTTGTTGTTATATAGCAGGTATGTTGTGTGTTGTTTTTATTTAGCAGGTATGTTGTGTGTTGTTTTTATATATCCGGTATGGTGTATGTCTCATGTGTGTTGCAGCTATGTTGTATGTCTCATGTGTGTAGCAGGTATGTTGTGTGTTGTTTTGTATATAGCAGCTTTGTTATATGTATCCTGAATGTAACAGGTATTAGTATATATCTTGTGTGTGGCAAGTATGCTGTATGTATCTTGTGTATAGCAAGTATGCTGTACGTATCTTGTGTATAGCAAGTATGCTGTACGTATCTTGTGTATAGCAAGTGTGCTGTATGTATCTTGTGTATAGCAAGTATGCTGTATGTATCTTGTGTATAGCAAGTATGCTGTATGTATCTTGTGTATAGCAAGTATGCTGTATGTATCTTGTGTATAGCAAGTATGCTGTATGTATCTTGTGTATAGCAAGTATGCTGTATGTATCTTGGGTATAGCAAGTATGCTGTATGTATCTTGGGTATAGCAAGTATGCTGTATATATCTTGGGTATAGCAAGTATGCTGTATGTATCTTGGGTATAGCAAGTATGCTGTATGTATCTTGGGTATAGCAAGTATGCTGTATGTATCTTGGGTATAGCAAGTATGCTGTATGTATCTTGGGTATAGCAAGTATGCTGTATGTATCTTGGGTATAGCAAGTATGCTGTATGTATCCTGGGTATAGCAAGTATGCTGTATGTATCTTGGGTATAGCAAGTATGCTGTATGTATCTTGGGTATAGCAAGTATGCTGTATGTATCTTGGGTATAGCAAGTATGCTGTATGTATCTTGTGTATAGCAAGTATGCTGTATGTATCTTGTGTATAGCAAGTATGCTGTATGTATCTTGTGTATAGCAAGTATGCTGTATGTGTCTTGTGTATAGTAGGTATGCTGTATGTGTCGTGTGTATAGCAAGTATGCTGTATGTGTCTTGTGTATAGCAAGTATGCTGTATGTATCTTGTGTATAGCAAGTATGCTGTATGTATCTTGTGTATAGCAAGTATGCTGTATGTATCTTGTGTATAGCAAGTATGCTGTATGTATCTTGTGTATAGCAAGTATGCTGTATGTATCTTGTGTATAGCAAGTATGCTGTATGTATCTTGTGTATAGCAAGTATGCTGTATGTATCTTGTGTATAGCAAGTATGCTGTATGTATCTTGTGTATAGCAAGTATGCTGTATGTATCGTGTGTATAGCAAGTATGCTGTATGTATCTTGTGTGCAGTAGGTACATTTGATCCTCGCTGTACGCGGGGGTTAGATTCCTAGAAAGCCGCGTGATACGGAAATCCGCGAAAACGGAACCATTGATTCTATGAGAAAAGGAGGGTTAGGTTCCTGTAGGACCCTGTTCACCATACACTTTTGCTACCGTTCACCATAAACTTTTGCTACCGTTCACCATACACTTTTGCTACCGTTCACCATAAACTCATCATTTTGTGTACTCTTTTTGTAAAAAGCAGCTTATTTGTTATACTGTGCATTCTATAAATGTAGTTTATATACTGTTTTCTTAGTAATAGTACAATATGTACAATCTTTTGGTCTAACAATACTCACTCACTCACCCATTCACTCACACTGGCTCACATCCACACGCAAACACACACACATTATTACAAAATCCCTGGAAAACAAACATTGAAAACATTTACAAAGACCATTTAAAATTAAGAAATAAAGAAAATTTCATACAGACATCCCAGAAAGAAGTTTATCTAACACACGTACACTGAGGTTTATCCCTGCCTTCTTGTGATTAAGCACACTCGCCAACAGACTTGCACTACGCTTGGATGCCATTATTAATTTTAAAAATAATCAAAAACAGAGTAAAACTGCAAAAACGTGGATTAAAAAGATGATCGACAAAGTCACGTGTAAACACAACGAAAGCCGCGAGAACAAGGAGGCAGCCTCTCATTGCTGCGCGGTAAGCGTCTCGAATTTTTTTTACCTACTGCGCATGAACGCGAATACCTGCGAGGTGCCCGCGAAAGGCAAAAAATGGGTTATACTTTATCTCGCGCGAATAATTGAATCCGTGAATACGGAACACGTGAATAGCGAGGATCCAGTGTATATTTGATACAGAGTAAATATTATCAAAGGGAAGTGATCTTGAAAATGTTAAGCAAATAGATTCGATTACGAGTTACATTGCTTGGTTAAGCTGATGTTAAGTTAAAAATGTATTAGGGGAATTCCCTCGTGTGATCGAGAAGTTTCCAAGTGGCGAACACTGGTCAGTTCAAATCGCGGAGATGTTTTTTTTCTCTGAACTGTCTTGAGCTGTGAGTAAGCTCGTGTGACTAGCCCATGCAATTATCGAGACTGAGTTGTGTTTTTTAAACAACCGAGTCTCGTGTCTTTTTTGGCGGGTCTAGTGTGTGAACTAAGGGCATTCTGTTTTTGGGTACCGACGGGAGAGGTCGGTCCTACAGTGTGTTTTTCGAGTATGCCTGCGCAGTGCAAAAGTTAGAGGCGATTATTTGTGTAGGCCTATAATTTCTTGAGTTTATTGGAGAATTGTGTTTGTGAGTATTTTTGAAGAGGTAAGGATCCAGGACTTATGTTTGAATATATAAATGTCAAGATGAGTGAAGGCGAGATTACTGCAGATTGCCAGGGAGTGCAGTCTTGCGAGAAATTGCCGAAAGTATTCACCATTGATGTAGTTAGCACGGCGAGGATGATGTCCGTTGGCTAACCGGATCTATATGATATTTGAGAGGCCATCGTTATTATTGAGAGGATCCACATCTACATTAAAGCGCCAAGGTTGAGAGCGTCTTTGATGAGGCATATTTGAGAGGCCATCGTTATTATTGAGAGGATCCACATCTACATTAAAGCGCCAAGGTTGAGAGCGTCTTTGATGAGGCATATTTGAGAGGCCATCGTTATTGTTGAGAGGATCCATAACTACATTAAAGCGCCAAGGTTGAGAGCGTCTTTGATGAGGCATATTTGAGAAGCCATAGATATTATTGAGAGGATCCACAGGTATATTAAAGCGCCAAGGTTAAGAGCCGTCTTTGATGGGGCATAAAAGAGGAATTTGTTGTTGATTAGCAATGGTGATGTTGGATAGCATTTGCTGGGAAAAAGGATCCATTGTCTATTTATTATAATGCTGATGTTGGAAGCATCGTTGATGAGGCCATTTATTATTTACATTAGAGCGCCAATGTTGAGAGCGTCTTTGATGAGGCATATTTGAGGAATTCATTATATTAGCACGGGGATGCCGACCGTTGCTGAGAGGATCCAGTAGTAATATTATATAGCGCTAATGATTATGAGAAGTGGAGATGTGACTGGAGTACTGTATTATTGTATTGCTATGACTTGTACTTAATTGTGACTGTGTATTCTGTGTATTTCATGAACGTGTTGTGGTGTAATAAACGTTATTAACATACACCAGCCGTTTATAACCATTCCATGCCTCTGATGTGTGCGTATCTGTGGCGTGTGATTGTTCCAGCACGCACGCACTCAATCAACCCTCCTAACACGGTACGCCACTCACTCACACAACCACCATCATGAGGTATCAGTGGTGTCAATGTTAAATAGCCTGGGTGGCGGAAATTTAGGTCAACAAACAGATTGAATTCACTAACAGTATCGCGTGTGTAGCAGTGGTATGTTAGTAGCACAGAACTTGATATTTTGACATTCGCGTGATATAAGAATTACTGTTCTGCTCTGTGTGGGCGTATGAACAGTGTAACCATTAAGGTAACACCCATCACCGTTTAATCAATCTCCAAGACCAGTCATCAGATAATAATAATAATAATTAATAACCCCATCAGTAACTATTTACGGGTAACATTTGGTACTCATTACGGTTACAGTTTGGTAATCTTCAACATCCCTGAATAAAACAATTCTTTACAGTGGTGGGCCAGTTTATTTAACGGAATAAACCCACGGAGTTCGCGTGATAGGAAAGCCTTGTGTAGGCGTGGCTTATGTATCCTCACATTGTGTCATGGTCCTCGACCTAGTTGGTTAACTGTGTCCAACACGGTAGAACATTACAATGGGAAGTTGACAGTTTTTGGTAGACAGTCAAGTTTAACTAAATGTGAAGTGTTTTTGAGGAGTCGTTTGCAGATTATTTCAAGTCAACAGTTACAGAGGTTGCTGTGCTGCGTTTCCTGTATGCTGTACGTGCTGATGCTGTGTTGAGCGCATTCTACACTTTTGCAAGAACCTGAAGAGAAGAAAATCTAGTTTGTGTACCTTTCTGCGCTGGAACGGTTTTATCTGCAGAACTTTGTGATATCTGGTGTGTCGGCGGAAGGGACAGAAGTATTATTAAGATAAGTGATTTTGTTCTGTGTAGATTGTGCCACTTTTCTGCATTTCAGCAAGTCTGCCTATACTATCCATCACTTATTCTGTTGATAATTGTCGTTGTGCTGTCGATAATTATATCGATTTATTGTACAATATGTTGATGCATAGGTAATGTATGTTATATATAGGTACTATAACAGAAGTTGGTGTACAGTAATTGAGAAATAATTGCAATTTCTTAAAAAGATAATTGGCTTGGTGAGGTGAAAGTTTAATTAATACATATATAGTTGTCTAAGTAAGTAAGTCACTATGGACTATTATACAGATGCTGATGAAAAAAAATACCGTGAACTATTAGGATTTGGAGACCGTGAGCTGACTGAGTCTGAAAAAAATAGATTGATATATGAAAAGCTAATTCATGAATGTGATGAGAGGTATGAGAAAAGGATGCTAGAAGAGAAGAAGCAACTGAACATAAAACAGAGTACCCTAGAGCAAAGGGAAAGTGTCATAGAATGTACTGCTGAAGTAAGTGAGTTACATGAAAAAGTCTCTAAACTTACAGATGATTTAGTCAAATCAAACTCAGAACTTGCTAGTACTCAAACAGCATTGAGTGTAGCATTGTCTAAAATCAAAGAGTTAGAAACTCAGATTAAGGATAACAATAGTGAAGTTAGAAACCTAACTCAGGAACTTCAAGAAAGGAGAGAGATGTATGAGAAATTGAAAATTGAGAGTAATGAACATGAGCAAACTTATATAGAAATGCTTCATGAGGTGATGAATGATAAGATGATTCTCAGTGATCAAATTAAGGACATGAATATTGTACCCCTTAAGAAGAATGATGAGATTATGTATAATAACAATGATGATATTAAGATTCAGTCTCTACAACTAGAGTTGACTCAGTTGAGATCAAATAAAGAACAGTATGAGACAGAGACATTGTTAGAATTAACGGCTGAGAGAGAGAGAAGGTCGCTAAGATTAAAAATTTGCTAGCAGAGGAAAGCTGCAAGGTTTTAAGAGTTGAGAGGTTAAACAAGAAATTAAGTGCAGATATTTCACTTAGAGATATTCAAATTTCAGAAGCCAGAGTGAGATTGGATGGTCTACTTGACATTCTCTTAAAGAAAAAAAGTGAAAGAGTAAAGCTTCTGTCAGTCCAGTAAACACATTTTTCGGACTCTAAAGGCAAAAATAGTGGAAGGAAATCTTTCCTAGAGAAATATATCTTTCTACGAAATGCCGATAATTCATGCGATATTGGTTCCTGGCGGCAAGCTATCAAAGGAAAATTTACAGTATTAGATAACCCTGTAGATAACAAAAGAAACAATAATAAATTTCAATTCAAGTTTAAAAACAAACAAAGTATTAATTGAGAACCCTGATGGCTTGATAGCAGGGAAGAAAAATAGCACTCCTTATTCCAGGAAGGAAACATATTTTGTGAAAAACAATAAAGATATGGTTAAATCTTTCGGTCATACCCAGTCAAGTCAGTGTGACCCATTTCTTAAACACACTGCCACAAACAAGGATAAAAATACTTTTGATAGGAGATATAACCCTGAGGTTAAAATGTACCAAGGGATTTCTTCATATAGTAATGTTTCTTTGCCTAAAAACAATAAACAATTTGACAGATCACAACATCGTGATTCTAAGAGTATTAGAAATTATAGTGGAAATAATTATGTGAAAGAGTGTCAATCTGGTAATAAATTTGTTGATAAAAAGCCATTTCTATCTAGTAGATATTTTTATCCAAGAGGAAATGCTAATTGTAATTATGCTAACTGGAATGTAAAACAGTACAACTGTGTTAATAGAACAAATAACAATGTTCTTAACAGCAATTATAGAAATTGTAACCAGGTTAGCTGTACTCCACATGAGAGCAAGGTTGTTAACAAGCAAAGTAATAACACTGTTGATTGTCACACTAGTGGTGTCGAAAGGTCATCTCGTTCTTGTGAACGTAGTAATTTTTTTTCAGGCTACAACAAGGATGAACTTTCGTTACGGTCAAGTGATCGCTAAGCCTTCTGTGATGCAAGGAGGACTTGTTGAGGTGTGTGAAAAGGGGCCAAGACTCTACTCCACCCCAAGGAATAGGTAAACGTGAAAGTTGATTTTCCGTTTTTCCTTATTAGATCTAACAGATGATTAATAGAAATTTTCATTTGTATTGTCTCGTAGCGTGCGACGTTGTGATGAGTTGGCGCACTTGTTGACATTATTCGTGAAGAATGTGGATTATTTATCAAGCAGAACCTATGAGCGTCTCGCTATACATCTGACGAGTCACTTTTTGGAGGATCAAGAATTAATGACGGATTGACGGGAATATTTTTTTTTACAGCTGATTTATTTTTTAGAATAGTACATGTTATTGTATTCTGTGGATAATATATCATATGATGTTGTATTAAAATATTGGTAATTTCTTTGAAACATTATGATGTTCATTTTGATGCATCATTTGATTGCTATATATATTTTTTTTTGTGGAACATATATGACTGTTTCGAATGTACCAGTCCAATTTTTTATGCAATTGTATACTATTCTGTTTTGATTGTGTGTAACATATGTGTTGGTAATAATTTGTGTGTAATTTTTGATAAATGCAGTGAGCGGTGTCAAACCTGTGCTCATTTTTCTGTATATTTTTCGGATTGTAGCTGTAATTGTTAGAATAATTATGTGGATTTATTGTTATGTTGTGTAATATGATTTTGTAGAATTATCTTGCAGTATCAGAAATAATTGTGTATTTAAATTGTTAACATATGGTGAAACAGTGATCTTGTTAGAACATAGTACTTAGAATTTAAATAATAAGATTTTTTTTAACATTTTTGCAGCAGATTAATTTGATAAATATTTTTTATAAAAACTTTGAAGATATTTTTATAGGATTTTTTTCATATCCTATTATACTATATATATAGGCTGAGTAAGATATAAATTTACAGTTAAATAACACTGAAGCTCAACGCTATTGTTAATCAGAATTAACTTATAAATTAAATTCAACTTTTTTGTAAAATTGATAGACACATCTGATATTTTTGTTTGTTAAAAGATGGACAGATTGTTGTAACATTATGTTATGTTTGTATGTTGGGAAGTTGATATACAGATGACATCGTATTTTTCTTAGGTTTTTTTTTGGTGATGTATTTTTTGAAAAAAAGAAAAACTTACATGTTTTGATTTAAGTGTTTGTCTAGAGATAAGATATTTTATGCTTCTCTCATTTTGTTAAAAGTTAATTTCATTGTTAGTTTATTAGTTATGACTTAGAATTACTTAAATAATAATTTTATTTTTTGATAACTTATCGTTCTGAAATATTTTGTATGGTAATTTTTGGGAAAAAAATTGTTTTTTGGCATTGTAAATTATTTTTGTGTGCCCTATGATTGAAAGGGATATTACTTCTTTGGAAACTTGTCTTATTTGATATTATGATGTATTTTTTATTATTTAGCGGTTGATTGTGCGTTAGGTCAAAACTTAGTTATCGCAAATGCTATTATTTGTTTGTGTAAGGTTTATAATTTATTTTCAATTAAGTATAATTTTTGTAACTTAGTTAAATTACTTATTAGACTTTGGTTAGTTATGAATTATTCGTTTTGTGATGTTAGTATGGATATACTTTGACATTTTGTTTTGTGCCTTGTAATCATGTTTGTATTTAATTTTTGGAAGATATTGTTTGATCTAAACATTTATTAGTATGTATTGTCATTGACTTTCTATGCGTTCATACCTTTGCTTTCCATTCGTCTTTGTTGACTATCCTTCATTTCATTCTATCTTTTTGTTGTCTTTCCGATATGTGTTCATATCTTGTTTATATTTCTGTATTACATCTTCGTTTCTCTTCATGTTACTAGTATACTTCTTCTTCTTTCGATACTTATACTTTCATTCGTTGTATTCTTGAGTTAATTATATAACTTAATATAATGTAACTAGTATTTTGGTAAATTTGTATTTATTGTACATGAAATTGTTGTTCTTATTGGTTATTATGTGCTATTGTTAATTGTTTCTCATTTTCCGATTTCTTACTTTTCTTTACTACAGATCATTCTTCTGTTGTTTGATCTTGTTCTTTCACTTTCTATTGGTTGTTACTTGTACTAAATGTACTTAGCTTAGTGTTCTATTAAGATTAATTTTGGTATGCTTGTATTATGATTGATGCTTTTGTTGTAATTTACATCGGTAACATTCATTGGGATATTTGATTGATTATGTTTGATGTTTTAGTTGTAATATTACATTTATTGCTGATATTTCGGGTGGATGTACTTTTTTTCATTTTTTTGGATAGATACATATTTTTTGGTAGCCATATAATATAATTTCATTTATCTCTAAATTTTTGGGACTTAAATTTTCAACAAAAAAATGATAAATCATTTTTTTTTCCCGGGCGGTGTGGCAACTGTTACAGAGTAAATATTATCAAGGGGAGGTGATCTTGAAAATGTTAAGCAAATAGATTCGATTACGGGTTACGTTGCTTGGTTAAGCTGATGTTAAGTTAAAAATGTATTAGGGGAATTCCCTCGTGTGATCGAGAAGTTTCCAAGTGGCGAACACTGGTCAGTTCAAATCGCGGAGATGTTTTTTTTCTCTGAACTGTCTTGAGCTGTGAGTAAGCTCGTGTGACTAGCCCATGCAATTATCGAGACTGAGTTGTGGTTTTTAAACAACCGAGTCTCGTGTCTTTTTTTGGCGGGTCTAGTGTGTTGTGTGAACTAAAGGGCATTCTGTTTTTGGGTACCGACGGGAGAGGTCGGTCCTACAGTGTGTTTTTCGAGTATGCCTGCGCAGTGCAAAAGTTTGAGGCCATTATTTGTGTAGGCCTATAATTTCTTGAGTTTATTGGAGAATTGTGTTTGTGAGTATTTTTGAAGAGGTAAGGATCCAGGACTTATGTTTGAATATATAAATGTCAAGATGAGTGAAGGCGAGATTACTGCAGATTGCCAGGGAGTGCAGTCTTGCGAGAAATTGCCGAAAGTATTCACCATTGATGTAGTTAGCACGGCGAGGATGATGTCCGTTGGCTAACCGGATCTATATGATATTTGAGAGGCCATCGTTATTATTGAGAGGATCCACATCTACATTAAAGCGCCAAGGTTGAGAGCGTCTTTGATGAGGCATATTTGAGAGGCCATCGTTATTATTGAGAGGATCCACATCTACATTAAAGCGCCAAGGTTGAGAGCGTCTTTGATGAGGCATATTTGAGAGGCCATCGTTAGTATTGAGAGGATCCATATCTACATTAAAGCGCCAAGGTTGAGAGCGTCTTTGATGAGGCATATTTGAGGAGGCCATTTTTATTATTGTCAGCACACATCTAGGATTAAAGCGTTGCAAGGTTGAGAGGATCCATGGGGCATAGTTGATTAAATTGTTGATGTTTGGTGAGGATCGTTTGCTGGGAAAAGGATCCATTGTCTATTTATTATAATGCTGATGTTGGAAGCATCGTTGATGAGGCCATTTATTATTTACATTAGAGCGCCAATGTTGAGAGCGTCTTTGATGAGGCATATTTGAGGAATTCATTATATCAGCACGGGGATGCCGACCGTTGCTGAGAGGATCCAGTAGTAATATTATATAGCGCTAATGATTATGAGAAGTGGAGATGTGACTGGAGTACTGTATTATTGTATTGCTATGACTTGTACTTAATTGTGACTGTGTATTCTGTGTATTTCATGAACGTGTTGTGGTGTAATAAACGTTATTAACATTCGCCTGCCGTTACACCATTCCATGCCTCTGATGTGTGTATCTGTGGCGTGTGAATGTACCCACGCACTCAATCAACCCTCCTAACACGGTACGCCACTCACTCACACAACCACCATCATGAGGTATCAGTGGTGTCAATGTTAAATAGCCATTAAACTATTAAATGAGTAATTATCAGCCAATGTGGGGAAATTTAGGTCAACAAACAGATTGAAGTCAATAGCAGGATCTCGTGTGTAGCAGTGGTATGTTAGTCTTACAGAATTTGATATTTTGACATTCGCGTGATATAAGAATTATGTTCTGCTCTGTGTGGGCGTATGAACAGTGTAACCATTAAGGTAACACCCATCACCATTTAATCAATCTCCAAGACCAGTCATCAGATAATAATAATAATTAATAACCCCATATGTAACTATTTACGGGTAACATTTGGTACTCATTACGGTTACAGTTTGGTAATCTTCAACATCCCTAAATAAAACAGATCGGTTACAGTGGTGGGCCAGTTTATTTAACGGAATAAACCCACGGAGTTCGCGTGATAGGAAAGCCTTGTGTAGGCGTGGCTTATGTATCCTCACATTGTGTCATGGTCCTCGACCTAGTTGGTTAACTGTGTCCAACACGGTAGAATATAACATTGGGAAGTTGACAGTTTTTGGTAGACAGTCAAGTTTAACTAAATGTGAAGTGTTTTGAAGAGTCGTTTGCAGATTATCTCTAGTCAACAGTTACAGAGGATGCTGTGCTGCGTTTCCTGTATGCTGTACGTGCTGATGCTGGGTTGAGCGCATTCTACACTTTTGCAAGAACCTGAAGAGATGAAAATCTAGTTTGTGTACCTTTCTGCGCTGGAACGGTTTTATCTGCAGAACTTTGTGATATCTGGTGTGTCGGCGGAAGGGACAGAAGTATTATTAAGGTAAGTGATTTTGTTCTGTGTAGATTGTGCCACTTTTCTGCATTTCAGCAAGTCTGCCTATACTATCCATCACTTATTCTGTTGATAATTGTCGTTGTGCTGTCGATAATTATATCGATTTATTGTACAATATGTTGATGCATAGGTAATGTATGTTATATATAGGTACTATAACAGAAGTTGGTGTACAGTAATTGAGAAATAATTGCAATTTCTTAAAAAGATAATTGGCTTGGTGAGGTGAAAGTTTAATTAATACATATATAGTTGTCTAAGTAAGTAAGTCACTATGGACTATTATACAGATGCTGATGAAAAAAAAATACCGTGAACTATTAGGATTTGGAGACCGTGAGCTGACTGAGTCTGAAAAAAATAGATTGATATATGAAAAGCTAATTCATGAATGTGATGAGAGGTATGAGAAAAGGATGCTAGAAGAGAAGAAGCAACTGAACATAAAACAGAGTACCCTAGAGCAAAGGGAAAGTGTCATAGAATGTACTGCTGAAGTAAGTGAGTTACATGAAAAAGTCTCTAAACTTACAGATGATTTAGTCAAATCAAACTCAGAACTTGCTAGTACTCAAACAGCATTGAGTGTAGCATTGTCTAAAATCAAAGAGTTAGAAACTCAGATTAAGGATAACAATAGTGAAGTTAGAAACCTAACTCAGGAACTTCAAGAAAGGAGAGAGATGTATGAGAAATTGAAAATTGAGAGTAATGAACATGAGCAAACTTATATAGAAATGCTTCATGAGGTGATGAATGATAAGATGATTCTCAGTGATCAAATTAAGGACATGAATATTGTACCCCTTAAGAAGAATGATGAGATTATGTATAATAACAATGATGATATTAAGATTCAGTCTCTACAACTAGAGTTGACTCAGTTGAGATCAAATAAAGAACAGTATGAGACAGAGACATTGTTAGAATTGACGGCTGAGAGAGAGAAGATCGCTAAGATTAAAAATTTGCTAGCAGAGGAAAGCTGTAAGGTTTTAAGAGTTGAGAGGTTAAACAAGAAATTAAGTGCAGATATTTCACTTAGAGATATTCAAATTTCAGAAGCCAGAGTGAGATTGGATGGTCTACTTGACATTCTCTTAAAGAAAAAAAAGGTGGTCTTCTGTCAGTGTTGACAGTGAAAGACATAAAGCGGACTCTAAAGTTAAGATTGGTGGACAGAAATCTTTCCGAGGGAAATATAACTTTCAACGCAATACCAACCATTCTAGCGATATTGGTTCCTGGCGGCAAGCTAGCAAAGGAAAATCTACAGTATTAGATAACCCTGTAGATAACAAAAGAAACAATAATAAATTTCAATTCAAGTTGTTAAAAACAAACCAAGTATTAATTGAGAACCCTGATGGGAAAAAAGATAGAACTCCTTATTCCAGGAAGGAAACATATTTTGTGAAAAAACAATAAAGATATGGTTAAATCTTTCGGTCACACCCAGTCAAGTCAGTGTGACCCATTTCTTAAACACACTGCCACAAACAAGGATAAAAATACTTTTGATAGGAGATATAACCCTGAGGTTAAAATGTACCAAGGGATTTCTTCATATAGTAATGTTTCTTTGCCTAAAAACAATAAACAATTTGACAGATCACAACATCGTGATTCTAAGAGTATTAGAAATTATAGTGGAAATAATTATGTGAAAGAGTGTCAATCTGGTAATAAATTTGTTGATAAAAAGCCATTTCTATCTAGTAGATATTTTTATCCAAGAGGAAATGCTAATTGTAATTATGCTAACTGGAATGTAAAACAGTACAACTGTGTTAATAGAACAAATAACAATGTTCTTAACAGCAATTATAGAAATTGTAACCAGGTTAGCTGTACTCCACATGAGAGCAAGGTTGTTAACAAGCAAAGTAATAACACTGTTGATTGTCACACTAGTAGTGTCGAAAGGTCATCTCGTTCTTGTGAACGTAGTAATTTTTTTTCAGGCTACAACAAGGATGAACTTTCGTTACGGTCAAGTGATCGCTAAGCCTTCTGTGATGCAAGGAGGACTTGTTGAGGTGTGTGAAAAGGGGCCAAGACTCTACTCCACCCCAAGGAATAGGTAAACGTGAAAGTTGATTTTCCGTTTTTCCTTATTAGATCTAACAGATGATTAATAGAAATTTTCATTTGTATTGTCTCGTAGCGTGCGACGTTGTGATGAGTTGGCGCACTTGTTGACATTATTCGTGAAGAATGTGGATTATTTATCAAGCAGAACCTATGAGAGTCTCGCTATACATCTGACGAGTCACTTTTTGGAGGATCAAGAATTAATGACGGATTGACGGGAATATATTTTTTTTTTTACAGCTGATTTATTTTTTAGAATAGTACATCTTATTGTATTATGTGTATAATATATCATATGATGTTGTATTAAAATATTGGTAATTTCTTTGAAACATTATGATGTTCATTTTGATGAATCATTTCATTGCTATATATATATTTTTTGTGGAACATATATGACTGTTTCGAATGTACCAGTCCAATTTTTTATGCAATTGTATACTATTCTGTTTTCATTGTGTGTAACATATGTGTTGGTAATAATTTGTATGTAATTTTCGATAAATGCAGTGAGCGGTGTCAAACCTGTGCTCATTTTTCTGTATTTTTTTCGGGTTGTAGCTGTAATTGTTAGAATAATTATGTGGATTTATTGTTATGTTGTGTAATATGATTTTGTAGAATTATCTTGCAGTATCAGAAATAATTGTGTATTTAAATTGTTAACATATGGTGAAACATTGATCTTGTTAGAGCATAGTACCTAGAATTTAAATAATAAGATTTTTTCAACATTTTTGCAACAAATTAATTTGATAAATTTTTTTTTATAAAAACTTTGAAGATATTTTTATAGGATCTTTTTCATATCTTATTGTTCCATTAAATTTTAGATTTATATAGGCTGAGTAAGATATATATTTACAGTTAAATAACACTGAAGCTCAACGCTATTGTTAATCAGAATTAACTTATAAATTAAATTGAACTTTTTTGTAAAATTGATAGACACATCTGATAGTTTTGTTTGTTAAAAGATGGACAGATTGTTGTAACATTATGTTATGTTTGTATGTTGGGAAGTTGATATACAGATGACATTGTATTTTTCTTAGGTTTTTTTTGTTGATGTATTTTTTGAGAAAAAAGAAAAACTTACATGTTTTGATTTAAGTGTTTGTCTAGAGATAAGATATTTTATACTTCTCTCATTTTGTTAAAAGTTAATTTCATTGTTAGTTTATTAATTATGACTTAGAATTACTTAAATAATAATTTTATTTTTTGATAACTTATCGTTCTGAAATATTTTGTATGGTAATTTTTGGGAAAAAAATTGTTTTTTGGCATTGTAATTCATTTTTGTGTGCCCTATGATTGAAAGGGATATTACTTTTTTGGAAACTTGTCTTATTTGATATTATGATGTATTTTTATTATTTATCGGTTGATTGTGCGTTAGGTCAAAACTTAGTTATCGCAAATGCTATTATTTTGTTTGTGTAAGGTTTATAATTTATTTTCAGTTAAGTATAACTTTTGTAATTTAGTTAAATTACTTATTAGACTTTGGTTAGTTATGAATTATTCTTTTGTGATGTTAGTATGGATATACTTTGACATTTTGTTTTGTGCCTTGTAATCATGTTTGTATTTAATTTTTTGAAGATATTGTTTGATCTAAACATCTATTAGTATGTATTGTAATTGACTTTCTATGTGTTCATACCTTTGTTTTCCATTCGTCTTTGTTGACTATCCTTCATGTCATTCTATCTTTTTGTTGTCTTTCCGATATGTGTTCATATCTTGTTTATATTTCTGTACCACATCTTCGTTTCTTTTCACTCTACTTGTATACTTCATCTTCTTTCGATACTTATACTTTCATTCATTGTATCCTTGAGTTAATTATATAACTTAATATAATGTAACTAGTATTTTGGTAAATTTGTATTTATTGTACATGAAATTGTTGTTCTTATTGGTTATCTTGTGCTATTGTTAATTGTTTCTCATTTTCTGATTTCTTACTTTTCTTTACTACAGATCATTCTTCTGTTGTTTGATCTTGTTCTTTCACTTTCTATTGGTTGTTACTTGTACTAAATGTACTTAGCTTAGTGTTCTATTAAGATTAATTTTGGTATGCTTGTATTATGATTGATGCTTTTGTTGTAATTTACATCGGTAACATTCATTGGGATATTTGATTGATTATGTTTGATGTTTTAGTTGTAATATTACATTTATTGCTGATATTTCTCGTAGATGTACTATTTTCATTTGTTATAGGTACATATTTTTGGTAGCCATATAATATAATTTCATTTATCTCTAAATTTTTGGGACTTAAATTTTCAACAAAAAAATGATAAATCATTTTTTTTCCCGGGCGGTGTGGCAACTGATACAGAGTAAATATTATCAAAGGGAAGTGATCTTGAAAATGTTAAGCAAATAGATTCGATTACGAGTTACATTGCTTGGTTAAGCTGATGTTAAGTTAAAAATGTATTAGGGGAATTCCCTCGTGTGATCGAGAAGTTTCCAAGTGGCGAACACTGGTCAGTTCAAATCGCGGAGATGTTTTTTCTCTGAACTGTCTTGAGCTGTGAGTAAGCTCGTGTGACTAGCCCATGCAATTATCGAGACTGAGTTGTGTTTTTTAAACGACCGAGTCTCGTGTCTTTTTTGGCGGGTCTAGTGTGTGAACTAAGGGATTCTGTTTTTGGGTACCGACGGGAGAGGTCGGTCCTACAGTGTGTTTTTCGAGTATGCCTGCGCAGTGCAAAAGTTAGAGGCGATTATGTGTTTAGGCCTATAATTTCTTGAGTTTATTGGAGAATTGTGTTTATGAGTATTTTTGAAGAGGTAAGGATCCAGGACTTATGTTTGAATATATAAATGTCAAGATGAGTGAAGGCGAGATTACTGCAGATTGCCAGGGAGTGCAGTCTTGCGAGAAATTGCCGAAAGTATTCACCATTGATGTAGTTAGCACGGCGAGGATGATGTCCGTTGGCTAACCGGATCTATATGATATTTGAGAGGCCATCGTTATTATTGAGAGGATCCACATCTACATTAAAGCGCCAAGGTTGAGAGCGTCTTTGATGAGGCATATTTGAGAGGCCATCGTTATTATTGAGAGGATCCACATCTACATTAAAGCGCCAAGGTTGAGAGCGTCTTTGATGAGGCATATTTGAGAGGCCATCGTTATTATTGAGAGGATCCACATCTACAATAAAGCGCCAAGGTTGAGAGCGTCTTTGATGAGGCATATTTGAGAGGCCATCGTTATTATTGAGAGGATCCACATCTACATTAAAGCGCCAAGGTTGAGAGCGTCTTTGATGGGGCATAGTTGAGGAATTTGTTGTTGATAGCACGGTGAGGATAACCGTTTGCTGGGAAAAGGATCCATTGTCTATTTATTATAATGCTGATGTTGGAAGCATCGTTGATGAGGCCATTTATTATTTACATTAGAGCGCCAATGTTGAGAGCGTCTTTGATGAGGCATATTTGATGAATTCATTATATCAGCACGGGGATGCCGACCGTTGCTGAGAGGATCCAGTAGTAATATTATATAGCGCTAATGATTATGAGAAGTGGAGATGTGACTGGAGTACTGTATTATTGTATTGCTATGACTTGTACTTAATTGTGACTGTGTATTCTGTGTATTTCATGAACGTGTTGTGGTGTAATAAACGTTATTAACATTCGCCTGCCGTTACACCATTCCATGCCTCTGATGTGTGTATCTGTGGCGTGTGAATGTACCCACGCACACTCACTACAACATTTAACACGGTAGGAGAACAGTAGGCGTGACGGTAGTAACGCATGACCATAAATAGCCTGGGTGGCGAGATCTATTGTCAATAAGATCTTTACAGTGGAAGTATTTGGTATGAGAATATTAATATAAAAAGATCTTTACAATATTGTATATATCTTGTGTGTAGTAGGTTTGTGAAATAAGTATCTTGCATGTACCAGTTGTGTTGTACATACCTTGTGTGTAGCAGTTAAGTTGTATATTGTTTGCATCTTGTGCGTAATGATTTAGTGCACTGTCTGTATTTTGTGTAACTTTAGTACATTGTTTGTATCTTGTGTGTAATGGCTTAGTGTACTGTCTGCATCTTGTATGCAACAGGTTAGTGCTCTGTCTGTATCTTGTGTCTAGTGTCACGAGCGATTTTTTTCTCTTGTTCTCTCTATAGATTTTTCCCTCGTTCTCTCTTTTTCAACTTACCTTTTAACCGTATAATATGTGTATTCATTAAATCTTCCCTACACACACATTCCAGTTGCTGTCACCCGAAAATTGGATGATAGTATCATTTTCACTCACTTGTGCAAATCGTTTGCTCCGTCTGGGATCTAACTCAGTTCCTAGTGAGACGCTCACTGGGATATGGCCTTGCATCTCCCTAGATAATTACTGCAGTAGAGGACTTGATCCATAACTTTAGATCTCAGTTGGGGTTTGAATGAACATAGCCTATAAACAGTTTCCTTATATTGGGACTACCATTGTTAGAGCTATCTAAATTGTTCTCCCTAAACTTTGAATATATTTACTGCATTATCAGTAATTTGACAATTTAGGACTTACGGTTGGAAGTGGTTCGTTCTAATTAACTTATTAATTACAATTTATATTATTGTTAATTGAGTTAATTAACTAAGCAGCCACAACATATTTTGGTGTGTTGTGATACTATAATCTTATACAGATTTATATAGTATTACCGTGTCTGGTTTAACTGAGTGTAGGAAATAAACTTACAAACTCGGTTGAATACTTTTGCAGAATGGAAGAGTCAGCGGATTTAGCTGAGTGGAGAGCCGGGTTGATTGAGATAGGCATTGCCTGTGGATTCGTTGGGGAGACCCTGGAAAAGTTTGTTTCAGGGGAGATGGACAAATTCCAGAGGATAACAGAAAAGTTGGAGAAGATAGCTTTCAGAGATGTGGAGAATAGGGAGAAGGAACGGGAACATTGATTAAAGATAGAAGCGATGAACGTGCAAATAATGTACATGAAAACGTTGCCATCCAAAACTAGCTCCACAACCTCAAATCCCCATCCCTCTCCTCCCCCATCTGTTATGGTACCCCCTCAGGCAGTAAATATACCTGCACCACAGGGAGCCAGGTTAGGTTCTCAGAATCCAGTTCCAGACAGAGCAGAGCAGCGGAAGTCAAAACTGAGACATCCTGACCACTCTGGAAATCAGATCCAGCATACATCTACTGGCAATCTGATGGGACAATCCTCGCCCTCAAGTAAAACTTACAACACGCACCACACTAATCAAAATGCGATCGCTCAACGGAAAAGGATTTTGCAACCCCATGGGAAGGGAAGGGATGTTAGGAAACATCACCTGTCGGCCAACGTACAGGACTTAGACTGTATGCGCCGAGACCCAGCCCCAATGACTGCATGCACAGCTAAGACCCCTAACATTGATGGGAACTTGACGAAGGCCCGAAGTGAACACAGAGATTCTCAAAATGTGGAGACTGCCACAGTAAATGGAGAAGAAATCACCTGTTTGTATAATCAAGGTCTTGGATGTGATGTCCTTGTCTCAGTCTCTGTCGTTGACCCTGATCAAGTCACCAAAGAGGATGTCGAGGTAATAGCCCCTATGATAAACAATAGAAGGATGCTTTTGCCTTCGCTTACGTGCAGATTAGGTCGACTTTTGTAAACGGAAGAGTTTTGGCCGCTATTTTAAATGAAAGAATTTACCCCCTACCTCAAGGAGGGAAATACATCATCCTAGAAGACTCAGCTCGATTCAGAGACGGCGTGACTGAACAGGCTATGGAGACCCCAATGCCTAAGTCTTTTTCCAATATTTTCATTGAAAAGTTGGAAGAGTGCAAAGGGGCTCACCACTCCAGCTCACTTAATTTTGAACTAGTTTCTACACCCCCACCCACTCGCTGGGAGCAGAAAGTGAAGCAGGGCTAGAGTTTCTTGGTATCTGGTGAGATGAAACAAGTTTCTGAATTATCTTCCCTTATCACGGGTGTGGTGAAAATACAGTGATGCAACGATAAAATTCCTCCATTTATAAAGATAACAGTTAAATAAAATGTAGGGATAAAATTTAGATAAGATACGCTGCTACTTCTTCGCCCACGCCATCGTTTTCTAGTGTCATTGAAAACCAACTAGTTATAACATGGAGACTAAAGGCCTATTCGTTTAGACGGGGTAGAAACGGAGAGAAAGGGAACAAATGATGCGGTCTGCACACGTGTTTGAATCTAAAGCCTAGCAGACGCAATTTGTAGTTTTAAAAAAAATTACGCCACTAGTTGACACAATGTAAGAAATTGAACACGAAAAACGACCTTAGCTCTTGTCAGAAACACTTGAAACAGACGTATCTTAGACGTTCTACGGTAAATAGTCGTTTTAATTTGAATATAGCGGCAAACGCCGTGAACGTGTAGTAGAAACAAATTTCAAGACTAACATGGAAAAAAATTATGTATTTCCTTAATAATAAGTTTAGAAGAATAAAAGTTAGCTAGTTTGATAGTCCATCTTTCCCTGAGAAATAATATACTTTTAATTACAAAGATGGACAGATAACACGGAAGATATTGACGAAAGACTGTATTGTTCAATACAGACGAGCAGACAGTTATTTGTGCATACTTCTCACTAAAGCTACTTTTGACACGTCCTTGAGACTAAAGCAGAAAAACAAATTACATGTGGACAAGGGGCAGACAAGGAGGGTAGAATCTAAAAATAACTTAGCATAGAAATCTTATACGTGAGACAAAATTTGTGTAGTTTTTTTTTGTAGCTTGGTCAAAAACCAAGTGTAATTTTGGGAAAACCCAAGTTCGGACGGACAGACCGACAGAAATACACTTCACACTAGACCGAAACTGGACTCAAATTTGACATTTAGGTTTAAATATTTAAACTGTAGAGGGGAAGTACTCTGATTGGACAAAAGAGTAATATTATTGACAAAAATTAGCCGGCAAGTGCCATTTGTTGAAGACTGTCCACAGACACTGATCGTTGATGCTAAGAAGTGTGTCCACCATTAAAGATATATAATATTACAAGTGGGACGCCATAGTCTAGCCAGCAGCTCAGCTGAGTTTGTGCTAGTACAACGTATCTATGTGTTATCATTTTGAATTGTGGTAAGGGAAAAGTTATTAACCTTTTTATTTAACAATTCTGAGTGATTGATACTGCCATATAATGAAAATTGATTACGACAAGTGAGTACTTATTCTAGGTCCCCAGCGACAGTCCAGGGCCTAGAGGCGAATGAATAATATGGGAAAACATATCCAAGAATGTAGAATACAGATCTTTATTTCAGGAGATCAGTGGGAACATATCACCCACCTTATTATATGGAAAAAGAGACTAATGAACATATTTCAGATGCAGTGCAGTCATAGAGGAATGGGAAACTGGTGCTACTTGATAACAGCCTAGATGAGATGTGCTGGGTCGGTCAGAGAGATCTGATCCTGTCTTGTTATTTTATGTATTATGGTTAGTAAACATGGTGTAGATAGTATGCTATGACATAGCCTAATTTTGTGGTTTCAGAGTTTCTTTGTCTGGCACTGTGCTAGTGCCAGATGTTCTGAAGAAATCCAACGGTGGATGAATAAGAAGCCTATCATTTTACCTCAGCAACTGTGAGGAGTGGGCCAAGTGAACATCTTTACTACATCGTCACAGGCCAGTTAAGTATTGAAGACCTGGCCTGCTGCTGATTCATCAATATCCATAAATAAATTTAAAACCAGTGTATAACGAACTTTGCCACCATTTACCCTGTTAAAAAGCCAATGAACAGTAATAACAAAGACTGGGTATGATGACACCACCACGACCCGACATCCAGTACTAGTTTTCCCAAAGACTCTGTAGTTAGTATCCATATTAGCAAATTTCACTTATATATCTATGTACAAACTTTTCATGTGATTATTCAATTATATGCTCTTTTATTGATATAAATTCATCTTGATTCACACGTCCTGACCAGAAGAAAACTTGGTTCAGGACTAAATACATTTTTAAAAAATTGTAAATTTTAACACAGTGTTAATTGACTTGATCATAGAGCTTATTATTAGACCTAGTGTTTATATGTGTGTGTCTGTGTACTTAATTACCTGCACACCACATTTCAGTACCCTTGACATTAAACGTAGCTAACATACATAATAGCAGAATAAGTCTGTTTGAGGTCATAAGTGGTAGCAGAAAGGTATCCTGTAAACTCACATAACTGTTATCTTCAGGGACCTTCACAGCTGACCTCATTCAGTACACTAGGTAACATAGCAACCGCACTTAATAACATCAAAACCTCCACAACGGGAGAAACTGTTGTAGGGGAGCATAGTTACCCCCCTTAGCAGCGGAGAAAAACATGCAACCTCTTACGACTCCACTCGACATACAGTTGTCGAAGATGAACTGGCTGAGACAACCCCAATGCCAAAGTCTCCTACCAACCTTTTCATAGAAAAGTTGGTCATGTGCAAATTGGATAACAAACCTCAAGCACTTAGTCTTCACCCAGTTTCTATAACCTCACCCACTCTCTGTGATCAGAAAGTGAAGCAAGGCCAAATTTCTTTGGTACCTGGTGGGCAGGAATCACTGGCAGACTTATCTTCCTTCAACACGGCTGTTGTGACGTACTCTCCCTTCGGCAGGCGTGCTAGGTCTTATCTCCCTTTAAGGAAGTACCCAGGTTTTATATTTATTTAGATTCTTATGTGTCCTATCTAGCCTTCACTTTCTTTCCTTTCCCCGACGAAAGCCTTGTGGCTGCAACGTTGGCTACTTTCTTTGTCTTTTGTCCTCGTAAGACGAATAACCTTTTTTTCGATTTTTTTCTTTCATACCCATTTAACACGGGAGAAGCAGCCGTAGAGGAGACTACCCGCTCTCATACCTGGGGAGATAGGTATGTGTCCTTAGGCAGGTCATGCAATATGACCTAAATAAGGTTGTGTATGAGGATGGCAACTTCATCACGCAAAACTGCCTATTTGGAAAAAAAAGAAGGGTAATAAAAGAGGGTGTGGCACATACAGAATATCCCACTCTTTTTCTCAATACCAGGAATGTTTTCTATCATTTCAGGGAAGCACTGTTGTTTCCAAATTGGTAGCTTGTGTGCAGTATATATGGGCTTAGCTGTTGATATTGTGTTTATGGGGTCTGCTCTCACCTTTGTTTTGACTGTCTCTACAAAGTTGCTTCGCTTCAGTCTTCCCCTTCCAAGTCCATTTATTCTCTGGTGCATTGGGTGGTCTATCAGCCTCCTGAATTTCTCGGCTGCTTATGACCATCCCTCTCTTCTCCAGCTCTTCCTTCCAGACTTGCAGGTTGGATTGGAGATGTGCCTCTGATTTAGCAATCAGGGCAACATCATCAGCAAATGCTAGCTCTGAAATACATACCTGTCTCATCTTCCAGTACCCCACTGAATACTTTCTTGTTCTCTCCTTACATGACTTGATAACATCGTCCATGAGGAGTATGAAAAGATAAGGTGACAGGATATCACCTTGTCTAACACCAGTGTTCCTGAACTCTTCTGACTTATGGTTTGCTGTCCTCACATAATTTCTGCAAGACTTGTAGAAGCTCTGTATAGCATGAATCAGAGGTGCTGGAATGTTCTTCCTTGCCAAACAGTCCCAAAGTTTGCTCCAGGGGACCCTGTCAAATGCCTTTTCCAGATCTATGAAACAAAGATGGATCTTACTCTTATACTCAAGGGCCTTTTCACTCAGCTGTCTGAGTGTGAAGATTAGGTCTTGACACTCTTAAGTCACATATGAAAAATGTATGCAAAAATACTTGAGCCAAGAATAAGACCCACCTTTGACCCACAGTTCAGTAAGGCCCATTCTGGATTCAGGAAAAGAATGTACAGATGCTTTTTTCACATTACAACAGTTAAATTAAAGAAATACAGAATAAGACAGACAACTAGATATAGTATTTTTAGATCAGGAGAAGGTATTTGATAAAGCAGACAGGAATAAACTGGTCAATATGCAAGACCTATGAAATATCAGGATAACTATTAGATAACATGATAACTTTGTATCATATTTACCAATGAAAAACTGATGGACTCACTAATGTATTTGATGTAACTACAAAAGTGTAACAGGGTTGTTTTATCATGATGTCTGTTTAGCGTATATATAGACAAAATAACATCAGAAGTAAACCCATACAAAGGTATTTGATTCAACTTGTGGAAGGTGCAAGATGAAGATCAGCACATCAAAGATAGAAATTCTGAATATCAGTAGATCATCAAGGATACTTAATATGCATGTCAACAGCATCAGGCTTAAACTGGTTCCAAAAACCTAGGAAGCATTCTCACAGAAAATGTAAGACTTGACAGAGAAATTGAAACACGTTGTCTAAAGCCAGTACAGGGCTTTACCAACTGTCAACACAATTCAAACATCTGAATATCACTATGGAAACTAAACGACAATTTACAAATAGTATATTCTTACCAACTCTTTGATATCAGTGTCAAATATGGTCCCTAATCAGAGAACAGGAGAGAACAATCATATCACAAAAGATGAAATTCTCAAGAAGAGCCATTAATGTTAAGAGGAGAGACAAAATGAGAAATGACATCAGAAAACACTGTAGGAACTATATTCTGAATCAAGTTTACAGAAAATTAAATAATCTGGTCATCTCATGAGAATGGAGCCCAATCAATTACCACTTTGTGCCTACAACAGGTGAAAATCTGGTTTAAAGGTAAAGGGAAGACAAAGAGACAAAAGGATAGACAACATCACATAAATTCTATAAGAACTTCAGCTCACAGCAGCCAGTGGGACACGCTTAGCTCAAGAATGCAAACCTCAGCTCCCCATGACTCTTCACAGCAGTAGTGGTTCAAAATTACAACATCTTTTACCCTAGGAATTCCAGAACAAGAACTTTTTTTTTGGCTTTAAATTATGCAGAAAAATCTGATGAGTTGTCATGACAACATTAGACAGCACAGACTGTGATGAGTTGTCATGACAGTATTAGACAGCACAGACTGTGATAAGTTGTCATGACAGTATTAGACAGCACAGACTGTGATAAGTTGTCATGACAGTATTAGACAGCACAGACTGTGATGAGTTGTCATGACAGTATTAGACAGCACAGACTGTGATGAGTTGTCATGACAGTATTAGACAGCACAGACTGTGATGAGTTGTCATGACAACATTAGACAGCATAGACTGTGATGAGTTGTCATGACAGTATTAGATGTAATATAATACATTAAAATGCGAAACTACACATGTATGAGTATTCTGTAAATAAAGATGGCAGCAAACTGATCACGCTTTAGTGTGTGCATTGTGAAACTTACGTGTGCTTGTGAAGATGACGTAGTAACGCTTATATACATACACAATAACATTACATGGTGGCAGCGGCCGATACCGGACCGACCCAAAACAGCTACACGATAACACGTTAGTACAGTTTATTCGGCTAATTTTCGTCGTTGAGGTCAACCATGGCGGCTAAACACTACCGCAGCGCACCCCAAATGCGATTTGCCGGTCGAGATGATAAAAGTGAAGCTTTCCTATTATGGCACCAACGCATACGGTAGATCTCTATTCCAAGACCACTGGTCTGGAAGGTCAAACCTTAACTCCATATACTCTAGAAGCATTGGATGATGAAGGTTTGAAAATTTACAACAGTTTTGCTACCGCCATGCCCGTTGAGTCAGCGACCGACTCCGTAGCCATATTGGACGAATTTGAAACACGTCTGATCATAAAGCACACAAACTTTAGAGCGGCAAGATTAGAACTTCACCACCTGCGACAGAAACCTGATGAAAGTTTAGATGATTTCTTCACTCGCATTAAGGAGAAAACAAGTGTATGTAAATTAAGCAAAGAAGAAGAAAAAGAGCAAATTATTGAACAGATCCTTCTTAGCACACCAATGCCAGAGTTCCAGAAATGGCTACTGAGCCAGAGTGATACATTAACTTTACAACAACTTCTGGATGAAGGCAGGAAACACGAGGCACAAACACTAAACATTAAACAAATTCGGCAAGGTACAGTAGCATCCCAGGTGGATGCAGTAAAAAGATATAAACCTAAACACAACAAAGCAACTGGTACTAAGCAACAAGAAAAACACAACACAAGCAGAGGTGCTATATGTAAATGTTGTGGCCTAAACCACATACAAAACCACTGTCCAGCTAAAGACTCTACATGTCATTACTGCAGAAAGAGGGGCCACTGGATAAAATTTTGTTTCAAGAGGAAACAAGACAATGCTCAACACAAACTTCACAGCAGAGAGTCATCAAAACAAACACATTCTATGATGACTGAGGACTTTGACTCCAGTGAAGAAAGTGATCCTTCCTCTCTTGATATTGTGAAGATACTATACTAACTTTCAGTAACGAACCAAAGAGAACGCAGGCTTTCTGCAAGGTACAATTCAGAATACCAGGGATTAAAATGCACAAAGAAAGATATATTCGTTTCAAGATAGACACAGGTGCCCAAGGAAACACTCTACCCTTAAGAATATTCAGACAGATCATGCCTGACAAGGCGGATGAGCAAGGATTTCCCACAAGGGATGTAAAAAGTAGGAGTGGCAAGACAAAGCTAAGAGCTTACAATGGAACAAGTATAGACTGTTTCGGAGCAGTAACACTTGAATGTTCATACAGAGACTCTGAATGGACATCGTCAACATTTTACTTGGTAGATGTTGAAGGACCTGCAATTTTGGGTCTACCAATGTGCGAAAAGCTGAGTGTGGTAACTATTAACAACATTAAAGCTGACAAAAAAGAACATCTTACTCTACACATCACTGGAGTAGATGACCTTAAACAGCGATTCCCAGAACAGTTTGACAGAATAGGCAAACTTCCAGGAAAGGCAAGATTTTTTTAAAAAGACAACGCTGAACCAAAGATAGACCCACCTAGAAAGTATCCTATACATGTTAAACAGAAACTTGCCACAGAACTAGAAAAGATGGTGCAGAATGACGTTATTAGAAAGGTTGAAGAGCATGCTGATTGGTGTAGTAGTATCACAACTGTTTTGAAACAGGATGGTTCTCTTCAGGTTTGTCTTGACCCAAAACATTTAAACAACAGTCTAAAGCGCTGTCCACACAAAATGCATACAGTGGAAGAGATAACTCACAGATTCCACAATGCCAGATATTTTTCTAAACTAGATGCTGTACATGGATACTGGAGTGTTGAGATAGCAGAGGAAAGTCAACTCCTTACAACTTTTCGAACACCATTCGGCAGATATTGTTTCAAGAGACTCCCATTTGGTTTGAATGTATCACAAGACATCTTTCAACAGAAGATTGACAACATTGTTGAGCAATGTTCTGGCACAGTGGCTATTGCGGACGACATTGTAGTCTGTGGCAGGTCCGAACAAGAACATGACCGTAACTTGATTAACTTGATGCATGTAGCACAGGCCCATGCGCTAACATTCAACAGCAAAAAGTGTACAATTAAGGCAACTGAGATACAATTTTTTGGATTGCTGTACACCCAGAATGGTGTAAAACCAGACCCTAAAAAGGTTGAAGATATTCCTGACATGCCAACACCAGCTACAAAGAAGGAACTGCAACAATTCTTAGGTGCTGTCAACTTCCTAGCACAATTCATACCAAATTTGTCAGCTGCTGTAGAACCTTTGCGATCTCTACTACAGAATGAAACTCCGTCTGAATGGTCAGAAGACTATCAACACATATTCAACCATTTGAAGACCCTCATATCATCTGATGCATGCTTGAAATACTATGATATGCAAGCACCTACTTTTCTCATGGTTGATTCTAGTCTGAAAGGCCTAGGAGCAGCACTTTTGCAACCAGACAAAAATCCTGAAGGACACTATGCCAAAGAACTTCGTCCTGTAGCTTACGCAAGCAAATCATTAAGTTCTGGCGAAAAGAAACTTGCAAACATTGAAAGAGAAATGCTAGCTGTACATTTTGGAATCAAACACTTCCATACATTTCTTTTCAATCGCCCATTTACAATTCTCTCAGATCACAAGCCGCTTGAGATGATTCATAAAAAACCAATAGCTTCAGCACCACCATGACTACAAGCTCTATTATTGGAAACACAAGGTTATGATTTTAATATTCAGTATATCCCAGGAGAGGATATAGGTCTTGCAGATGCTCTCAGCAGACTACCAAACCCCAACAAGATAGCAGATCTTACCCCAAACATTAAAGTTGATTTTGTCAAGTTTAGCGATAATCGGCTTGAACACATCAGAGAAGACACAATGAGAGATCCTATTCTTAACTCTCTCAAAGAACTGATATACCATGGATGGCCAAGCTCTATCAGGGAAGTTCCAACACACATCTGTCCATACTACTCTATGAGGGACGAGTTAAGCATCGAAGATGGTCTGATCCTTAAAGGGGATCGCATTAATATACCAGAAACACAACGCGATATCATCCTTAAACAGCTCCATAATAGTCACCTTGGTATTGTGAAGACACAACTGAGAGCAAAGAAAGATGTTTACTGGCCACAGATAAACAAGGACATAGAAACACTATGTAAAAACTGTTCAATTTGCAAAGAACATGCCAATAGGCAGTGCAGAGAACCTCTCATACCATCAGACATACCATTGAGCCCTTGGAGCATCATAGGGACTGATATTTTCTCCATCGACAGTAATGACTACCTTATCATTGCTGATTATTACAGCAAATTTCCCATCATTGAGAAACTTCCACAACCCTCACCCTCAGCTGTTATTGCAGACATTACAAAGAAGTACTGCAGCATATTTGGCATCACAGATGAAATTAGATCTGACAACGGTCCACATTTCTCAGGTCAAGCATACAGAAATTTCACTAAGCACTGGAAGATCAAACACACAACATCATCGCCTAGATACCCTAAATTTAATGGTTTCATTGAGAGACAAATACAAACTATCAAGTCAGTCATGAAGAAAACAAGAACAGAGGATGTACACCTAGCACTCTTGAGATGAAGAACAACACCAATAGACAGTAAGATTGACAGTCCAGCAGAACCCATGTTTGATAGAAGAATTAAAGACCTTCTACCATCTAAGGTCCACTTCCGTCCACAACATAAAGACAGCACATATGATCAACTTCAGCATCGTCAGCAGGTTCAGAAGTCCAACTATGACAAATGTGCTAAAGATTTACCACCATTATATCCTGGTCAGCACGTGACTACCTACAACCACAACAATGGCACATGGTCAAAAGCAACAATCATTTCAAGAAACCTTGAACCCAGGAGCTATACCTTAAGACCAGACAGCAGCAACAACCTCCTGAGGCGAAACAGAGTGGACATCAGAGAAATCCCACAGAATACAACAGAGAAGAGAATTCCCATGCTTTCAACAGGCAATGCAGTAACTACAGACCTTGGTAACCCACAAAACCAACAACCACCAAGGACGAAATCACAACCAACTCAAGCTAAACCAGGGACTTCCATAGAACCACCAGCCCTTTACACCACTCGTTCTGGCCGTACAGTGACACCGCCCAGCCGATACAGACAGTGACATATATGCTCACACTGAACATTACACATACTTATCCTTTCTCACATGAAACATTTCGTGTAATAGTTTTTCCCAACTTTTTTTTTTTTCAAAAAAGGGGGGATGTAATATAATACATTAAAATGCGAAACTACACATTGTAATATAATACATTAAAATATGAAACTACACATGTACGAGTATTCTGTAAATAAAGATGGCAGCAAACTGATCACGCTTTAGTGTGTGCACTGTGAAACTTATGTGTGCTTGTGAAGATGACGTAGTAACGCTTATATACATACACAATAACATTACATAACATTACATTAGACAGCACAGACTGTGATGAGTTGTCATGATAGTATTAGACAGCACAGACTGTGATGAGTTGTCATGACAGTATTAGACAGCACAGACTGTGATGAGTTGTCATGACAGTATTAGACAGCACAGACTGTGATGAGTTGTCATGACAGTATTAGACAGCACAGACTGTGATGAGTTGTCATGACAGTATTAGACAGCACAGACTGTGATGGGTTGTCATGACAGTATTAGACAGCACAGACTGTGATGAGTTGTCATGACAGTATTAGACAGCACAGACTGTGATGAGTTGTCATGACAGTATTAGACAGCACAGACTGTGATGAGTTGTCATGACAGTATTAGAAAGCACAGACTGTGATGAGTTGTCATGACAGTATTAGACAGCACAGACTGCCCTGACTTTGCCGTGTCCACCGCACGGAAGATGGTCACACCCCCAAAGACATTTTTTGCGGGCAGCTACCAGATGCAGAAGAACAGCCATGCGACTGCAGCTGAGGTTCAAAGATGTGTGCAAGAACTCCAAGAGATACATGAAGGCACTGGACATAAATCCAGCAACCTGGGAGGATGAGGCTGCCAGTCACACTAAGTGGCGATGCTCCCTATGGCGCCACCTCAAACTGGGCGGAAAGAAAGTTATCACAAGAAGAAGAGAAAAGATCAGGCAAAATAAAATAAAAAACACAACTGAGGGCTGTCACCTCAAGGACACATTCCCATAGTCAGTTAAAACTCAAGGGGAGCTACTTCTACTACAGTATTAGAGTAATCCTACAACATCACGGGCTCACTTCAGCCAATCAAACATTTTCAACTTGAGAATGAAAACTGGCACTTCCTGGCAAGAGTTGACTGAAAAGCAACAAGTAAAGTAAGTTAAAAAAACAAAACAAAAAAACAAAGATTCCAAATATACGTTACTATTACTAATAAAAATGTTATACTGTGGTATCAGGTTTCTGACAAACAGACAGACATCAGTAAGCAAAAATATTTTAGCACTAAATACAACATTATTAGCTACAGTACAGTGTACTTAAGCCAAAGTCGCTTAAGTTGATTTTTGCTTAACTAAAATCAATTCTGCAGGTCCTGGCCAAATGTCTGCTTAGTCTTTGTTTAAAAAATTCCAGTTATGTCGACTTCTGTGATCTACAATTTTTGGATGAGTCGAGGTAATTATTCTGGACTAAGTCATGTTCATACTCACTTAAGCAGAAGTTCTGTCTCCATGCCTCCTCAGAAGACCTAGTTATAAGCAAGTGTGGTCACATAATTTGCTGCGAATAGTCTGCACAAGTGTGTGAAGGGAAATGAGTCAACAGGCAGAGGGATGACACAGAGAAGATGATTAGAATGTACAATGAGATCAAACAGTGACCTCGTTATGACCGGCTTTGATCAAAGGAACTTCTGGAACCTTGGGTCATGGCCAGGTAACTCTTCCTAATGACCTACCTGTACTACAATAGTGTGGTAACAGTCGATAAAGCAGTCCACTCTCGCTGCAAAGAGATCACATCCTTTTTATTGTTCATAATTTGAATCCTCGTAGTGCCTATAACTTATGTTGCTTTAATTTGCCTAGTCTCTTCAAGTGCAAGTCTCTGCCATATACCTATTTTGTTTATTACTCAAGATCTCGAGTCTCCTTCTATGCTACTGTAGTTTGATTAGTCCATTCTCTTTTTGCTCCCAATGGAGAATGGAACTACCTCAGTAGCTGGACCGCTATCAGGAGGTCAGCACCAAAGTATTTATGTGGCAGTCAAGAAGAATCTGTTTGTCAGTCAGAGGTCTTAGCCTCAATGAACAAAATCAGCCCATATTTGATACAAACAGGATGTAATGACATCGTCAATTTATCTTTCATGACGTTCAAACATGCTCTAGAAGACAAGATTGAAAGCAAGATCACCAGATTTTTAATTCACGTTCATTTTGTCTTCTTCTTTTAGTCTCATCTCAGATACTGCCATAGGGGAGTGAAGTGTTAGAGATTTCAGTAAACTAGGTCCAGCAATGAGGTTGGGGGATGACCAGTTTCCTTCCCTAACTGAAGAGCAAAGTCAGGTACACATTTACAGCTGGGTAGACTGCAGCATCTCGATACAGTGAATCAAACCCGTCACCTTTGCAGCGAGATCAGCACTGTAACCCCTTTTTGACCAGGAATGTTTATCCATCATTAACCTTCAACTTCCTAAAGTTCAAAGGCCATCGACAAAAAAATCATGTCATGCCTTCCTGTCCTGTGCCATCTGTTCGAGGCCTCTCCATGTCTCATTTATTCCTGTCATTTTTGTCTCCAATCTTCTGTAAATGTTATTTCTTGTTTATTTCTTCCCTCTCTTGACTTTGTTAATATTTAAACATTTTCATGAATGCAGCATGATGTTATAGACATTAATGGTAAAAAACTGCAGTGCTGTGTAATGCTGACACTGGTAGCTGCTGTTTTGTTTGCATATTTGTCTTCTATGGTTAATGTTTGTAAGATTAGAGCTAAGATCTTGAAGTTGATGGATCAAATGTGTGTGCTTTGTTTAATTTTGATATTTGTACTTTTAAAGTCTGTGGCACTTGTAACAAGGGCACTCAAAAATAATAATATAATTAGGGCTGAGATCTTTAATGATTAATTGATAAAACAAATTTTAATTGATTATTCCATTGTTAGCAATGTTTATGTTTGCTACTTAAATGCGACAGCATTTCCTATGTTAGAGGTTCGTAATATGGAGTCTGGCACGTATGGTCAATGATTATAGATTGTATGGTTGTAAACTTTCACTATTTTCATTATATTTTCAGGTCGATGTTGCCTTATAACAAGTAAAATAAATAAAGTCACTACAGATTTAAATAAAAACTGTTATTTTTTTATTATTTTTTATTTGATCAAATTGTTCAAAATCAATAGATTAATCTTTGATTAAAGAAATTAGATTAATCGATTAAGATTTTAAAAATCAATCCTAGCCCTAAATATAACATACTTTATGCTTTTAATTTGTATTAGACAAGTGGAAAACATGCAACAATTTTAATTTGTATTAGACAAGTGGAGAACATGCAACAATTTTAATTTGAATTAGACAAGTGGAAAACATGCAACAATTTTAATTTATCAATGAATGTGGAAATAAATAATTAAAATAATAACTTCATGCTTTCTTTCTGATTGTGCCCGCAAAACTGACAACTTTAGTCCTTTACCATTTAAAATGCCCAAAATTGCCCACACACAAAGTCTAAGGTTCCATCTAAAATGGCCAATACCGCCCTCAAAACCGTTGCTGTCATTTGTTGCCATAGTGCAACGAGACCCGAGTTATACAAAGATTTCAGGTAACAAGCAAAGCTTTGTTTTCTGAAGTTATGTTCGAAATGGATCGATATTTCAATGTTTTATTATTTTAGCCATGATTTTGCGGGTGGTGGAATCTTTGCTTCAGAAGACGAGAGATGACGTTTTTTTAAATCGAAATGATGAATGTGCAGCTGAATTAGATGTTGATATTGAATACGAATCCGATTTAGACTCATGACAGCGGCACTGATGAAATTGAATCTAGTGAAAGTAGTAATGATACTCACGACAGATCAAACGAAAGAGATTTGTCAACAAAGCACACATCAGTTGAAATTTGTAACTTTGTGGGAAACCTTAGACCTAAACACACTCTAGGTCTAGATGCCTCCTCTTATGATTACTTCAGTTTGCTTATGAGTGAAAAATGTTATCAAATGGGCTCAATACAAACAAGGAAAAAGCAGCAGTAAAAAGCAATTTGCGTGAATGCATATGCAAAAATAACAATGTATTGTTTTCTCAAAGAAGAAACTAATCACATCTTCTGGGCGTTCTGCAGAGACTGTTTATGACTGCCCAGTGTGCAGAATTCATTGCAATGAACTGGTCTGTTCATCATGTCATGGGTAGTTATGTTTCGTTAATAACAATGAATGTTTGTACCTTTGTGGTAATGAATTTGTACAACAAACGTTCAAAATTTATAAAAATTATTATGTCACCACATTAATGAAACTGTCACTGCATAGTACTAATATATACAGTTATTAAGAATACTGCAAATTGTACATGATTAAATTCTGTGTATTTAAAACTAATAAACATAATTTTAGCTCAGTCGGTTTTTTTAAAATGAATTTTTTAGACAGTCACTGTTTTAGAAAATTGAATTGCTCCCCTTGCCTTGGATGGATAAAGATATAGTAAAATGGGCAGGATGGTAAAGGGTTAAGTAAACTTCTGATATGCAAAAATTTTGATAAGTAATGGTATTTTTAAATGGTCCCAATGACTTCTGTTTATCTAGACTACACTGTAGTTTCTAGAAATAATAAACAGTTCTGCACTCAATCTTACATGAACAATTTTTCATGCAGACACCTCACAAACAAGAAGCATATTCACAGTTTCTAGCAAAAAATGTGAATATGATACAGATTCTAAACAAGCTGCATGATGCTTGTTCTGTCAACATGCAACACACAGCTTCTAAAAAAAAAAGATTACATCAAACCACTTCTGATATATAACTGGTGTACTTCCTGACGTATTGTTGAGTGTAGACACTTATATGTGTGCTTGAGTTACAAAATAATATTTATGTTTGCGGACAAGAGAATTAGGGTGTTTCACATATGTAATCTATGGTATAATAACATCTTATGGGAGACGATGACGATGATAATGATACACATTATGTGTGAAATAATTTCTGACATATATGACCAAAAAGAAGTACCTCAGAACAAATCTTCAATATTAGATTACTTATCGAAAAACATCTCCAACATCAACACGATTTATACCATAACTTCATCGATTTCACAAAAGCCTTCGATCGAGTCTGGCATGAAGGCTTATGGCAAGTAATGAGAAAATTCAATTTTGATACCAACATCATACATATCATTGAAGCACTATACAAGGACGCAAGCAGTGCTGTTTTTGTAAGCAACGACATTGGAGAATTTTTCAAAACAACTGTAGGAGTTCGCCAAGGATGTATCCTGTCACCAGTGCTCTGTAATATATATCTAGAACATATTATGCAGGAGGCTCTCTACGATTATAAATCAACCATATCGATTGGAGGCCGACCTCTGTGTAACCTACGTTTTGCTGATGATATTGATCTGATAGCATACATGCCACACTTAAAGGTTTACCCATAATCTGTACGGGGTGTTTGCGTTTTCAGATGTACACGGGTCTGTACGGGTTTTTTCGCCTAATTATTAACCCTTTCAGCACCATTATGACGTACGCCATACGGCATAAATCTTGACAATTTTTGTCGCTGTGCCGTACCGAGTACGTCACGGAAGTAGTGCGATACCTCGTTCCCATACACCTATAAAACGTACGTCCTATTTTAAAAGCACCAGAACTCTTCTGTTTACAATCGTATCGGCAATTGCTGGGCATAATCGGATTCAGCATTGAAAAATCTGGCCACTAAGCTTGAAACGAACAAAATATTTTACTGCTAGCAAATACAGTAGAACTGATAATAGTGATTTTACAAAAGCGAAAGTTACAAACATGGACGCTGCCATACCTAACACATAAGGAAGGGAAACCCGAGGCCTGTAAACAGTAAATTAATATTAGACAAACATAAAGGTATGTTTTCAGGCACTCGTAAGAAATAAAGAAGTAGAACACTTGGACAACAGAAAAACAACAGACGTGAGTGGCTTACCCAGGGTTCGAACCCCGTACCTTCCGTACGACAACTCCACAGAAGTGATTGCGTCATTTAAGGGCCGAGTTGCCCACTGTATATTTCCGGTGTTATCTTGTGTGTTTCGTACTGATAGCCAGCAAAGCATCTTTTTTGGGGATGCCTAGCTGGCCGTGGGGTCAGTGTGATTCGCTTGATAGCTAGGCGGAGTTGTCGTACGGAAGGTACGGGGTTCGAACCCTGGGTAAGCCACTCACGTCTGTTGTTTTTCTGTTGTCCAAGTGTTCTACTTCTTTATTTCTTACGAGTGCCTGAAAACATACCTTTATGTTTGTCTAATATTAACGCTGCCATACCGCCGAATCATAAACATTTTGTGGAAAAAGAGTACGAAAATTCTTGTTTGAGTTGAATTTATTCAACTGGAATGATTCTGACAACTCTTTTTACTGAGATTCTGGTAATCTTTACCTTTATTGCCGTCGAGTATGTTTAATATGTGTATTTTCGTACCATTTAGAGTTAAGGTTGAGGTTAGGTTTACGGTAGAAAGTGCGTAGGCTAAGAAATGTAAATTTGAATAATAATACAAAACAAATTATGGGTAGGCCTAATATCGGAATGACGGTCGCCGAATGCTCTGCACGTATTTTCGTACCATTTAGAGTTAGGATTAGGGTTACAGTTGGGGTTAGGGTTAACCCGAAATCTAAATGGTACGAAAATACATGCGGAGCATTCGGCGACCGTCATTCCGATATGACCAAATTATGAAACTGAAAAAAAAACCCACAAAAGCAAGGCAAATTTGCATCTTAACCAGGTCAGAGAAAAGTTTATTTGGAGTTACTTCTCTTCTTAGTTAACTGTTTTAATTTCGTTTCTTTTAAAAAACAATGTGATTTTGCCTTGGGTGATACATCCATTACGGTCATCCAATGATTTATATTTATTAAATAATTAATTACTATCAATGTTTGATTGACACTAAAATTCGTATGGTATAGCGGCTATTTCTATTGTTGAAGTTCGGTAGAGAAGATATAATATTGTGCCAGTTTGTAGTTTCATTGCTAGCTTTATAAAAAGTATATATATATATTTGATTTAAGATTCCTAAACCTAACCCATAACGCTTATTACTGGTCTCTTTAGATCTATACTTTTATAGGCCTAAGGCACTATAGAACACACACCAAACTGTTCTTCATTTCCACCATAAATTGTATTAATTTTTTTTGCAGAAATAGACTAAATGATGATACAGTCACAGCTTTTCTACAATACCGGTACAAAATAAATTCTAACTCTTGTTGTTTAGGTTTTAAAGCAAGTGAAGACATGCTTAAAAAGGCAAAGGGCGCATGTCACTATGATGGTGCAGAACCATCTAATTGAATATATTTGTACATTAATTAACTCTATTGTTACGTTTTTCAGTCTGTACAGGTTTTGCGGGTCTCTGTACAGGGTTTTTGGATTTGTTGTACAGGTTTTTCATGTCTGAGGTGTGGCATGTATGTGATAGCTGGATCAGAATCAGAACTTCAAGACCTTACCTCTAGACTGGAGAAAGTAACAAGAACGTATGGGATGGAAATTAATATAGAAAAAAGCAAGATATTGGTGAATAGCCATAAGAAACATGTTCCGACCAACATTACGTTAAATGGGCAAACGTTAGAAGAAGTTAACACCTTTAAATATCTCGGGTCCACTATATGTAGTGATGGAAGATCAATTAAAGAAATCAAGACAAGACTTGAGATGGCCTCAGCTGCCATGACAAGGTTGAATGTGATCTGGAAAAGTAACATCAGTTTTCCTGTGAAGATCAAATTATACAAATCACTTGTATTATCTATTCTCTTGTATGGGTGTGAGGGCTGGACAACTCACTGCAGATACGGAGCGAAGGATTCAGGCTTTCGAGCATAAATGTTATAGAAGAATTTTGCGCATTTGCTATAAAGAGCACAAAACAAATGTCTATGTTAGAGAGAAGATAAACACCTATGCAGGCCACCAAGAACCACTTTTGTCAATAGTGAAACGTCGAAAGCTTGCCTGGTTTGGGCATGTAACTCGTCATGACTCCCTTTCGAAAACGATCCTTCAGGGAACAGTCGAAGGTAAACGGAGAAGAGGAAGGCAGAGAAAATCCTGGGCTGATAACATCAAAGAATGGGCAGGACACGGTTTTTCCACACTTGTACGCATTGCTGAGGATAGAGAGCAGTGGAGGACCCTGTCTGCTGATGCTTCCACCATGGCACCCCTACGACCCATGACGGGTTACGGGCTGAGATGATGATGATGACAATGATAATGATACACATTATGTGTGAAATAATTTCTGACATATATGATAATGATACACATTATGTGTGAAATAATTTCTGACATATATGACAATGATAATGATACACATTATGTGTGAAATAATTTCTGACATATATGACAATGATAATGATACACATTATGTGTGAAATAATTTCTGACATATATGACAATGATAATGATACACATTATGTGTGAAATAATTTCTGACATATATGATAATGATACACATTATGTGTGAAATAATTTCTGACATATATGACAATGATAATGATACACATTATGTGTGAAATAATTTCTGACATATATGACAATGATAATGATACACATTATGTGTGAAATAATTTCTGACATATATGACAATGATAATGATACACATTATGTGTGAAATAATTTCTGACATATATGACAATGATAATGATACACATTATGTGTGAAATAATTTCTGACATATATGACAATGATGATACACATTATTTCTGAAATAATTTCTGACATATATGACAATGATAATGATACACATTATGTGTGAAATAATTTCTGACATATATGACAATGATGATACACATTATTTGTGAAATAATTTCTGACATACATGACAATGATACACATTATGTGTGAAATAATTTCTGACATATAAACTAATTAAGTTATACAAATGTAAAGGTAGTCTCTCAGCAGATATAGCCATAGAGGAGTGAATTGTTAGAGACTTCAATATACAAGGTCCAGCATCAAGAGCTGGGGTGACCAGTTAGTTATAATATACTTTCTGAAATATAAATGATGTGTGAAATAGTCTCTGACATTTTATTTGGTACAGTTTCTGACATATGAGTCATGTGTGGTACAATTTTTGACATACGAGTCATGTGTGGTACAGTTTCTAGCATGTGAGTCACATGTGGTACAGTTTCTGATATATGAGTCATGTGTGGTAGTTTCTGACATATGAGTCATGTGTAGTATAGTTTCTAACATATGAGTCATGTGTGGTACAGTTTCTGACATATGAGTCATGTGTGGTACAGTTTCTGACATATGAGTCATGTGTGGTACAGTTTCTGACATATGAGTCATGTGTAGTTCAGTTTCTGACATATCAGTCATGTGTGGTACAGTTTCTGACACAAAGTTATAGTGCGGTGTGCTTTCTGCAACAGCAGTTAATATGGAAAGCTTTCTGGTTTCTGACATACACATTCTGAATAGTATAATTTCTGACATAACAAATCATCTATCATATAATCTCTGACATAGATTTTAGGCAGTACTGTTTATAACATGCAAGTTATGCAGGAAACATTTTAATGTTAAGTTTGTACAGTATAATTTCTGACATACAATTAATGTACAGTATAATTTCTGACATACAATAAATGCACTGTATAATTTCTGCCTCTCCAATTATTGCAGTCTGCAAGATCTCCCTTCTTGGGCAATTTGACAATTATTCCTTTGTTCCACTCTGATGGTGTTGTCCCCATTTTCCAGACTTGTGCAAATAGTGGTTCTAATAGTTCTGCTGCTAGCTCAGGGTCTGTCTTAAATAGCTCTGCATTTAAGTTATCATGGCCAGGAGCTTTTACAGCTAGCACATTCACATCAACACATCCAGGAAAAAACGGATAGACTTAATAAGTTTAGCCAGCAGGTGGGCTTGAACATCAATTTAAAGAAGTCAGAGGTCATGACGCTCAATGTGAGCAACCCTGAGCCCATATCAGTAAGGAATCAGCAACTGGTACAGACAGACACCTTCACATACCTAGGATGCATAGTAACACCAGACGGCGGGGCAGGCAAAGACATCAACATCAGAATGAATAAGGCAAGAACAGCCTTTTTTAGCCTAAACAACATCTGGAAGTCCTCTCAATACAACACAAGCACAAAATTAAGATTATATCAGAGCTGTGTGCTTTCTGTGCTTCTCTATGGTGCGGAATGCTGGAGAGTTACAGAGAAGGAAATGTCGAAATTGTCCTCTTTTTCACACAACATGCCTAAGAAAAATTCACCGAATCTTTTGGCCGAATACCATCACCAACCAAGATCTGCTTACTCGGAGCAAGCAAGAGGACATGCACACCATCATAGCTGGCAGACGCTGGAGTTGGGTTGGCCATGTCCTCAGAAGAGACCCCGATGCCATCACAAGAACAGCTATGCTTTGGACCCCTGAAGGAAAACGAAAGAGAGGCTGACCAAAAACAACCTGGCGGAGGACTGTGGAGACTGAGATGCAAAGAATGAACCAGAGTTGGGGCACTGTACAAAGGATGGCCACCGACCGAGCAAAGTGGAATCAATTTGTTGTTGCCCTACAAGACGCCACTAGGCGTGATGGCCACTGACTGCTTTGACGGTCGGCGGCTAAGGATCAAAGAAGAAAAGAAATAATTTCTGCAGTTGCAGACATACAGTTATACAAAGCCATTCATGGCATATCTCAGCCATCTATAACAATCTATACACATACAGCTGTAGAAAGTGAATCATAGAATGAACACAGTAATGTCTTCTATAATATTCTATAACGATCTACATACATACAGTTGCAGAAAGCCATTAATTTGGAATGATCCCAGCAATGTCTGATGTGGCTATCTCCATACATACAGTAGTGACCCAGCAATTTATGATGTGACAATCTCCTTACAGTTAGTCACCCAGCAATGTATGATGTGGCAATCTCTTTACATACAGTTAGTCACCCAGCAATGTATGATATGAAAATCTCCTTACATACAGTTTCAGTCACCCAGCAACGTAAGACATGACAATCTCCTTACATACAGTTAGTGACCCAGCAATGTATGATGCAACAATCTCCTTACATACAGTTAGTGATCCAGCAATGTATGATGTGACAATCTCTTTACATACAGTTAATGATCCAGCAATGTATGATGCAACAATCTCCTTACATACAGTTAGTGATCTGGCAATGTATGATGTGACAATCTCCTTACATACAGTTAGTGATCCAGCAATGTATGATGTGACAATCTCATTACATACAGTTAGTGATCCAGCAATGTATGATGTGACAATCTCCTTACATACAGTTGGTGATCCTACAATGTATGATGTGACAATCTCCATACATACAGTTAGTGATCCAGCAATGTATGATGTGACAATCTCATTACATACAGTTAGTGATCCAGCAATGTATGATGTGACAATCTCCATACATACAATAGTAGGAAGCCAATCATTTGGAATGATCCTAGTAAAGTTGTCTATAATAGTCTATACACATACTGTTGTAGAAAGCCAATCACAGAATAATCCAAAAAATGTCTTCTATAACAATCTCCATACATACGCCATAGAAAGACATTCAAGGAATGGTCCCAGCGTTGCCTGCTATGACAATCTCAACTTCTGGCATGGCCAGGGAATGCACAATGAAGTTTTGTTAACTTCTCTGTATTCTTTTGAGTTTCCTTGCTGCTACCCAAGTTTTGAACCTCAGACGTATGTGGCTCTCAAATGTGGTGAAGGGACACTCAACACATGAGATCAAAATAAAAGCCAGACCCCAGCAGCAAACCAACATGGCCAGGTAAGTATACATCTGAGGATATAGACAGTCTGCGTCAGACAACCATGACAGACAAGCGCACATAATATTATTCATTTCAACCACTATTTTTTTTTTCAAAACAAAGTATCACGTTCAACCCTTGATGGGTTATAATTAGGATATATAAAGGTTAAAAAAGGTAAAGGATCCTGTTACACACCCATTGAGGCATATTGGGAATACGGTGTTAGGCCCATACTTTCTTGATCATTGGCACACTAGGGGTGATGTGGTCAGCATCACGCTGGCTACTTTAACCTTCCCAGAGTTACTCTGGTACCCAATTCATGAGGCTGGGTCAACCCCAGAGCTGTTTGCGGTCTAAAATATTCCACCTCAACTGGGGATCAAACCATGAACCACTGTGCTAGGAAGCCATGCACTAACCCCTGCGCTACCGCGGCTCCAAATAGGATATATAGAGTAGTAAATTTAAGACAATAAAATCTGATTTCCGATATCTAAATATAGCATCTTCTTCTCCCCTCCACTCAGTCAATCAATAAATCAAAACCAAAATTGTGTAATGTATGTTTGGTGACCTCCCCTTTCCAAGAAACAAACAATAAAAATAGAAAACAAATTAAAAAAAACAAAGTAAAGTCTCTCATAACTGCCCTATTGCTAACAAGGTGAAAAATAGTGAGAAAGCCCAAAGGTGTCTGAGATTAAACCAAATCCACCAATTATCTGCCACCATCCACAAGAGCATCCCATCAGACTACACCTTATAAACTACCCTAAACTGTGGCACATAAGCTGACTGTTTAATCCTGTAAAAAATCTGTCCAAAACTAAAGGTAGACATATAGCGAGTATAAAACGTGAACCTGTACCTAAATTTTGACTGCAAGATTAATTTTGCTTCAATGTTATATTTTACTGACAATAAAAACATGAATGATCATATTTTAAAATTCTTCAAAGCCTTGCTTGTTCATCATCTGACGTCAAAGAGATCTGAGTACGTGTCCAAATCACTGGAAATTCTGACATCTACGGTATTTTTGCTGATATCCTCCTCCACCTCAAAGCCATTGCCAACTGTATCCCATATCCATATTTCAGATTAGCATACCTGTAGTCTACTGTATGTTTGAAGGTCGACTTCTACGGCGAGTAAAGGCCAGAATTTTGAGCTAAACATTTTGAGGTCGACTTATACATCAGGTTGACTTATAAGCCACAATTTATGGTATCTGTAAACTAACATATCCTGTTAAAACGTTCTTGTTGCCAATAAAAAGTTGTTGTGTATGTAATGAAATGTACACTTGTACTTAAATAACTTGCAAACAGGAATCAATATAGAATCTGAACTGGAACTAGATTGGCACAACCAGTGTTATACAGGGTGGTTATAAAGTCCGTAAGTGCATACATGCATACACTAGATGTGAATCAACAAAGAATGAGACATCAGTGATCGACCATGCCATAATTAAGAAGAGCTCATTCAAGTATGTCCGGGACGCTAGAGTCTGGAGAGGGCCAGAGATTAGAAGTGATCACTAGCTGCTAACAAATAGAAGAACAACTGAAGGAGTTGCTCTGCCTAGGAATTGTCTACCATCATGCAAGAAGCTAAGTAAATGAAATTAAGATGGTTTGGCCATGTCTGCAGAATGGAAGAAGATCAGCTGCCCCGGCAGGTATGGGAGGCTAAGAGCCAGGCATCCAGACCTCCGGGATGACCCATAGTCCACTGGGGGGAACAACATTAGACAATCTCTGAAGGACAGAGGACTAAAATGGAACCAGGCCAGGAGGAAGACAGCCGATAGCGTAGTATGGCACTCTCTCATCTAAACCTCTACACCTCATGATAGAGAGGAACAACTAAGTAAGTAACTATAAAGTCCATGTGCAACTTTCAACTTGAATAACTTTTCATACTGTCAGCAACATTTAAGCATAATTTATCAAGTTAAAACTATTGTCCACTCATCAAAATCACATTCTTTAGATGAACTAAAGGTTAAGATCACAAATGCAATTCAGTAAGCAGCAACTGGAGAATGTTTTCAACAAGTTGGAAACTCTGATTAAACAATGTGTCATGAAAGATGACGGTTATGTTGAATCCAAAAAATTTGAACCGTATTGGGTTAAAAGTTAATAAATTATGCTTCTATATGCCATCAACAGTGTGTTTCTGTCATGTGTACATCCAAAGTTATGAAAATTAAAAGTTGCATAAGGACTTTATAATCAACCTGTATTATTATATAGCAATTTATTAATCACTTACAATGAGAATGTGATGCAGTAAATGTTGCTGACAGAATGATAGCTCATAAATATACTGTGACTATACTCTAGGAATGAATTAATTTAATTATTGACTGAACTGAACTAATTAACTAATGAAGCATTGAGTGTGGCAGCCTTATAAACTGTGACTAAGTTTAAGAATAATAAATTCTGGTACATTCGTGAAACAGAAAACAAATTGACCCGTTATTAACAAATATGCTGAGGTGAACACAATAATACAACTCAATTCTTTTCAGCCAGACTAAGCACTAAAAGATATAATAACTGTATGGGTTAACATTATAAAGCATGCAAATATTGAAATGCTTATTAATTCATGTAGTGTTTTTATGCAGAACGATTCCGTTCACTTAACAACACCCGGATGTTGGCATTAGATCATGTGCAGTGGTTAGCATTGGTCAACCATCTTGTTTTCTTCTTCAGATTAGACTCTCAGTCAGCAGTCATGCTTCCTCTGTTACTTAGACTCTGTCTATTTCAAGTTTAGAACATAACACAACAATTCACATATGCAATATGTATAATTATTGCAGTCTCAAAGTTATCAATACCATCAAAGTTCCCAGGAACAAGAAACTTCTTCGCCTACAACTGGGAACAGGATATTTCAGAACAGAACCTTACTGTGCAGAATGTCTTCAAGACAATAATATTGAGCATTTCTTATTAAAGTGTAAGAGGTATGAACAACAGAGAATTCCAATATTAGATTATCCTCAGGCTTCAAATTCCCCCATAAATATAGAACAGGTTGTTGAAGGCCTATGCTTCATGTGGAGCTAAAGGGCAATAATTGATTGATTATAGAACAGGTGTGAGAATATAAAGGGCAATAATTGATTGATTATAGAACCGGTGTGAGAATATAAAGGGCAATAATTGATTGATTATAGAACAGGTGTTAGAATATAAAGGGCAATAATTGATTGATTATAGAACAGGTGTTAGAATATAAAGGGCAATAATTGATTGATTATAGAACAGGTGTTCGAATATAAAGGGCAATAATTGATTGATTATAGAACAGGTGTTAGAATAGACAGACATAGAGAACTGAATAGTCAAACAGTATTTAACAAGAACAAAAGTTAATATATAGTCATCAATGGCCATATCACAAACATATTACTTGTGACAAATGAAAGTCAGTTACAAATTAAAACAAACGCCTCAAGTTTTTACATCCCTTCCCCTGGTTTTGTTTGCTTGTTCTTTTTCCTTATTTGTTGTTGTTTTACACCATGATGAGATTACCATTTAAGGATTACGGAAAGACAACACACATAGAGGCAGGCAGGCAGACAGGCATGTAGGCAGACAGGCATGTAGGCAGACAGACAGGCAGGAAGATGAAGGAAAGAGAACAGACTGTGGTTCCAGTGCTAGTGGGTCTGGAAGCTCCCATGACAGCAAGGGAAGGAACATCCCATTCACTTTTGCCTCCAGTTCTCTTCTCCGTCTGTTTTTTAACTTTCCTCTATTTCTTTTACTCTGAGGATTCCAGAAGAAGGACTACCTTGTAATGATATCAACATGTTGTCTTAATGTGTGTGCATGTTGTCTTAATGTGTGTGCTATCTATAGCCAGTGTTTTCTCATCACCTCCTCTTCCACTGGCACTTGCCTGGTTCGTTACATCAGTTCCACAACTGTGATCTTGTCATACCAATTCAATCTTTCTTTTCTGCGCAATCACCCATTTATGAAAGTCTATATCCCTCTGGATGTCAATTTTATAGTTCTCCATGTTTCACAGCCATACAGTAAGCATGACTGGACATGTGAGTTGAAGATTATTTTTGTGTTGGACTTTATTTCTCTTGATCTTATGTTTTTGAATGCAATGAAAGCTCCTCTTTACTACTATATCCTTATTTTGATATCATTGTCATTCCCTTCAACTTTGCCTATATTACTGCCAAGCTTTATGTATGATTCCACATCTTGTAGGCATGTATCTCCCAGTACAATAATATGGTTACTATTACCGGCAGTTATTCTTATAACATTTCTCCTTTCTCTGTGTATTTTCACACCCAGCTTCTGTGTCCTCTCATCAAGTATAAACAAGAAATGAATAACTGAATAGAAGGAAAGAAATATAGCGTAATTTAAGAAACTTACCAGCTCCCCAAAATTTAGATAGAAATTGTGGTGCGAGGACTCAATCACCACAGAGATAAGGAGTGGATGCAGAAGGAACACTCCATAGGTGATGCGGCACAAAGGCAGAAATATATTCCAAGACAGCAGCTTGCCTACAAAAGCTGGGGATTTGGAAACAAAAAGATGTTCTCATAATTAACAACCACAACAATTAAAGAATAAGAAACATAATACAGTACCCAGACATTAAAAATGTGCTATTCAAAATTTACCTTACGTCTTCTTCTTCGTACGCTTTCAGACGTCTACTTACATGATAACAGACATTTAAAATGTGCTATTCAAAATTTAGTTTACGTCTTCTTCTTCGTACGCTCTCAGACATCTCCTTGAGTGATAACAGAAATTTACAAAGTGCTATTCAAAATTTAGCTTACGTCTACTTCTTCGTATGCTCTCAGACATCTCATCATCATCATGTGACGTATTCTTTCCAGAACGTTGTCTCCATTACAGCTGCTCTGTTGTGGTAGTACTTACGTGATAACAGACACTGGGATCCAAATATCAATGTCATCATCATTATTTTCTTTTGTGCTCCTTACAGAGCATGGAGCCACAACTGTAGTTGTTCCCCTTACAGGAAGCCTGCATCAAGTAGTCACATGATCTTGCAGTGGTGTGGTTATGTTAAGTGATGATGCTGCTGCTTGTCTGTTGTGTTTGTATTAGTGTGGTTTTGGTTCATAATTGTATTATACTGGTGAAAATCTACCAACTGCGTCTCGGGTTGTTTTAGTCTCATGGTCTAGGTGGTTCATTTTTCTAACACTAATCAAAAGAAAATCTGGCTTCATTTTCTTCATAATCGATTATGGGTAAATTTGTAGCATTCACTTAGACTGCCCTGTGCCTGAATTTGTGGAACTTGTAAATACTTAGTATTTCAATTCAATAAACGATATGAACTATAGACATCAATGTCGAAGTCCATTCAATATTTCGACTCCTTTAATTTTGCACAAGATGATTTCACATAATGGAAGATTGTTACGGTATGTTTACTGAAGTCGTCTGCTAGGGTTAGCAGTGTGCAATTTTTAGGGTGACAGCATTTAATATAATTGATGTTAATAATTCACGGACTACTGAACGCTATGTACACGATCGATTTGTGACGTGTTAGCGTTGATAGGTCACGCACCGTGACTTAGATACGAGACCCTTTTTACGTTGACCGTCAAGCTGTGAAGATGCGTTCTATATCTTTCCAGTGTTGGGCATTATATTGCCGCATGTATGTATATTTAATTCGAAGTAAGGACTCAGGGTCAGTCCAAAGTTATGTGATGGAAATAATATGATAAGGTTAGTATATAATCGAATTCAAGGAAAGATTATTACACAGTCCATGATATTTATATTCGCCAGACTCATAAGCTCACTGTCAGCTGTTGGAATCCCCAACCGCGCGTGCATATAGCTATGACGCTCTGTCTACATTAATTCATTTTTGGGACACGGACTGAGAATATTGTATGGATTCAAATGAAATCAATTGCAGATGTATGCTTGTAATGAATAATACTTGTGATGTCTTCATGCGTTATTTCGTCAATAAATATTGGACTCAATTCAAGGACTTACCCACGTTACTTAAGTTGTGGTTGGTTGCTTCAACTTACATTGTTGCTTGTTGTTATACCTGATGAACTCTCTTTCATAAGAAGTTTATACTAATGATAATGAGGTTCGTACGGAACCAATGTTCCTTGGACATTTATTAATCAATGAAGCCTTTTATATTGACCTCAAATGGGATAATGATAACCAAGCAAAGCATACATATTCAACTAAAATAAAAGAGAATGAAATACGCACAACAACCGACTCGCAACATCTGGTGGCCTGGTGTGGCTGTGGACTTTTAAGTCACACTAGATTGAAAACAAGAATTCCCTTCAAGCAGAAGCGAAATGGACATTTTTTCACTGTATACACCGGTGACGTCATATCATAGCAACATGACGAACTTTAATCAATGGCAGCGCAAGTCATCGACCTTCAAAGAATTCTGTCAATGTACTTTTATTAACGATGGAAACTAAGTTCAACTTTAATGAACAGGTCATATGAGTTCTTTATCCTGTTGGTGAAGCAGGCACTGTGCAAACCTATCGCTTCTAAAAGCTAAGTACTTGTTTGTACAGTAAACAATGTTCGGTCCATGTTGATCACCGGCACGTCTTTTCAAAAGCATCTGTTAACCGTTGTATGTTTTATTTTCCCATATGTATCTATATCGTGAAGTTAACTTTCGTGGGTGGTAGGTGGGGATCAAAACTGATTTTATGTCTTTTCGAATGACCGAATCAGTTTTGATTGTTCCGTAGGGCTGTTAAATAATTGCATTTGGCGAAAAACCCCGTTGAATATTATACCAATGGTTTGTTTGTTCGCATTTGCTATTATTTGACATTGCATGTTAGGTGTCCAGTTCTGTGAATAACTGGTGTATTTTACTGTATTCAGTTTCATTTTATTCAGTTCTGTATTATTGTTTGTAATCTATCTTGTTAATCCTGACCTTGCTATCTTTATGTTCATTTATATATATTGTAATATCGTTAGATGAGTCCTGTGACGTCATTATTCTTAGTGTCCATATTTTATCTTGCCTTAGTTATCCTTGACCTTTCTACATTTCCGGCTGGCATACTTAGTTCATAAAATCTCTTATTTTTGTGAAATTGTCAATTGTATCTCGTACTTCTGTTTTGTAAACTTTTGGTTAATAAATTGTATTGTTTGTATTTATCTCATATATTAATAACATAATGATATTACTATAAATTAATTTTAATTATATGTTAAATTAATTTGATTAATTTTTATTAAATTAAATGATGACTTCGGTGACGTCATCACTTTGCAGTAGTAGTCCAATACACGATTGAGGCATTTTATATATTATGACTAGGGCATAATAGCATAATATATATTAATAAATAGTTATAAATTTATGGGGTGTCTTGATTAGGACAGACATATCAGATATTAATTTGTACACTTTCATAGTACTACAGTGTTTACTGGGCACATATAATTGATTAAATAACATAATTATGGAGGGATTATATCCATAATTATTTGAGTAGAATATTGGATGCATGATATAATTCATCATCATAAATTTATAAGGGATGATACATTGTTATAAGGTAATGAGTGAACATTATTGATGTAAATTATTTTGGTACAAAATATTTGTGGAACTTATAACTAATAATACAATAATATTATAGTTGTTTATATTGAGTTTTCATATATTGAGTAAGTACAAATAATTGCATAGATTCTATTGTTGATTACTATACATTAGTGATTTAATACTTAAAAAATTAACGTCAAGATGCTTACCTTAGACTATTTTGTTAAAATTGGAAAAGAATTTAATAAAAAAGGAGAAGCACTGCAAGAATATGCGGAGACTGAATTTGCTAAATATAAAGCGGAAGAAGTGGAACGTAAGGCCGAACTTGAAAGAAAGGAATCTGAGAAGAAAGCTATAGCTAAACAGGAACAAGAAGAACAAAAAGAACTTGCTAGGCGTGAAGAAGAAAGAAAAGTGGCAAGAGATGAAATCCTATGGATTGAAGAAGAGAATAAATTGAAACGAGAGGAAATTATAAGGCAACAAGAAATGGAATTGGCACGTCTTAAGTATGAAACTGTAAAAATGCAGGCACAAAGTGCTGCTACGAGCTAGAATGATTATTCTCAAAATGGAGCTTCACCCAATCAAAACAAACATTATTATAACTTTAAATTACCACATTTTAAATTGAATTTTGATGACCTAGCATCGTACCTAGCACGGTTTGAACAGGTATGCTTAACGAATAACTTACCTAGACACGCATGGGCACTGAAACTAAATGAATTATTAGATGGGGAACCATTAAGTGCAGCTCAGAATGTTGACCCAACAATAGCTGGTGATTATGACACCATTAAATCATTATTATTACGGCGTTTCCATTTGGACGAAGAGGGGTGTAGATTACGTTTTAAGAGTATTCTACCAGATTCTAATAAAGACTTTATTGGTTTCATTGCGAACATATGCAATACTTTTAACAGATGGGTTGAATTGGCAGGTGTTAACAAATCAAATGACAAACTAGTTGATTTGTTACTGAGTGATAAAGTGTTATCCTCGGTCAGCCCACCGTTCTTTGCCTTTTTGCAAGAACGAAAACCAGCTACGATTGATGATTTGGAAAAAATGGCAACAAATTATTGTACCGCCCATCCTTACGCGAGCATTTCCAACTCGCTAATAAGAGAACCTCTACCTGTGGCCTCTAATATGTCATACCACGGTCATGACAAACCAAGAACACACAGCGTAGATAGAAGTCGCTTCAAAGGAGTTATAATGTTAATTTTCATAAGGGGCTAAATAATTATAACAATAAGAGTGATTTTAACAGAGAAAGACCACAGAATAGGAATCGTTCACCTCAGTTTAGATACAACAATGGTCAACACAATGCAAATCATAATCAATCATACAACTCTAACACTAGTAATAGTTGGAATAACTATAATCAAGGCTCGAGACACCGAGATAACAGTAACCACAGGGGACAACGAAATAATTCCTATGATTATTCTCATCAGCGGTCTCAGTCTCGTAGATCGTCTCATTATAATCACAATACAGGGGGCGGCAGTTACGAATAGTACAACCCCAGGGGTTCCACATAACGATACAGTAATACAATCTTCTTCTACATGTTATGCTATGAATTATAACGTGGCAAATAGTTGCCCAGAATGTAATCTTATATTTCAGAAGGCAAAAGAGACTGTATTGAATTGCGGACACATCCTCCCAGAAGTTGGTCTAGCGGCTAATGATGGAACAGGCTCTCTGATATTTAACAGAGGGATAGTAAATGGGTCTATCGTCTCTGTTTTGAAAGACTCTGGATCCACAACTATTGGAGTTCGACAGTCACTGATCCATCGAAGTTGTGCGACAGGGGAATATGTCAGGTGCATGACATTTGGGGGGACAATAGAATGCTACCCCACTGCTATAATACATGTTAATACTCCTTTCTTTACAGGAAATGTTAAAGTATGCATGCTTAAAAATCCAATTGCAGATCTTATGTTTGGTCGTATTCATGGCAGCAGGGATTGCACACCAGAAGATATTATGGAATGGGAAATGAAACATTTGCAATTTTATGGCAATGCTAACGCCATCATTGCAATGGCTCAATTGCGTGCCAATAAGTTGAATACATGTGGCACAGCAGTTTCCAATTTCATTCTGAGTACTATCCCAGAAGTTGATGAGGAGAAGGATGAGACTCATTGACAAAATAATAATGATACTAAAGTATTGATACACCCAGTGGTAGGTAGCCGGTCATTCCGAGGGAGATATACCTTCCTCGACAGGATACTACTGCCAATCCTGAAAATAAATGTTGGCGACAGGATCAGATTACAACTGATCCTAATAAGACTGTTGCTGTTGTCAACATTGACAAGGACGTTACGAAGAAGTGTAATAAGTTGAAAAATAATGTTGGGGTTAGGAGGAACTTGGATAAGAAATTTAAGACAAATAAGTCTGACGGCAAAGTTTTTGCTTTGCCCAGCCAAGAGATGTCTACGACATGTATGAAACCTACTACCTTTAGTAATGATAGGTATCATCCTAAGTTCAGTCAAGATGATACGTCATCTAATAAAAATACAACTTCTATGGTTAAGGAGAAATGTAATTCTAGTTATATGACTAGAGATACATATCGTCATTGCTCACAAATTTGTGACAATGATACTACATATATGGAAACAAGTGCATATTCTCGCACTGTGTTAGTGCGCAATTTGCCACGAGATACTACATGGCAGGCACTTGGCAATTTCTTCAATTATACTGCAGACGTTAAGTTTGTGCGTCTGTTGCCACATACCAATAGCAGGTATGGTGAGGCGTTGGTTACCTTCGGTAACAATAGAGATGCTCGTTTGGTTATCGAGCATGATAATGGTGCTTACTTTCACCACCATTGTTTAAAATTACAATTAGTACCTGATTCTACGTCACGCAGATAACAGGTTACAGTAACACTGTTCGTCACATCTTTGATGACTCAGCATAGTCAGTCATCATCATTTTTTTTCTTTCCTTGTAATTTATTCGTACATATATTAGTTAAGGTAGACTCTTCTATTAGTTGACTATTTTGTTATCTTGTCTACTATGTCACTTTGTATTTCTGTCTTCATTTGTTTTACCATACTTACGATAGAAAATAACTTTGTTGATTACTCTACACTATCAGTAATTCAGGAAGAAGAATCTTCTTTTCCTGAGGTACAGATGTTGTTACCTGTACCTATAATACAACCTACTGAATCTTGGCGGGACGTAACCATCTCTTCTTCGGTTACACTGCAACAGCATCAGAAGATTGCTGATCTCTTACAATCTTTTCCAGATGTGTTGACCGACTTACCTGGTCGCATATCAGTGATTAGTCCCGACATCATTCTTAATGATGATACACCAATTCGTGTACATCCCTATTCTGTCCCACTATATTTTCTTAGTAAAACGACTCAGGAACTTGAGCAGATGTTGTCTTTAGGTATTATCGAGACTAGTACCTCACCATTTTCTTCACCTTTAGTCATTGTCCGAAAGAAGGACAACAACATTCATCTATGCGTTGACTATAGGAAACTAAATGCTCAGACCGTAGTTGATAGGGAACCACATCCACTTCTTGACGATTTACTTCCTCGTCTATCCAACGCAACAATTTTCACAAAGATAGACTTTACTAAAGGTTATTGGCAGATACCACTAACCGAAAAAGCTAAATATTACACAGCGTTTTCCACTCCACAAGGTCTTTACCAGTGGAATGTGATGCCTTTTGGGCTTGTGAACGCTCCAGCTACCTTTATTCGCATGATGCGAAAAATTTTATCAGGTAGACCAGACATTATTACATACATTGACGACATATGCTTATTTAGTTCGTCATTTGAGGAATATTTTTCGGGGCTTAGACGTGTTTTAGAAATATTAAGGGATAATCACCTAACCGCTAAACCTACAAAAATACAAATAGCTTTTCAGGAGATAACCTTCCTGGGACATATTATTGGAGCGGGACGTATTCAAACGGTTCCCAGTACGGTGTCAAAAATCTTAAACTTATCAGTTCCTCAAACGAAGAAGCAAGTTAGGAGCTTATTAGGGTTAGTCCAATACTACAGCAGATTTGTACCTAACTTGTCACCCATCACGGCTGTCTTGTCATCAATGTTAAAAAAAGACATGCCGTTGAAAGTGACATGGACTGACGAATGTGACAAAACATTCCGGAAAATATTAACTATTTTTTCACACCCACCTATTTTGAGACTACCTGATGCTTCTAAAAAGTTTATACTCCGTACAGTTGTCAGCAATTATGGACTAGGAGCAAGCTGTACTTCGCGACTTTACGATTCGGTGTGTTGGAGATGATATCATATCTCGTATTTCGAGCGACATCAACAGATGCTACTGACGGTGAACACTCCAGTATACTAGCAAGTTTAACTGGTCCAGATTACGTTCAATTGTGTCATCAAATCCATATCTGGAATTGAAGATGTCCTTTCGAGACAACCTACTGAAGTCGAATAATAATTGTCCACAATTTCAAATAAGTTAACAAAAGAAATTATAACAAGAGACAGAATCCAATCATTGAATTATTGACCTATGAATGAAACGTCAACGATTATTCAGAGAAACAAATAATAGAGACGTTCGTCGAACGAGATTAATGAAAACAAGAGACATATTGTTCGTATTTACGCGTGGACTTTGGCTGGTGTCCATTCATGCCACAATTCGTTGCAAGATAATCAGAAAGAATATCTGAAGTCAAGTTGGACAAATTTCGTTATGTGACATGACTAATTGAACGTTATGAAACTTAAATTCCTTCAGGATCTGAACATTTGAACAGTTTTCTAATGGAACTTTCCGTAAATTCTCAAGGAAAATAACGACGTCTGGATCTTCATATCCAAGATTACGTAGTTTCTACTTATTGATTGAATTAATAAAGAAATTAAATTAAATTGAAATGTGAGAAAAAAACTAAGACAATGAAATATGAAAAAAATATAAGAAAGAAAACAAATGAATCTCACATAAGTCTTAGATAATATTCTTAGATGTAATTATGAATGTAACAATTATATAATATATTATTATGTAGTTAATTAATTTAAGTAGTTATTAATTACTCTACACACATAGTTAACCTTAAAAACACCACCTACTGAATTTATACCTTATTTTTTTCCGCACTTTACTTGTTTTTACTTCTCATTTTGTCTTTTTCTTATGACATCTTCTTTCATTTTCGTTAATCAGATGTTCCATAACTTGATTCCTTACACTCACACTATGATAAATTAGTTTAATTTTAATTAGTTATAATAATTTTATTACGCCACACTTTCTTACTTAGTTAACACACACGTTAATTAATTAGTTAATTATTTAATGACAGTTGACAATCCTTTGGGTAATTTACATGTATAGCATGACTGTTAGTATAGTACATGACTGATATATTATCGACATGACCGCGACACTGTTCTAGACAGAACATCGTAGGCCATATGTTGGGTTTTTGTTAAATTTTTGACATGTTTTATTAAGATAGTTCAAAAAAAAAAAAAATCTAATAGATTTTTTTTTTCTCCCCGTTGGGCAGGGAACTGTTACGGTATGTTTATTGAAGTCGTCTGCTAGGGTTAGCAGTGTGCAATTTTTAGGGTGACAGCATTTAATATAATTGATGTTAATAATTCACGGACTACTGAACGCTATGTACATGATCGATTTGTGACGTGTTAGCGTTGATAAGTGACTTAGATACGAGACCCTTTTTACGTTGATCGTCAAGCTGTGAAGATGCATTCTATATCTTTCCAGTGTTGGGCATTATATTGCCGCATATATGTATATTTAATTCGAAGTAAGGACTCAGGGTCAGTCCAAAGTTATGTGAAGGAAATAATATGATAAGGTTAGTATATAATCGAATTCAAGGAAAGATTATTACACAGTCCATAATATTTATATTCGCCAGACTCATAAGCTCACTGTCGGCTGTTGGAATCCCCAACCGCGCGTGCATATAGCTATGACGCTCTGTCTACATTAATTCATTTTTGGGACACGGACTGAGAATATTGTATGGATTCAAATGAAATCAATTGCAGATGTATGCTTGTAATAAATAATACTTGTGATGTCTTCATGCGTTATTTCGTCAATAAATATTGGACTCAATTCAAGAACTTACCCACGTTACTTAAGTTGCGGTTGGTTGCTTCAACTTACATTGTTGCTTGTTGTTATACCTGATGAACTCTCTTTCATAAGAAGTTTATACTAATGATAATGAGGTTCGTACGGAACCAATGTTCCTTGGACATTTATTAATCAATGAAGCCTTTTATGTTGACCTCAACTGGGATAATGATAACCAAGCAAAGCATACATATTCAGCTAAAATAAAAGAGAATGAAATATGCACAACAACCGACTCGCAACAAAGATACATAAATATAATGAACCATGTCCGTTTCACTGTCACTATTCAATCCAACATTATCGTCCATGTGTGCTTTCACTATCAGCGACTATATATTTATTTCATTTGTACTCTCCTGAGTTCGTTACAATAAAGTTCCATCTGAACACATTATTACTTTGGTTCGTCCATTTTTAATGTCTACACTGTTTTTGCATCCTTCTTTTCTCCGAAGGAATGAAACATATGTGTCTTCACAAATATTCCTTATGCATTTTTCCACCTACAACTGGGGTGGTTGAGGTAGTCGATATTCACGCTTCACGACATTCTTCATACGAATTTTTTGAGGTTAATACTAACCTTCGTGATAAGTCTATCACACATTCTTGGGAATTCTAGCCGTATTTTTGTTCCACTTTCTCATTTCACTTTGCAAGATATTTGTAACCCAATCTCAGTTCCAGAGTCAAGTCAGACTCCTGTACATTTATTTCAGTAGAAGGATTTCTACACTTCCAAGTCAATTGGATACATCCCCCTTGGACGAACCCTGCCGAATATCTCCCCTGGATACCAGTTTGACGTCATCCTTCACTATGCCGATTCGTCAGATCCTAAACCAAATATTCTGCGTTTATGTGATGTATATCCTGGTGCAAAGCAAATCTTCAAATTTGTCTCACCCCATGATGTGCACTCAACAGGCTACTTGTTTTAGATAATGCCACTGCCAGCCCTAATACACAACCTTACATTAGTCATCTCGTACAACTTGTTCCCCAAGAACTACACAGGGCAATAGATAATACAAGTATATTTAAAAAAAACAATATCAGACAATTCCACACAACTATAAATTTTCATTTGACCTCAAACACAATAAAGACCAGGGGGGATGATGCCGTAACCAGATGGCAGCAACTGAATATCTTATCTAAAACTGAAGACATTATATGTCTAATTTGTACGTGAGGCTGACAACCTCATCACATACAAGAAATTGCTACAAAAACCACCACTACAACAGCTTGTCAATGCTTGATGCTGGCTTCCTATCAGGGGATCAGTTGTTGTGGTAACTCCATGCTCCAGAAGGTGAAAAAAGATACAAGATGATGATAGGCCCCAAGTAGGCCCCCAGGAACAGCACTACTGCACCATCAGGCATGTTGTACAAGGTGACTAATATAAGGTTGTGTATTGGGCTGGCAACATCATCATGTTAAACAAATTACTACAGAAACCACTGGTGCAAGAGCAAGTAACTGCTTGATGAAGGAGGACCAGCTACTGTGGTGAGCCTATGCTCCGTAAGAAGCAAACAGGAACATAATGAAGATCTGTTCATCAATTAAAGAGAAAAAAAAATATGCATGACACATTAAATATGACTTACCAACATCATCATGTAAACAAACTGCTTACAAAAACTACCACTGCAAGCATATATGAATGTATTTTAGTTGACTTCCTGCACGGGGACCAGCTGTAGTATGGGGCTCCATACTCCACAGGGAGCACACAGGAAAATACTGAAGATGATGATGATGATGATGATAACTTACCACCCTGTCCTGTAATACAAGCAAAAATGACCCAAGAGAGAGCTAAGGCCCAGGCTGGTCGAGAGAAAGCTTCGTACAAGGCAGTCTGCAACCCCGTCCAGGCCTGTCCACCTTCTCTGTTTTCCAAATATGTGACATATGGTAGGAGTATGATGATAGTACATGATACAATCCAACCAGCATACAGGGGAATCTGGGGAATATAAGTACCGCAGTTACTACATGGTGATTCAACAGTCACATCCTATTTTTGAATCTGTTACTTCTTCATGACTATCTAATTAATGTACATGACACAAACATCAAGACAATTAATGTACATGAAACAAACATCAAGACAATTAATGTACATGACACAAACATCAAGACAATTAATGTACATGACACAAACATCAAGACAATTAATGTACATGACACAAACATCAAGACAATTAATGTACATGAAACAAACATCAAGACAATTAATGTACATGAAACAAACATCAAGACAATTAATGTACATGAAACAAACATCAAGACAATTAATGTACATGACACAAACATCAAGACAATTAATGTACATGACACAAACATCAAGACAATTAATGTACATGAAACAAACATCAAGACAATTAATGTACATGAAACAAACATCAAGACAATTAATGTACATGACACAAACATCAAGACAATTAATGTACATGACACAAACATCAAGACAATTAATGTACATGAAACAAACATCAAGACAATTAATGTACATGAAACAAACATCAAGACAATTAATGTACATGAAACAAACATCAAGACAATTAATGTACATGAAACAAACATCAAGACAATTAATGTACATGAAACAAACATCAAGACAATTAATGTACATGAAACAAACATCAAGACAATTAATGTACATGAAACAAACATCAAGACAATTAATGTACATGAAACAAACATCAAGACAATTAATGTACATGACACAAACATCAAGACAATTAATGTACATGACACAAACATCAAGACAATTAATGTACATGACACAAACATCAAGACAATTAATGTACATGACACAAACATCAAGACAATTAATGTACATGACACAAACATCAAGACAATTAATGTACATGACACAAACATCAAGACAATTAATGTACATGAAACAAACATTAAGATAAAGACAATTAACTGCCATTGTATTACATAATATGCTAGGTCACATTAACATCACAACTCTTCATGAGATCTGGTTTGTACAACCCATAATTTCCAAGCAGGCAGAAGTTTTGATGTCTTTTGGAATGTCAGTTTATTGACCATTAAAAATGTTTATTTTGTTCTGGGAAGAAAAAAAATTAAACTTATTTGTCAAATAGCAGTAATTGTTCCTCGTTTGACATTTGTTCCATGTATATGCAGTGGCTACTGTTGTTGTTGTTTAACTAGGGATGCTGAGCTTTTCACTCTTTTGCAGCCAACACCACGCTGAAGACTCCTTGGTATTATCTACACTGTAGATCTAAGCTTTTCTGTCATTCTGAAACATACTGAGCTGAAGTCATGAGTTCCAGTTTCTCCAGCTTGGCTGGCATTTAAAGGATCATCACATCTGATCCCAAGTTAGGAGGAAGAAGTGCATGGCAAACTGAGAATTCCCCGCCATCCAAGAGGGCTTTCTAAATATGCAGAGCTAAAATCGTGTGCTCTGGTTCTGGGCACTCCCAAGGAATTTTCACATCCTTCACAGAGCCACTTCTCAACTTCCCCTGTCTATCATTGGATGATATAAAGAGTCAATGAGGGTGTAATTAGCCTTAAAGATGGGTTCACTTCCACATCTGAATACTGTAGCATTGTGCTTAGCTGATGGTCATATAAGGATGACTCCAGATGTCAGGATACAAATTTAAAAATAAGAAAGTGATTTTTCAATCACCCTATAGATATGTAGATTCTAAAGCGAGGCTTCAGCTCAGAGTAACAAACAACTGCTTCAGCTATTGGATATATCAAAATAGGAACTTAAATAGATATTGTTAATAAAGAAAGAAACTGTCCTCAAATACAACTTTTAATTTAGTCAAGCAAAGTTTAATTGCTCAGTCGAGGAAGTATTATCCCCAGCCAAACAGCTTACCATGTACCTAACCATAAATCAAATTCATCTTTCTGTATACTCAGTTTACCATCTACCTAACCACACATCATATCTGTCTCTCTATATACTCAGTTTACTATCTACCTAACCACACACCATATCTGTCTCTCTATATACTCAGTTTACCATCTACCTAACCACACATCATATCTGTCTCTCTATATACTCAGTTTACTATCTACCTAACCACACACCATATCTGTCTCTCTATATACTCAGTTTACCATCTACCTAACCACACATCATATATCTCAGTCTCTATCTATATATCTGTCTCTCTATATACTCAGTTTACCATCTACCTAACCACACATCATATCTGTCTCTCTATATACTCAGTTTACCATCTACCTTACCACACATCATATCTGTCTCTCTATATACTCAGTTTACTATCTACCTAACCACACATCATATCTGTCTCTCTATGTACTCAGTTTACTATCTACCTAATCACACATCATATCTGTCTCTCTATATACTCAGTTTACTATCTACCTAATCACACATCATATCTGTCTCTCTATATACTCAGTTTACTATCTACCTAACCACACATTATATCTGTCTCTCTATATACTCAGTTTACTATCTACCTAACCACACATTATATCTGTCTCTCTATATACTCAGTTTACTATCTACCTAACCACACATCATATCTGTCTCTATATACTCAGTTTACCATCTACCTAACCACACATCATATCTGTCTCTCTATATACTCAGTTTACTATCTACCTAACCACACATCATATCTGTCTCTCTATATACTAATTTTACCATCTACCTAACCACACATCATATCTGTCTCTCTATATACTCAGTTTACCATCTACCTAACCACACATCATATCTGTCTCTCTATATACTCAGTTTACTATCTACCTAACCACACATCATATCTGTCTCTATATACCCAGTTTACCATCTACCTTACCACACATCTTATCTGTCTCTCTATATACTCAGTTTACTATCTACCTAACCACACATCATATCTGTCTCTCTATATACTCAGTTTACTATCTACCTAACCACACATCATATCTGTCTCTCTATATACTCAGTTTACTATCTACCTAACCTTACTTACTTACTTAGTCGTTCCCCTTCTACCGTGAGGTGTAGAGGTTTGGAAGAGAGAGCGCCAGACCATTCTATCAGCTGTCTTCTTCCTGGCCTGGTTCCATTCTAGTCCTCGGTCCTTCAAAGATTGTCTAATGTTGTCCTCCCAGCGGACTCTGGGTCGTCCTGGAGGTCTGGATCCCTGGCTCTTTGTTTCCCATGCTTGTCGTGGTAGCCGATCTTCTCCCATTCTGCAGACATGGCCAAACCATCTTAGTTGGGACTGTTCTATTTGGGTCTGCAGCGGATGGGATTTTAGGCCTTGACGGATCGTCTGGTTGCGGACCATGTCTCTTCTTGTTACTTCAACCACTTTCCTCAGATACCTCATTTCTGAGGTTTGGATCTGGCTTTTGTGGGTTGTAGTCATTGCCCATGACTCGCATCCATATGTCAAGACTGGGACATAGGTGGAGCGGTATACAGCCATCTTCGTTTTCTTACCAACCTCTTTCTTGCTGAGGAATCCACGATTTATGGCCTGAAAAAGTCTCCCAGCCGCTGCTTTTCGAGTGGCCAACTCTTCTTTGATGCCTCCCTTTCGGGCTATAATAGCTCCGAGATATTTAAAGTGGTCGACCTGCTCCAGGACCTGTTCTCCCAACTTAATCTGATGTTTTCTTTCTTCTCGTGATATCACCATGGATTTTGTTTTAGAGCTGCTTATGACCATCCCTCTCTTCTCCAGCTCTTCCTTCCAGACTTGCAGGTTGGATTGGAGATGTGCCTCTGATTTAGCTATCAGGGCAACATCATCAGCAAATGCCAGCTCCGAAATATAGACCTGTCTCATCTTCCAGTACCCCACTGAATACTTTCTTGTTCTCTCCTTACATGCCTTGATGACATCGTCCATAAGGAGTATGAAGAGGTAAGGTGATAGGATATCACCTTGTCTTACACCAGTGGTGGTTCTGAACTCTTCTGACTTATGGTTTGCTGTCCTCACATAATTTCTGCAAGACTTGTAGAAGCTCTGTATAGCATGAATCAGAGGTGCTGGAATATTCTTCCTTGCCAAACAGTCCCAAAGTTTGCTCCAGGGGACCCTGTCAAACGCCTTTTCCAGATCTATGAAACAAAGATGAATCTCACTCTTATACTCAAGGGCCTTTTCACTCAGCTGTCTGAGTGTGAAGATTAGGTCTTGAGTACTTCGGTTTGCTCGGAATCCGCACTGGACCTCATCCAATTGTGGCTCAGCTAGGCGTCAGAGTCTCTGCTCTAGGATTCTAGAGTAGATTTTACCAGGGACACTGAGAAGGGATATGCCTCTATGGTTTCCACATTGTCAATTGTCACCCTTTTTGAAAATTGGTGTTATGATGGCAATCTCCCAATCCTTTGGTATGGTCTTGTTGCACCATGCTGCCTGTAGGACCTTTAAGAGTAATAGGTCGCCTGATGCTCCCAAGTACTTAACCATTTCTGGTGTTATACCATCATGCCCTGCTGCTTTGCCCATCTTGATTTTCTCTAGTGCTGCCCTCAGTTCTTCCATCTTTATGTCATCTTCACCATCATTAGTTTTCTCTTCTGTGCTAGTGGTTATCATTTCTGATGCTTCATCATGCTCACCATCCAGGAGTTCTGAGAAATATTCTTTCCATCTTTCCATTACTTCCTTCGGGGCAGTAAGCAATTTGCCTTGCTTGTCCTTTATAAATTTGAGAGGGCATTGTTTTTCTTTCCTCATGTTCTTTAGGGTCTTATAGAACAATTTCTGTTTTTCTTGTGCATCTTTTTCTAGCTTTTCTCCAAATTCTTCCCAGGACTTCTGTTTTGCTGCTAGCACTTTGTTCTTTGCTTCTGTTCTGAGTGTCACATATTCTCTATATTTTTCCATTTGTCCTGTTGTATTTTTTAGCTCCTAAGTATTGTTTCCATGCCATTTTCTTCTCTCTTATTTTCTCTTTGACTTCCTCTGTCCACCAAGGTGTCCTCTTTCTCTGGTTCCCAAGTCGGACTTCACCGCCTGCTTCTGCAGCAGCTGTCTTTATGATATCCTTGAATTTATTCCAGAGGGTTTCCAAGTCATCAGGTCGTTCTTCTGTGTTGCTCACTGCTGTAGCAATAAGCCCCTGATATCTGGTCTTAATTTCTGGATCTCTCAGCTTGTAGGTCCTAATGCTCATTTCTCCTGCTCGTTTACTTGGTTTCTTGCGTGATGTTGGGCAGTTCCTAGGCTGAGCAACTCTTTCAGTTGTTCTTTTGATTGTTAGCAGGTAGTGATCACTTCCAATCTCTGGCCCCCTCCAGACTCTTGCATCTCGGACATATCTGAATGAGCTTCTCCGAACAATGGCATAGTCGATCACTGACTTCTCATTCTTGGTTGGTTCACATCTAGTGTATGCATGTATGCGCTTATGGGGGAACTTTGTGTTTGTAATGATCAGATTCTGCTCACTGCAGAATCTAAGGAGTCGCTTTCCATTGTCATTGAGAGTATCTTCTCCATATCTTCCGATAACTCCACCCCATCTAGCATGGTCATTTCCAACTCTGGCATTAAAATCTCCGAGCATAATAACTTCATCTAGGCAGTCATCCACTGTCCTTTGAAGAGCTTGAAGAATTCCTCCTTGACCTCTGCTCTCTCATCCTCATTTGGCCCATACACTATGACCAGGTTGACTATGGTTTCTCCTTCTTTTAGTTTTACAACCATAATGCGCTCCGAGACAAAGTTCCATCCCTTGATAAAATCTTTTTGATTTTGGGCCACAATGCAACCCACGCCCCCTTTAGCTCTTTCAGATATGGGTACACCACTGTAGAGCAACGTGTTGCCATCGAGATCCATGACTCCTTGTCCTTTTTTCTTCGTTTCCGTTATAGCCAGGCTATCTACCTAACCACACATCATATCTGTCTCTCTATATACTCAGTTTACCATCTACCTTACCACACATCATATGTCTCTCTATATACTCAGTTTACTATCTACCTAACCACACACCATATCTGTCTCTCTATATACTCAGTTTACTATCTACCTAACCACACACCATATCTGTCTCTCTATATACTCAGTTTACTATCTACCTAACCACACATCATATCTGTCTCTCTATATACTCAGTTTACTATCTACCTAACCACACATCATATCTGTCTCTCTATATACTCAGTTTACCATCTACCTTACCACACATCATATCTGTCTCTCTATATACTCAGTTTACCATCTACCAAACCACACATCATATCTGTCTCTCTATATACTCAGTTTACCATCTACCTTACCACACATCATATCTGTCTCTCTATATACTCAGTTTACTATCTACCTAACCCCACATCATATCTGTCTCTCTATATACTCAGTTTACTATCTACCTAACCACACACCATATCTGTCTCTCTATATACTCAGTTTACTATCTACCTAACCACACATCATATCTGTCTCTCTATATACTCAGTTTACTATCTACCTAACCACACACCATATCTGTCTCTCTATATACTCAGTTTACCATCTACCTTACCACACATCATATCTGTCTCTCTATATACTCAGTTTACCATCTACCTAACCACACACCATATCTGTCTCTCTATATACTCAGTTTACCATCTACCTAACCACACATCATATCTGTCTCTCTATATACTCAGTTTACTATCTACCTAACCCCACATCATATCTGTCTCTCTATATACTCAGTTTACTATCTACCTAACCACACACCATATCTGTCTCTCTATATACTCAGTTTACTATCTACTTAACCACACACCATATCTGTCTCTCTATATACTCAGTTTACCATCTACCTTACCACACATCATATCTGTCTCTCTATATACTCAGTTTACCATCTACCTAACCACACACCATATCTGTCTCTCTATATACTCAGTTTACCATCTACCTAACCACACATCATATCTGTCTCTCTATATACTCAGTTTACCATCTACCTAACCACACACCATATCTGTCTCTATATACTCAGTTTACCATCTACCTAACCACACACCATATCTGTCTCTCTATATACTCAGTTTACCATCTACCTAACCACACATCATATCTGTCTCTCTATATACTCAGTTTACTATCTACCTAATCACACACCATATCTGTCTCTCTATATACTCAGTTTACCATCTACCTAACCACACACTATATCTGTCTCTCTATATACTCAGTTTACCATCTACCTTACCACACATCATATCTGTCTCTCTATATACTCAGTTTACCATCTACCTAACCACACACCATATCTGTCTCTCTATATACTCAGTTTACTATCTACCTAATCACACACCATATCTGTCTCTCTATATACTCAGTTTACCATCTACCTAACCACACACTATATCTGTCTCTCTATATACTCAGTTTACCATCTACCTTACCACACATCATATCTGTCTCTCTATATACTCAGTTTACCATCTACCTAACCACACATCATATCTGTCTCTCTATATACTCAGTTTACCATCTACCTAACCACACATCATATCTGTCTCTATATACTCAGTTTACTATCTACCTAACCACACATCATATCTGTCTCTATATACTCAGTTTACTATCTACCTAATCACACACCATATCTGTCTCTCTATATACTCAGTTTACTATCTACCTAATCACACACCATATCTGTCTCTATATACTCAGTTTACCATCTACCTAACCACACACCATATCTGTCTCTCTATATACTCAGTTTACTATCTACCTAACCACACATCATATCCATCTTTCTGTTAACTCACTATACCAGTCTCTCACCTTCCTAAATTTCATCTGCCTGTCGCAATGGAAGAGCAAATATCCCAGAGCTAATCCAATGCAGTAGACACCAATACGGCTGTATGGCTTTACGTATATGAGGGAGAAATAATTATTCACCTTCATCCTGCAATCACAGTATTAATGTCTCAGCTCTTATGCAAAATCATATGTGCACAAATGGAGAAAAACTGAGAACTGGGTGACTTATGTGTAGAGGGGTGTGAGTTAGAGAATCAGAAAGGTGTATGTGTGTGTGTGTGTGAAAAAATAAGAAAGAGAGGAAGTGAATGATGCTGTATGCATGTGAGAAAATTAGAAAGAGAGAGAGGCAGAAAAAGATAAATTCGTACTACAAATTCAGTGTATGTATGTGTGTGTGTGTAGGTATGTACGTGTGTGCATATGTATGTATGTGTGTGTGTGTGTGTAGTTTACAGGGTGTTCTACAAAGAAAGAGTAGATTTATTGATACCTCAGGCACGTCACAAGAGGTGACTAATGTGGTGTGCACTGGGCTGGCAATCTCAGCATGTAAAACAAAAAGCACAGAAACCACAGCTACAACAGTACATGAATGTTGTGGTACAGGCTTCCTGCTAACCCTAACCACAGCTACAACAGTACATGAATGTTGTGGTTGGTACAGGCTTCTTGCTAACCCTAACCACAGCTACAACAGTACATGAATGTTGTGGTACAGGCTTCTTGCTAACCCTAACCACAGCTACAACACTACATGAATGTTGTGGTACAGGCTTCTTGCTAACCCTAACCACAGCTACAACAGTACATGAATGTTGTGGTACAGGCTTCTTGCTAACCCTAACCACAGCTACAACAGTACATGAATGTTGTGGTACAGGCTTCTTGCTAACCCTAACCACAGCTACAACAGTACATGAATGTTGTGGTACAGGCTTCTTGCTAACCCTAACCACAGCTACAACAGTACATGAATGTTGTGGTACAGGCTTCTTGCTAACCCTAACCACAGCTACAACAGTACATGAATGCTATTGTGCAGGCTTCCTGAAAGTGGACCATCTGTTGTTGTAGTACCATGCTCCATAAGAAGCAAAAAGGGGATGAAAATGTTGACGTGTCAGTTGTGAAAGCACTAAAAACACACGCTCCACTAGATGACATGCTCACTAGATGACATGCTCTACTAGATGACATGCTCCACTAGATGACATGCTCCACTAGATGACATGTTCCACTAGATGACATGCTCACTAGGTGACATGCTCACTAGATGACATGCTCACTAGATGACATGCTCAATGAGTAAATGTTGGCAGGAACTGAATGATTAAAAATAGGAGTTGTTAGGACATTAACAACCCCAAAAAAAACAGGAGTTGTTAGGAAATTTTTAAAAAACAAAAACAGGAGTTGTAAAGAAATGTTAAAAAAAAAAATTGAGAAGTTATATGAGAAGTTATGAGGACATTTTGAAGAAAGGAGTTGTAAGGAAATTTTGTAAAAAAAAAAGTTGTAAGGAAATTTTGAAGAAAAAGCTGCTTGGCAGGAAATTTAAAAAAAATAGTTGTGAATAATTTCTTTTAAAACTAGGAGTTGTAGGGAAATTTAAAAAAAAGAAAAAAGAAAGAGAGATGTAAGGAAACATTTAAAATTAGTATCTCTGCGAATATTTTTACAAACAAGAACTGTAAGGAAATTTTTAAGAAGCATGTCAGGAGTTGTGGAGTCAGTGGAAAAAAAAAGTGACTTCAAGCATTTTACAAGTTTGATTCTGACTCAAGTTCAGAGTCCATCAAAAACTGACTCCTCAACTACCACTCCAAAACCCCTAATGTGTTTGTCATGTATGACTCCTGACTCCTTGTCAGTTATTTTTTGGTGCATTCTGAGCTTTTTCTTTAAAACTATACAGGGCAGTAAACTTATAGTAATAGGAAAATCTACACAGAGCATTACACAGGTTCCCCTGAGGGGGAGAAATCTTCTGAAGATCAGATTACCTACTGTTGTAATCCTCTATATACAGTTTCCTATCACTGTAAGACAGGGCAGGTGAAGGAGTGTGTGACATACCTGAGAACATTACCATTGATACCCTGGTTGAGAGCACTCACCACCACAATCTGGGCAGTCACAAAGAAACAAACCAGACCCAGGCCAAGCTTGGGAGCACTGTGGAGAACAACATTTCACATCATTATTTTTGTCTTCTTCATCATCATCTTCATCTTCATGATCATCATCACCATCATCTCTTTTTGTACTACTAATGGAGCATGGGTATGATACGATCACTGGTGTGGAAATGATGACAAGAACCTGTGGAATTGATGACAAGAACCTGTGGAACTGATGACAAGAACCTGTGGAACTGATGACAAGAACCTGTGGAACTGATGACAAGAACCTGTGGAACTGATACAAGAACCTGTGGAACTGATACAAGAACCAGTGGAACTGATACAAGAACCAGTGGAACTGATACAAGAACCTGTTGAACTGATACAAGAACCAGTGGAACTGATGACAAGAACCTGTGGAACTGATACAAGAACCAGTGGAACTGATGCCTAGCACCAGTAGAACAAGTAAAAAGAAGATGCTGGCAATGGAGAGGACTTTCACTGAGGAAATATGCTGATAGCATTCAAAGGAAGTCCATGTTCCAGAATCCCACAGGTTAACAAAGTAGGAGACTTAAGAGCACTCGGAGAAGAAAACTGGAGACAGAAATAAGGAAAATATGGAAAGACAATCAGCTGACGGCCCAGGATAGGAAGACTTGGCATACATGTCTAGTCTCCTTGTAGTGATGATGATGATGATGATGATGATGGAACCACAACTACAACTGGTTCTACTGTGTGAAAGCACATGGTCCTGCAGTGGTAGTGTCTGCAGTGGTAGTGTCTGCAGTGGTAGTGTCTGCAGTAATTTGTTTTACATGATGAAGTTCCCAACCCATGAACAACATACCACATTACAGAGGGAACAGTTGGCAGATTATTTCTGTTGCCTCCCTAGAGACTGCCAGGAACTACTTGACTACACAATTAGGAACATGCACAAAATAAAGACAATATGTGACGAATTCCAGCTCCCTCTCTTCAAAAAACAACAGATCAACATGGTAGCATTTTGCTGGGTATTCATACATCATCATTTTAATTTGTGCTGCTTACGGAGCATGGAACCACTACTACAGCTGACCCCGCTTGAAGTCTGCACTAAACAGGGTCTTGCATTGGTCGTTTCCCTGACAATTTGTTTTATATGATGAGATTACCAGCCTCATACACAACCTTATGTTTGTCACCTCTTATGACCATGACAGATGGAGCTATGTTCATATTCATTTGTCTCGTCCGAGATGACCAGGAACTAAATGAGGCATATTTGTAATGTATATACTATATTATAACTTACATCAGCAATGGAATCAGCACCACCGGAGAGAACAGGAAGAACTGGAAATCATTGGCCAGGTAGTATGTGTGTGGTTGGCACTGTGGACCAAAGTAATGACAATATACAATACACAGTAAAACTTGAAATTGTCATAAGTTTGCAGATTTTCTGCTATGTGTGTGTGTGTTTGTTTGTGTGGGCGTGGGAATGCTTGTGTTCGTTTTCCTTTTTGTTGCACTGAGCCACACATACAGCTGGTCCCCTGGAAGGAAGCCTGCACCAAAACATGTGCTCTTGTAGTGGTAGTTTCTGTAGCACCGTGTTTAACATGATAAGGTTGCCAGTCCCATATTAGTTGCCTCTCATGACATCTGTGATCTAGCAGCAGTCCTATTCTGTCTGTGTCTACTCAGACTCCCAAGAACTACACAGAGCAGGCTTGCATCCATATATATGTGTTTGCCGTGCCCCATGTCAGACGAACGTGAAGGGAACTACAGTCAACTGAATACCAGAGGTGAAAGAAAACAGACAAGTACAAATACACAGGATATGTCACAACCGGAAGGCCTTTACCTGGGTATGTTTTGTCTCTGACAAGATAAAAGGATTTTATTAGGGTATGTTTGGTCCCTGACAAGATGAAGACTTTATCAGGGTATGTCTGGTCTCTGACATGATAAAAAGACTTTACCAGGTTATTATGGTCCCTGACAAGATAGTAGGACTTTACCAAGATATGTCTGGTCCTTGACAAAGGCAATCTTGTCATATAACCTACAGTGTGTTCTACTTGTACCGAAGTCAAACTTTATTTTCATATCATTCCTCTGTGCAACTGAAAAACTATGTCAAGCAGGTAATTCCTTAAGAAGTAAAGTCTATCTCTTTTTTTAAATTTTAAATTAAAGGTGAAAAATATCTTGTTCAACCTCTGATGCATTATAATTAGGATATATATTGTTTTAAATTCCTAATTAGATGAATAATTGCCAATACGGGAAAGTGGCATCACTTCTGTCAAATCATTGTAAATATGGCAAATCAAAATGATCAATTCTGCTTGTATGTTTAAAAAAAAAAAAACACACACACACAAAAACACCACTATCTATCTCTAAAGTGTTTCTATTGTGAGAAACACAAAGCAATAATAACCTATACTCCAGAGGATGTTCCGTTCTAATAGCTTGGATCCCTTCACATGTTGGCATAGAAGGAAATGAAAAGGCCGATAAAGAAGCTAAGAAAAGTAGAAATAATATAAACCAAATAAATGTGGGGGATGAGTACAACAGAGGTCAAAAGGTTAATTAAAAGAATAATAACTGGGGAATGGACAGTAGAGTGGGATGGAAGTCTGAAGGGCAGACATGCATATAACTTGTTCAAGACTGCGCCGAGAAGGTGTCAGATATCTAGAGAACTAAACATTCCTAGCAATAAGAAACTTCTTATACTACAACTAGGAATGGGCTATTTAAGAATAGAAGAATTTTACTGTGCAGAGTGTCTAGAAAAAAATTAATATAGAGCATTTCCTTTTAAAATGCAGGAAGTATGAACAACAGAGAAAACCAATATTAGATTATTTACAGGCATTCAATTCATCAATAAATGTGGAACAGGTGTTGAGAATAGACTCAGCACAATCATTACTTATCCAAGACTCAGCGCAATCATTACTTATCATCACTAACCTTTAGCTCAGCTCACTAAGGAGTATAGGCCTTCAACAATTTCATGCCAAGACTTCCTGTCTTGTGGAATCCATTCAGTCTTTTTTATTTCTTTCATGTCTGTCTTCAAGTCATTTCTCCAGGTGTGTTAAAGCATATGAGTGACACAGTGGTTAGAGCACTGGTCTCTTGTGGCAGAAGTGCCAGGGTCAATTCACAGTATCATGATGCTACAATCTACCCAGCTGTAAATGGGTATGTGACTTTGCTCTTGAGTTAAGAAAGGAAAAGGCAGCGAGAAAGGGAACTATTCTACCCACGTTTTGATACTGGGCCTAATATAGTGGTCTATAACACTTCACTCATCTACGGCAGTATATGCCATGTGACTCCCTTTTACACAAACTACCACAATAATAGCACATAAATGTTTTGGTGCAGGTTCCTACAAGGGGACCAGCTACAATCTTGACTCCATGTTCCACAGGAGGCACAAAAGAAACAATGATAAACGATGATCAAATACAGTACTAACCATATTATCTGAGTCATAGAAATTGCTGATAAACAGCATGCTGGACCACCAGTTTTTCTTGCAGATTTTCACGCTGTCTATCTCATAGGACCATCGAGGCCCCCGCCCCATGAATGGCATCAAGTTTGTGGCCAGAATAAGAAGTACAGCGTAGCATGGGAAAATCCTGAAACAAAGAATATGGGAAAATCCTGAAACAAAGAATATGGGAAAATCGTGAAACAATAAGGGCGGGAAACTGCATTAAAATATATTTTTAAAATTTCTGAAGGAAAAGAAAACAGGAAAGTCCAAAATAAAAATAAGTACAGGAAAATCTACTAAACTATTATTTATGTGGTCACAGTTTATGATGAAAAAAAAAATGCAGCAAAAAAAACCACTTGGGATAAATATACAAGTATCTTCTTCTAGTACCATGACAGCTGGCTCTGTGTGTGTATGTGTGTGTGAATGTATGTATATATATAATGAACGCCTCCCAAAAAGGCTGCTGTATGGCGAGTTGAGGGAGGGAAAGTGTACAAGAGGACGACCAAAGAAGTGCTTCAAAGACAGCCTGAGGGAGTCACTGAAGAGCTGTCAGATCAACACAACCACCTGGGAGCAACTGGCACATGATCGCACAGCCTGGAGAGGCAATATCAAAACGGGTGTCGCAGTCAGCGAGGCCAACCGTGTGAGGGTAGCCCAGAAAAAACGTGCAGCCCGAAAGTCAAGCTGGATGTGCAGCCTGTATTGTCTCCGGGCCTTGTATGCCGGTCATGCAACAGAACTTTTCTTGCCCGCATTGGCTTGATCAGCCATATGGGCACCCACTTGACCTCATAGAACGTATTGCATTACGAGTGATGTCAATGGTCCTCATCGAATATGATGGACATATCATCATGTATGTATATATGTGTGTGTGTATGTGTACAGCTCAGAGCAGTTCTCGGGGGGGGGGGGTCAATGAGGAGACATAAAGAATAGGACAACTGCTACGTGGCATGACGTACAGGTCAACAAAATGAGGTCGTGTATGTGGCTGACAACCTCATCATGTCAAACAAACAGCTACAGAAACCACTGCTACAAGATCATGTGACTTCTGTGTGCAGGCTTCCTGTAAGGGGACCAGCTGTGGTAATGGCTGCATGCTTCACACAGAAAAATACAGAATGATGATGATGATGATGATGATGATGATGATGATGATGATGATGATGTTACAAACAAAAGTCACGAACAGTTTTCCCTGTACTGGTAATTATATAGAAATTAAATGAAATCAGGTTCAACACACATTAAGTATTAAAAAACATCAAGAATCTTCAACTCAAATTTCAAGTCAGTTCTACTGTATGGCTCTGGAACTTGGACAGCAATAAAACTGACAACCAGAAAGCTACAGACTTCCATAAATGGGAGTATAATAGGATCAAAATTTGATGGTAAGATCATCAATGTGCAAGTGATGGTAAGAACTAGACAAATATCAGTCGAACAAGATATATAGTAACACCAGACGGCAGAACAAGCACAGACATCAACAACAAATTAAGATTGTATGAGAGCTGCGTACTCTCTGTGCTTCTCTATGGTGTGGAATGCTGGAAAGTAACAGAGAAGGAAATGTTGAAATTGTCCTCTTTCCACACAATCCGCCTAATGAAAATTCTCGTAATCTCCAATGCTATGAACCCCTGAAGGAAAGCAAAACAGAGGCAGACCAACAACTTGGCGGAGAACTGTGGAGGCCGAGATGAAAAGATTCAACCAGAGCTGGGGAACTGCACGAAGGATGGCCGCCAACCAAGCAAAGTGGAAGAAATTTTTTGCCGCCCTACACGGTGCCACCTGGCGTGATACCAGCTAGAATGGTAGCTCCATGCTCTTAAGGAGCCACAAAGGAAGAACAACAAAAACCCAAATACTCACTATCAGCTTGTCAACAATCATAACCTGAATAACTTACCTGAACAACCTGTCAACAATCATAACCTGAATAACTTACCTGAACAACCTGTCAACAATCATAACCTGAATAACTTACCTGAACAACCTGTGAACAATCATAAATCCATATTCTCGTAGACTCATGACTTCCTTCCAGCTCTTTTTGTTTCTACCTGCTTTTGTTTTGACCTTCAGGAAGTTGTAAGCCATCAAGGTCCCACTGAAAGTAGCCACATCAAACAACATTTGTACTGTCACTCTTCATTCTTTGCAAATTACTTATGCATTCTTTGTGAACTTACTTCTGCTTTCTTTGTGAACTTATCTTTACAATAGCAACAACCCGCCAAAAGTATTACATTGCTGCTTCTATAGTCTCGCTTGCTCGCTGTGAATGACGCGATTGCCTCTTCCTTTTAGCCATCTTATAATTTTGATCCATAATAATAAGTCTGCAATACTTTAAATTAAAATTTTGTTTTGAAGAAACAATAAACAAACTTACATTTTAAGGTTATTTTTAAGAAAAATGATGAGTTAAATCCGTTTCCCGAATGAAAGTGAACAGAAGAGTATCTTGATTGTCTGTTGATTTAATGCACACCGTCACACTTTGCTATTTTCGCGAGAGTACATATAAGGGGAAACAATACAATTATTGTCTAACTTTCAACTACAGTTGCACCCCCTTAGTTGTGCTAGAAAGTTAATGCACTCTCTCGAAAATAGAAAAAGTGCGCAAATGACGGTGTGCAAAGTGTGACAGACCAACCGACCGAAGTACCTTACGGCGGGAATTATGGTATTGGATTCTTTGTGAACTTTACATTCTTTGTGAATTTATCTTTACATTCTTTGTGAATTTATATTATATTCTTTGTGAACTGCTTCACGCTCAATCAGCTACCACAACCTTTGCAAAATTCTACACTCATATACATTAACTATATTTCATCTGAGAGTCTGATTGGCACAGTGGTTAGAGCATTGGTCTCTCGTGGCAAAAGTATCCGGTTTGAAACATGGTGTCGTCATGCTCCAGTCTCACCAGCTCTTAATGGATACCTGACTGCTCATGAGTAAGGGAAGAAAAAGGCAGCAAGGAAGTGAGCTGGTCACCCCCACCTCTCAAAGCTGGACCTAGAATAGTGAAGTCTTTAACACTTCACTCCCCTACAGTAATAAATGTTATGGGACTACCTTGACCTTGTCATACTTCATCTATATATCTGCATTCCTTGTGAATTTACTGTTCTTTGCAAAATAACTTCGGGTTATTTAGATGTTCACGAACTTTCTATTCCTCTGCTTGTTCATGGAGCTATGAGATTATAGCTGTAGACACTATAATAATGGTTATGACCACAGAATAACAGACGTCAATTTTTGCCTAATAATATGTCCGGTGTGGTTCCCCAGATGTTGTGATGAGACAAAAACATTAATTAATTATTTTTTTAAATAACTCATTAGAGATGACTAATGTGAGGTATAGCATCAAGATAAAACAAATACTGCAGCTTTAGAATATGTGTCTTTCAAAGGTTTATAAGTCTTATTGTATGGCTGTCAAACATGGAGAACAACAAAAAAGTTACAGATTCCCATAAATGGGTGCCTGCGTAGAATAGAAGGACTGAAGTGGTATGACAAGGTTACCAATGTGGAACTGATGACAAGAGCCAGACAAGTGTCCGTGGAACAAGAGTTGAGAAGAAGACGCTGGCGATGGATTGGAAACACACTGAGGAAACCTGTTGATAGCATTACAAGGCAGTCCTTGTTCTGGAATCCACAGGGAAAGAGAGGCAGAGGTAGACCAAAACATACATGGAGAAGAGAACTGGAGACAGAAGTGAAAATGATGAGGAAAACATGGAAACAACTAGAGCGGATGGCACAGGACAGGAGGACTTAGTATGTGTTTGTTGAAGGCCTATGCTCTTTGGGGAACTAAAGGGTATTGACTGAAGGACTTATAAACTACTTTTCTTATGTTGCTGTGTGATTATATTCTACTTTTGTGATGTCTTACAAGTATTACCTTCTACTTTTCTTAGAAGTCTTACAAGTATTACCTTCTACTTTTCTTAGAAGTCTTACAAGTATTACCTTCTACTTTTCTTAGAAGTCTTACAAGTATTACCTTCTACTTTTCTTAGAAGTCTTACAAGTATTACCTTCTACTTTTCTTGACTTGACTTTGATCCACTGTCACTGAGCGTCAGCTCTTGGCGACCTTGATGCCATTATGTGGTACTGCACAGTTCGTATAAGCTGTTCTGGGCTGCTATAAAGTGTATTGTCTATGGATGGGTTGTGTGGTAGGAGTTGTCTCATTCCCTGGAGTGCAGGGCACTGTAGTAGATGGTGTTCTACTGTCTTCAACGAGTTTGGGCAGAGTCTACACTTTGCTGTATTTTGTGAACACATTCTGTTTCTGTTGTCATTTAGTGCAGAGTGACCTGTTCTCAATCTGAAAATTTTGGTTTGGTATCTTCATTTGATATGGTTGATAGCATCTTCCTTATCTGGGGCTGTAAGGTGTATGAAGAGTCTTCTTCCTGTTTTAGCCTGTGCCCTTGTGTTCAGCCAATCTTCTTTACAGTTGATTTTGATTATTTGTTTTATTGTTAACATATTCAATGTTTGGTCAATTTGTGGCATTTTTACCCCTTCTTTGCCAGTCTATCAGCTACTTCATTCAATGTGATGTTTATGTGGCCAGCTATCCATTGCATGTAGATTTCTGTTCCATACAAGTTCATAATTTTGTGACATGTTTCTGGAACCTTCTAGATAGTATTGATTGAGTTGGTTTTCCAGTTTTCTACTGCCAAGAGGGCATCCTGCGAGTCCGAGAATACTACATCATCATTTGGTTCTATTTTGTTTGATTCAAAGAGTTCAAAGATTCTAGTTAGGGTTTTCTGAATGGCGACTACTTCAGCTTCGTAGTTTGTGCACCAGGTACAAGGGCCTGCAGTTTTGATGGGTTCTTCTGTATTTTGGGATGATTATGGCCCCATATCCAGCATTTATGGCTGCTTTAAAAGCTGATCCATTTATGTAAGCATGGATAATATCTTCTTCATATTGGCAGATGGTTTCCATGGCAAGTGTTTTCAGCAGTGTAGGTATGAGGCTTTTATTTGTGGGTTGCAGAAGGTTTGTACGTATTATTGGTCTTTTTAGTTCTATGTGGGGTGGTACGTCAGGTACAGCTTGAGTAGGCAGTCTAGTCTCTGGTATATAGTGCTTCCCTGACAGCTCTTGGTACCTTCTAGCGAAGGAGGTCTTTTTAATTTGGTACTTGGAGTTGTGGTCACTGATAAAATTTTTGCAGGGGTCTTCCCTGTCAGCTCACAAGAACCTTTCTGCCATTAGGATAACTGATGTCTTACAAGTATTACATTCTACTTTTCTTACATAAATCTTACAAGTATTACATTCTACTTTTCTTACATAAGTCTTACAAGTATTACATTCTACTTTTCTTACATAAGTCTTACAAGTATTACATTCTACTTTCCTTACATAAGTCTTACAAGTATTACATTCTACCTTTCTTACATAAATCTTACAAGTATTACATTCTACTTTTCTTACATAAGTCTTACAAGTATTACATTCCACTTTTCTTACATAAATCTTACAAGTATTACATTCTACTTTCCTTACATAAGTCTTACAAGTATTACATTCTACCTTTCTTACATAAATCTTACAAGTATTACATTCTACTTTTCTTACATAAGTCTTACAAGTATTACATTCTACTTTTCTTACATAAGTCTTACTAGTATTACATTCTACTTTTCTTATGTCTTTCAAGTGACTGTATTTTACTTTCATTTCTTTTAAGTTATTACATTCACATTTTATTATATTCTACTTTTCTGGTGTCTTCTGAGTGATTGTATTCTACTTATATGTCTTTCAAGTGCTTATACCTCACACACATATATTCTAGGAAGCCTGCAGTGCTCTTACAGTGATGGTTTTGGTAACAATTCATTTTAAATGATGAGGTTGCAAGTCCCATGCACAATCTTATATTAGTTGTCTTTTAGGACACACTCAGGGACCTACAGTAACTACCTGTGGCAGCACCACATACATGAGACCACATTTTTTTAAAGTCTGACCTGAGAACGAAGAAAGAATCTGCAGCCAGTGTTGTGTTGATTACCATCTGCATCCACAAGGACTGGGTCATCTTGACAACTGACACACTATTGTCTGTAAAAAAAGGTTCAGTTTAAATTGTTTGTCTAACAGGGATATTTGAACTATCCACATAAACTTTAGATTTAATTGTTTTTATAACTGATTTATTTGTATTATCCATATAGAATATTTGAAAAATCCACACATTTAAAAGTCACAGTTTGCCAACTGTAACAGGAATATTGTAACTATGCAAATAAATAGTACAGTCCAAAGTGTTTTTACAACAGTAATACTGGAACTCTCCATATAGAAGGCAAAGTTTGAACTGTCTAACAGGGATATCTGAACTATCTGAATAAAAAGTTGTTTGAATAACAAGAATACTTGAACTTTCCATACTTCTTCTTCTTTGTACACTCTCCTCTCAGACGTCTGCTTGAATATTTTCAAAGAAAGCAGTGGTCAGCTTGAGGCTATTTGTATCTCCATAGAGTTTTTCCAGCAATGGTACTAGTGATGGCCATATGTGGTTTCTCTGATCCTCATTTGTTGGGCATCTCTGAAGTAAATGTTCAGCAGTCATTTTATCGGTGCCACAGTTACACTCATCGGTAGTTTCTATCTTTAGCTTGTTGAATAGATGGCATCCCAATCTGTTGTGGCTCATGTGGAGTCTGAAGATTACCACTTGTTCTCTTCTGCTAAGCTGGTAATATGCATCATTTTGTGTGTGGCCTAGATGCTCTGCATCCCATTTGTTCTTGTATCTGATAAAACTCTATGCTTCTGTGAAAGTTATACTTGTGTCAGGTGGGGTAGCTCCCCCCCCTATGCTAATCTGTCAGCCTCTTCACTGCCAGAGATATTACAATCAGATGGCATCCACTGGACCACAACTCTTTTCAATCAGTGACATAGTTTGTGAAGTATCCAGGTCTGCATTATTTTGGCTCTTCATCATTGCAATTACTGACACTGCATCTGTGAAGAAAGCAACTTTCCGTACAAAATGTATATTTTGAATAGTTTGTACAATGGCAATACCTGAACTCTCCATACAGAAGGTATAGTCTGAATTGTATAACAGGAATATTTGAACTGTCCACACAAAAGGTACAGTCTGAGCTGTAACAAGAATATTTGATCCATACAAAGGGGACATTACATTTTCTACAAGAAGAATTATCATAATAACATCAGACTGGCACACTGAACTAAACAAGGATCTTCAAGACATCGAAGCTGGACATCAGACTGGCACACTGAACTAAACAAGGATCTTCAAGACATCGAAGTTGGACCAATGAAAATCATTCTCTCATCTTCTTTTATGCTGTATATGTAGCATGAGGCCGTCATTTCAGTTAACCAGTTTGAAGAAAGCCTGTGTCAAAGTTTACAAAATGGCAGCTCACATGTGACTGTGCATGGGGCTGGTAACTTCATCATGTAAACAACCACTCCAAGAGTTTGTGCTTTGGCCTTAGCTTCCTCAGTGGGGTTAATTGCAGTAGTGAAATGAAAATAGTTGCATTTCAAGGAGGTCCATGCTGTACAAGTTTGAGACTCGATAGTCTAAATTAATACAGTTTATTCTAAATGTCTACATGAATTCAATTTCCTTTGCACTCCACACAGAGCATGGAGTCATCACTGTAGCTTGTCCCCTTACAGGAAGCCTGCATCAAGAATTCACATGCTCCTGCACTGGACGCGTCTGCAGCAACTGGTTTTATGTGATGAATTTTCCAGCCTTTTGCAACACTTCATAGTAGTTGCCATGTTATGACATACCTGAGGGCACAGTAGTTCTTCATCAAGATTGAACAAAACCTGTACATTCTCAATCACTTCTTCCGTTACACCCTTCATCAAGATTGAACAAAACCTGTACATTCTCAATCACTTCTTCCATTACACCCTTCATCAAGATTGAACAAAACCTGTACATTCTCAATCACTTCTTCCGTTACACCCTTCATCAACATTGAACAAAACCTGTACATTCTCAATCACTTCTTCCGTTACACCCTTCATCAAGATTGAACAAAACCTGTACATTCTCAATCACTTCTTCCGTTACACCCTTCATCAAGATTGAACAAAACCTGTACATTCTCAATCACTTCTTCCGTTACACCCTTCATCAAGATTGAACAAAACCTGTACATTCTCAATCACTTCTTCCGTTACACCCTTCATCAAGATTGAACAAAACCTGTACATTCTCAATCACTTCTTCCGTTACACCCTTCATCAAGATTGAACAAAACCTGTACATTCTCAATCACTTCTTCCGTTACACCCTTCATCAAGATTGAACAAAACCTGTACATTCTCTAACACTTCTTCCATTACACCCTTCATCAAGATTGAACAAAACCTGTACATTCTCAATCACTTCTTCCGTTACACACTTCAACATGATGCAGTGTCAGTAATTCCAACGATCAAGAGCCAAAATAATGCAGACCTGCATGACCTAGGAATAGTGCTTAACAAACTGTGTAAACGATTCAAAAGAGTTGTGATCCAATGGACACCATCTCATTGTAATATCCCTGGCAATGAAAGTCAATTAAATATCTGTTAAAGTCAGTTATATAACTAGAACCACCAGGCCTTTACACCCCTCCCCCTTACTATTATTCTTGTTTGGAGTTTTAGCTTGATTTTGTTCAGTTTTATCTCGTTTTTGTTTGTTTGCGTTGTTTTGGTTTTTTTTTTTAAACATAAAAGCATAACTGGTAATTGTGATTTGCCATATTTACAATGATTTGACAGGTGTGATGCCACTTTCCCATATCAGCAGTTGTTCATATTATGTGGAATTGAAAACAATATATATCCTAATTATAACCCATCAGAGGGTAAACAGGATATTTTCATCATTAATATAAAAAAAAAAAAAAACTTAAATATGCACTCAATGTCAAAACTTGAATTACTAAACCAACTTGATGACTTCTAATGTCTCTCTATGTCAAATCTTATTCTGGTTTTATATTTAATCCACAAGCCTACCTAAGATATCTGGATTCTGGTAGATGATTCCATAAACATTGCCCAACACGATCCAAGCAATACTCAGCACTCTCACACCATTCAGACAGAACAATGTGTCTGCTGATCCGTCTGCCAGAATGTGCCTTGTGTTTTTCCGGAACGAGAAGGAAAGGAGGAGGTCTGTAAACAGGTTTTCTGGGAAGAAAGAGGAAAGTAATTTTACTACATGTTAATAAAAGCAACATTAGTAGGTCAAAGTTCAGCAAGAGATGATCTACATCAGGCCTGAGCTACTTAAGCATGCCAAGATCTACTTCTGTGTTTGTCAATAAAAATGCAGTCTACATTTGTTCACTGTAGATATTTTTACAGATTTTCAACTGTTAAGGAAAAAAAACTCCACATGTGTGGGAAACAAAGAAAGCATTTAAGGCAAACCAAAATGTTTATTAACTGAAGAAACAAATTTATAAATGAGTGTTCTTCTTCTTCTTTGATCCTTAACCGCCGACCGTCAAAGCAGTCAGTGGCCATCACGCCTTATGGCGTCTTGTAGGGCAACAACAAATTGATTCCACTTTGCTCGGTCAGCGGCCATCCTTCGTACAGTGCCCCAACTCTGGTTCATTCTTTGCATCTCAGCCTCCACAGTCCTCCGCCAAGTTGTTTTTGGTCGGCCTCTCTTTCGTTTTCCTTCAGGGTTCCATAGCTATAGCTGTTCTTGTGATGGCATCGGGGTCTCTTCTGAGGACATGGTCAACCCAGCTCCAGCATCTGCCAGCTATGATAGTGTGCATGTCCTCTTGCTTGCTTCGAGTAAGCAGATCTTGGTTGGTGATGGTATTCGGCCAAAAGATTCTGTGAATTTTTCTTAGGCATGTTGTGTAAAAAGAGGACAATTTCGACATTTCCTTCTCTGTAACTCTCCAGCATTCCGCACCATAGAGAAGCACAGAAAGCACACAGCTCTGATATAATCTTAATTTTGTGCTTGTGCTGTACTGAGAGGACTTCCAGATGTTGTTTAGACTAAAAAAGACTTTTCTTGCTTTGTTCATTCTGTTGTTGATGTCTTTGCTTGCTCCGCCGTCTGGTGTTACTATGCATCCTAGATATGTGAAGGTGTCTGTCTGTTCCAGTTGCTGATTCCTTGCTGATATGGGCTCAGGGTTGCTCACATTGAGTGTCATGACCTCTGACTTCTTTAGATTGATGTTCAAGCCCATCTGCTGGCTATACTTATTAAGTCTATCCGTTTTTTCCTGGATGTGTTGATGTGAATGTGCTAGTAGTGCAATGTCATCTGCATATTCCAGATCTTCCAATGTAGAAAATGTAGTCCATCTTATTCCTTTTGGACTGCCCTCTGTTGTTTGGCGCATCACCCAGTCTATGACTGTTAAAAATAGAGTGGTTGATAAGGAGCATCCCTGTCGTACTCCTGTCTTCACCTCAACGCTACACTTAAAGTTGGCTTAGAGGCTTTTTTATGATTGACACTATGCAGCTTGGAATTCCATAAGCCCTCAGTATTTTCTATAAACTGTCCCTATGTATACTGTCAAAAGCCTTTTCAAAATCAACAAAATTAATGTACAGCTGTCTTTGCCATTCTGAGCACTGCTCTATAATGTTCCTGAGAGTAAATATATGATCTACACATCTTCTGTTCTTTCTAAATCCCGCTTGTTCTTTCCTCAGTTTGTGGTCTACTGCTTTTGAAATTCTCTGTGTAATTATCCTGCCCAGTATTTTGCTGGAAACTGAGAGAAGGGTGATTCCTCACCAATTATTGCAGTCTGCAAGATCTCCCTTCTTGGGCAATTTGACAATTATTCCTTTGTTCCATTCCGTTGGTGTTGCCCCTGTTTTCCAGACTTGTGCAAATAGTGGTTCTAATAGTTCTGCTGCTAGCTCAGGGTCTGTCTTGAATAGCTCTGCATTTAAGTTGTCATGGCCAGGAGCTTTTCCATTCTTTAACCTTTTGATTGCTGTGATGATTTCTTATTTTCAAGGAATGTCTGTATTAACATCTAGATCATTTTCAGCCTCAGGAACATTCAATTGTGTCTCTGGTGGTTCCTTGTTCAGAGTTTCTCTGATATGCTCTGACCATCTTGTTTCCTGTCCCTCTGCTGTTGTGACGAGATTTCCTTGCTTATCTCTTACTAGTGTAATATTGTTTGCACCTCGTTTTCCGCTGATGAATTTAGTTATTTTGTATACTGTACTTTGTTCATTTCTCAGTGCTGCCTCTTCTGCCAGTCTTGCAAGATTGTCTAGGAAATTCCTTTTGTTGGCTCGGGTTTGGCGTTTAACTTCCTTGTTCAGCTGACTGTATTGTTCGCTAAATAGTTGCTTTAACCTGGGGGACTTCGCTTCTGTTTTCTTTCTTTTCATTTCCTTTCTCATCTTTATGGTGTTTAATGTTTCTGGTGTTATCCAGTCTTGCTTCTTCCTTTCCTGGAATCCCAAGCATGATTTGCTGCTTTCCATATATATTGTTGAAATGGTGTTGAATTTCTGGTCTATATCATCAGCCGATGTCTTTTCCTGACTTATGGCAAATTGATATCGTTTCTTTATGTCAGCCGCAAAAGCTTTTCTGGTAAGGGGGTCCTTCAATTTGCTGATGTCAAACGTTTTCTGTGTAGTTACAGTTGGTCCTACCATTCTTAGTTTCACTTTCAGTTTTGCTACTACTAAATGGTGATCACTTCCCACATCTGCACCTCTTCTTACCTTCACATCTTGCAATGCATGTCTCCATCTACCATTAATCATGATGTGATCTATCTGGTTTCTGTCCTGACCATTTGGTGATTTCCATGTCAATTTGTGAATTTCCTTGTGTGGGAAGAGTGTTCCTCCAATGACCAGGTTGTTAATGCTACAGAAACTTATTAATTTATCACCATTTTCGTTTGCTGTTCCGCTGCCGCATTTCCCCATTACTCTTTCATTATATGTATTGTGTGTTCCAACTTTCGCATTGAGGTCTCCCATTACTATGATAAGATCATATCTAGTGTGTCTTCCATTTCTTTCTGCAGTTGTTGATAGAATTCATCCTTGACCTCTTCATCGCTGTCATTTGTTGGTGCGTAGCATTGTATTATTGTAGTATAAATGAGTGTGTAAGGAAATAAAAATTATCTTAATAAAAATATACTCAAAAACAAAAATATAACATTTAAGTACTACCTCGTAGTTTTATAAAAGAAAAAGTACTAAAGACAGACATGAAGAGGATGAAGATGACAGGGAAATACCTTGAGCTGATGGCACGGGACAGGAAGACTTGGTATAAGTTTGTTGAAGGCTTATGCTCCTCAGGGAGCTGAAGTGTGATGATAATGATGATGATGATGATGATGATGATGATGATGATGATGATGACAAAAGCTGTAATAACACAGACCTAATAACACCTTACTGACGACCATAATAGAAGGCAGACGTGCAAGAGGAAAACAGGGCTATAAGTGGGAAGATAACATCAAGAGCGGACAGGAAAGAGTCTATCAGAGTGTACCATCAAGGAAAGACACAGAAGACGTTGGGAAATCCATTGTAGCTGACCTTTGAAGTGAAGATGGCACCTGATGATGATGAATATGATGATGATTTACACTGCTTTGCCTCAAACAAGTCCTCAAATTTTGAAACAAAGTTACTTATGGCAAATCACGTACATGCATCTATGTATTCATCAGACAGAGAAGAGCAGTACTTTGAGTTAACAATGTTCATTGTCAAAAGCATAGACTACACTTGTTATTCATTTTATTTAAAATATCACACCATTAAAAACAAAAGACTTTATTAAAAAATTAGAAATGTTGACACATCAGGTGTTCCACCAAAACGTTCTATTGCAGGAAGCCTGCATCAAGCAGTCACGTGCTCATGAAGCGGTGGTTTCTGTGCCATTTTCTTGTACATGATAAGGTTGCCAGGTGCCAAGCACAATCTCGTGTCAGTTGCCATGTATGACATGCCTGAGGGGCCATGTATGACATGCCTGAGGGGCCATGTATGACATGCCTGAGGGGCCATGTATGACATGCCTGAGGGGCCATGTATGACATGCCTGAGGGGCCATGTATGACATGCCTGAGGGGCCATGTATGACATGCCTGAGGGGCCATGTATGACATGCCTGAGGGGCCATGTATGACATGCCTGAGGGTGGAGTGGTTCTATTCTTTCTGTGTCTCGCAGAAAGGAAAAAATTATTTGAGGCACTGCTAGAAAAATTACAACTCTCTTGGGATGATGGAAAAATGTTGAAATCCTTTAAGGCAATTTTCTGCAAAGCATGGCTATTTTTGGTGTTCTCAAAAGATCTTATTTAACAGTTGTCAGTCTATTATGAGCACTGTATAATTTCTGGGAGAGGATCTGATTGGCTGAGTGGTTAGAGCGCTTGCCTCTTACAGCAAATTTACCAGGTTCAAAACCTGTGTACTTTCTGTGCTTCTCTATGGTGTGGAATGCTGGAGAGTAACAGACAAGGAAATGTCAAAATTGTCCTCCTTCCACGCAATCTGCCTAAGAAAAATTCTCAGAATCTTTTGGCCAAATACCATCACTAACCAAGTACTACTTACTTGGAGTAACCAAGAGGACATGAACACCATCATAGGTGACAGATGCTGGAGTTGGGTTGGCCATGTCCTCAGAAGAGACCAGGGCCGTCTTAACAGGATTGAAGGCCCTGGGTAAAGCAGTGCACTGGGCCTTTACCAGCCCTACCCACCCACGGGAATAAAAATGATGTCTTATGAACAATATGGCAGCATCCCGGCATGGGGCCCCTATAATTGTGGGGCCCCTGGGCACTGCCCAGTGTGCCCATGCCTTAAGACGGCACTGGAAGAGACCCAGATGCCATCACATGAATAGCTACGCTATCGACCCTGAAGGAAAGCGAAAGAGAGGCCCACCTAAAAAGAACTTGGCGGAGAACTGTGGATGCCGAGATGCAAAGAATGAACCAGAGCTGGGGTACTGTACGAATAACAGCCACCGACTGAACAAAGCTGAAGCAGTTTGTTGCTGCCCTACAAGACACCACCAGGCGTGATGGCCACTAACTGCTTTGACAGTCGGCGGCTAAGGATCAAAGAAGAAGAAGAAAACCTGATAGCTTCAAGCTCCAACCTATCCAGCTGTAAATGGGCATTAAATGCTGTTCTTCAGTTAGGGAAGGCAAAGGCAGCAAAGACGGGAACTGGACACCCCACATCATAAAGTAAAGACCTAATATAGTAAGATCTCTAACACTTCACTCCCCTACGGCAGTATCTGTCATGTGACTACCTTTACCTTTATACGAGCTTCAAGTCTGCAGTGATCTCTGAGGAGACAAAGACAGGACTTCCACTACCTCAGACATGTCATAAGAGGCCACTAATGAAGCTGTGCACGTGGTTGGCAACCTCATCATGTCAAATAAAGAGGTTACATAAAGCAACACTGCTAAAACACATGACTTGTGTGATTGTAGGATGACTTGTGTGATTGTAGGATGACTTGTGTGATTGTAGGATGACTTGTGTGATTGTAGGATGACTTGTGTGATTGTAGGATGACTTGTGTGATTGTAGGATGACTTGTGTGATTGTAGGATGACTTGCGTGATTGTAGGATGACTTGTGTAATTGTGGGATGACTTGTGTGATTGTAGGATGACTTGTGTGATTGTAGAATGACTTGTGTGATTGTAGGATTCTTGCAGCTGCTGTTGTAGTTCCCTAAAGAGCAAAGAGGAAAAAAAAAGACGGCAATTAAGACTTTCAAAAATGACTGCGCTGAAAGATGTAACTTTAAGACTAAGCTGAAAGATGTAACTTAAAGACTAAGCTGAAAGATGTAACTTAAAGACTAAGCTGAAAGATGTAACTTAAAGACTAAGCTGAAAGATGTAACTTAAAGACTAAGCTGAAAGATGTAACTTACCGGATGATGTTAGTTTCTTGTTCCTGTGTGAGGGTCTGACCTCGATGAAGCTTGCTTGATGACTCATATGTTTACGCTGTACACTAGAGGTGATGTTGCTGTTGTTGTCACCATGTGGTGAGGTGGCATCCTTGGGGTCACACAGCATGCCTGTTTCATCATCTGATATCACATCAGAGACCACATCTTTGTCGTTGGTTCTGCTTGAAACCTCTGGCATATTTACATGCGTCTGGTCAGTTGTCATCAAGACTTCACTCAGGCCATTCTTTTCAGCGTCCTCAGAGATGTCCTGGCAAAAGTGTATGGTTGAGTGATTAAACAACAGCAATGATATTAGTAAACAAATACACAATTTCTTACGAGTGTCTGAAACATACCTTTATGTGTATAATATTTATTTAATGATATTAGTATTAGACTGTAGATGTTGGATTTAGATGGGACATACAATGAGGAAACCTGTTGATAGTATTACAAGGCAGTTGTTGGTCTGGAATCCTCATGGTGAGAGAAGTAGAGGTATACAGAAAAATACATAAAGAAGTGAAGTGGAGTTAGAAATGAAAATGATGAGGAAAACACAGAAAGACCTTCAGCAGATGGCATAGGACAGGGGGAGGTGACAGTGTTTGTTTTTTTGGCCTATGCTCCTTGGGGTGCTAAAGGGTATTGACTGAATGGATATATGTGTATTACAGCTTTGGTAGTTTCAGCATACAATAAACCAATACTGTAATATATGTATAGTATCAGAGAGGCTAAGGGAGGTTGAGGGAGACCAAAGAGTACATGGAGAGGGAGACCAAAGAGCACATGGAGAGGGACACCAAAGAACACACGGAGAGGGAGATCAAAGAACACATGGAGATGAGAACTGGAGACAGACATGAAGGGAATAAGGAAGACATGGGAAGACCTTGACCTGATGACCTTGACCTGATGACCATAACAGGAAAATTTGTTGAAGGCCTATGCTCTGTTGGGAGCTAAAGGGTGGTGATATAAATAAGCACCGGTAGAGTGAAGTTCCTGTGAGCACTGGTAGAGTGAAGTTCCTGTGAGCACTGGCAGAGTGAAGTGCCTGTGAGCACTGGCAGAGTGAAGTTTCTGTGAGCACTGGTAGAGTGAAGTTCCTGTGAGCACTGGTAGAGTGAAGTTCCTGTGAGCACTGGCAGAGTGAAGTTCCTATGAGCACTGGTAGAGTGAAGTTCCTGAGAGCACTGGTAGAGTGAAGTTCCTGTGAGCACTGGCAGTGAAGTTCCTGTGAGCACTGGCAGAGTGAAGTTCCTGTGAGCACTGGTAGAGTGAAGTTCCTGTGAGCACTGGTAGAGTGAAGTTCCTGTGAGCACTGGTAGAATGAAGTTCCTGTGAGCACTGGTAGAGTGAAGTTCCTGTGAGCACTGGTAGAGTGAAGTTCCTGTGAGCACTGGCAGTGTGAAGTTCCTGTGAGCACTGGTAGAGTGAAGTTCCCGTGGGTCCCTAACAAGACACAGAAGATGACTGCTGCTCCCTTGGGCACATTGTAAAAAAGTCAATAATGACACATTTTGTATGAGGTTGGAAATTTCATCCTGTAAAACAAACTGCTACATAAAGAACCATTACAAAGGGACATAAATGCTCTAAGCTAAAGTTTCCGACAAAGGGACATAAATGCTCTAAGCTAAAGTTTCCGACAAAGGGACATAAATGCTCTAAGCTAAAGTTTCCTGCAAATGGACTCGCTGCAGTGGTGGTTCCATGCTTCAGAAGGAACAAAAAAGAAAAAAACAAATGAGGATAAACCGGCAGAAGATGGTCACATGGCAGATGGTCACATGGCCATGTCAATATATTTTTATTTTCAAATAAAAATATTAAATTTAACCTCTGATGGCTTATAATTAGAATATACAGTGACTCTAATTCCAGATAATGTGTGTGAAAGTGTGAGGTGCTTGGGGTTCTAGATAATGTGTGTGAAAGTCTGAGGTGACTGGAGTTCCAGATAATGTGTGAAAGTCTGAGGTAACTGGGGTTCTAGATAATGTGTGTGAAAGTGTGAGGTGCTTAGGGTTCTAGATAATGTGTGTGAAAGTCTGAGGTGACTTGAGTTCCAGATAATGTGTGAAAGTGTGAGGTGACTGGGGTTCTAGATAATGTGTGTGAAAGTCTGAGGTGACTGGAGTTCCAGATGTGTGAAAGTGTGAGGTGACTGGGGTTCTAGATAATGTGTGTGAAAGTCTGAGGTGACTAGAGTTCTAGTTAATGTGTGAAAGTCTGAGGTGACTGGGGTTCTAGATAATGTGTGTGAAAGTCAGAGGTGACTGGAGTTCCAGATAATGTGTGAAAGTCTGAGGTGACTGGGGTTCTAGATAATGTGTGTGAAAGTCTGAGGTGACTGGGGTTCTAAATAATGTGTGTGAAAGTCTGAGATGACTGGAGTTCCAGATAATGTGTGAAAGTCTGAGGTGACTGGGGTTCTAGATAATGTGTGAAAGTGTGAGGTGCTTGGGGTTCTAGATAATGTGTGTGAAAGTCTGAGGTGACTGGAGTTCCAGATAATGTGTGAAAATGTGAGGTGACTGGGGTTCTAGATAATGTGTGTGAAAGTCTGAGGTGACTGGAGTTCCAGATAATGTGTGAAAGTCTGAGGTGCCCGAGGTTCTAGATAATGTGTGTGAAAGTCTGAGGTGCTTGGGGTTGATATTTACTCTTTTATTTTATCACCAGTAATATGCTCGGACACACTTCGATTTCGAGGTACCCTCTCAGGACTGGTAAAAAGGCCATCTTTTTTCTTTGCTTGATCAATGTTCTCAGAGGACGAGAGGGTGCCCCGTCGGCTGCGACGCTTTCTGAACAGTTAAAAAAGTCATTAGTTCTTTTTTTAATGAATGCTTAAAGACTAATTAAATAAATATAGTTCATAATTGACTTTGTACACTCAGTATAAACAAGTACACAAAGAAAATATTTATGTTCCTGTACACATTTGACTTCCTATGATGAGTGTAAACAAGAACAAAAGAATATATTTAAGGTCTATTACACAAACTGACTTTCTATGTACACTATAAAGAAACAAAAAAGAACATATGTAAGTTCACGTACACATCTGAAGGTCTATTACATTAAGTGACTTTCTATAACAAGAAGAAAAGAACACACATAAGCTCTATTACAATAACTGACTTTCTACACTAAGTATATACAAGAACAAAAGAACAAAAAAGCCTTTGATAGTCTACACCGCCCATCATTGTGGAAGATACTTACAATCTATGGTTTTCCAACAAAATATGTGAATATAATCAAAGCGCTATATGACAATGCAAGATGTTGTGTTAGAACAAATAAAGGGAATACAGAATGGTTTACAGTAGAAACAGGGGTGAAACAAGGCTGTATTATGTCACCACTACTTTTTGGAATAGCTATTGATTGGGTTATGAGAAACTATACCCACAATGAACAATTAGGTATAAAATGGACAAATGGAAAATTCCTGGGGGACCTGGATTTCACAGATGATGTAGCATTCTTAAGTTCAACACCAAGACAATCCCAAGAAGCAATAAATAATTTGTGTCATCTCTCGGTTAAAATAGGTCTCCAAATAAATGCCTCTAAAACTAAAGCTATGAACTTTTCTAACGAGACCTTTGATATCATCTTGAACGAGGAAAAACTACAGAAAGTTGAAAGTTTCAATTATTTAGGCAGTAAAATGACTCAGGATGGTGACACAACAAGAGAAATCCATACTAGAATTGCTTTGGCAGCTAGCGCCTTCAATAAGATTATCTAACATTTGGAAATTACGATCATTGAATATACATACCAAGCTTCGTCTGTTTAATTCAAATGTTATCTCAGTGTTAACATACGGCTGTGAGAGTTGTGAAAATAAACTACAAAATCATTGGAGAACAAGCTGAATACATTCGAGAACAAATGTCTTAGAAAACTCATGAACATCAGTTGGAAAGAATTCAAGACTAATCGGACAAATAAGAGAAGACTCTAGGCAGAAATATGTCTCCGACTATATAAGGAAAAGACGATGGTCATATATCGGTCATGTCCTACGAATGCAAAACAACAGAATACCACTACAGGCGCTCACTTGGGTTCCTGAGGGTAAGAGGAAAAAAGGAAGACCAAAAGAAACACTCAGAAGAACAATAATAAGAGAAGGAAGAACATTGGGCCTAAATAATGTGCAAGAGCTAAGAGGAGTGGCGTCACAATGAACAACCTGGAGAGCACTGGTTTCTGCCTTATGCGCCGTGTTTGGTGCTTAAAGAATTTATTATTATTATTATTAAAAGAACATGTTTAAGCTCTATTACACAAACTGACTTCCAATAACAAGTATATACAAGAACAAAAGAACATGTTTAAGCTCTATTACACAAACTGACTTCCTATAACAAGTATATACAAGAACAAAAGAACATGTTTAAGCTCTATTACACAAACTGACTTCCTATAACAAGTATATACAAGAACAAAAGAACATGTTTAAGCTTTATTACACAAACTGACTTCCTATAACAAGTATATACAAGAACAAAAGAACATGTTAAAGCTCTATTACACAAACTGACTTCCTATAACAAGAACAAAAGAACATATAAGCTCTATTACACAAACTAATTTCCTATAAACAAAAGAACATGTTTAAGTTCACAAACACAACTGACTTTCTTTACTGTGTTTGCCTACCTTCCTGAAGGTAGATATACAATTTACTCCTGTTTGCCTACCTTCATGAAGGTAGATATACAATTTACTCCTGTTTGCCTACCTTCCTGAACATAGATATACAATTTACTCCTGTTTGTCTACCTTCCTGAAGATAGATATACAATTTACTCCTGTTTGCCTACCTTCCTGAACATAGGTGTACAATTTACTCCTGTTTGTCTACCTAGCTGGGTATAGATATGCAGACAGTTAACTAATATTTGCTTACTTCCATAAGTATAGATACGTAAATATGTTTGCTTATCTAGTTGGGATCTAATGTGTACATAATTGCATCATGTTCACTTACATAGCTGGGATTATATATGTAAATAACTACATCATGTTCACCTACCTACCTGGGTATGGATATTACATAATTACATCATGTTTGCTTACCTAGCTGGGTAGACAAATGAAATTATTGTTTGCTTACCTAGCTGGGTAGACAAATTAAGATAATGTTTGCCTACCTAGCTGGGTATAGATATTACATAATTACATCGTGTTTGCTTACCTAGCTGGATAGACAAATGAAGATAATGTTTGCTTACCTAGTTGGGTAGACAAATGAAGATAATGTTTGCTTACCTAGCTGGGTATACAAATGAAAATAATGTTTGCTTACCTAGCTGGGTAGACAAATGAAGATAATGTTTGCTTACCTAGCTGGGTACACAAATGAAGATAATGTTTGCTTACCTAGCTGAGACAACAATCTTCAGAATTCCAAATCTGTCAGTCTCATCATCGTAACCAATAGTCACTTCCGGTCCACGTTTAATGCGAAGTTTTCTCCTACGACGGTAGATGTCATAGGAAGTACCCAATACCACCAAGGCTAAGATCAGACTCAAAATAATGCTGGAGGATTAATTGGAAACATTCTCAGAGTGCACAAATATCCATGTGAAACTAGAGTTGATCCAGACATCTAGATATGCACTATGGCTAGCATACAATAAAAAAAAAATTAGTAGTTTTGTTTTGTCTTAATTATGAAGAAAATATCTTACTTAATCTCAGATGGGTTATAATTACAATATATATTTTAATCTGTCAATACCTAATCATGGTATATTTACTCGTTTCCAATTACTGTCAGTAATCAACACCCTTTAGCTCCCCAAGGAGCATAGGCCTTCAAACATATGTCAGGTCCTCATGTCAGATAGCAAAGGACAGGAGGGCTTGGAGTTTGTGCATGGGGCTAGCAACATCATCATGTAAAACAAGCTGCTTCAGACACTACTGCTGTGACAGCACATGAAAGCTTAGGTACACGATTCATCAGACAGGCAACGATTTACCAGACAGGAAACGATTCATCAGACAAGTAATGATTCACCAGACAGGTAACGATTCATCAGACAGTTAACGATTCATCAGACAGGTAACGATTCACCAGACAGGCAACGATTTACCAGACAGGAAACGATTCATCAGACAAGTAATGATTCATCAGACAGTTAACGATTCATCAGACAGGTAACGATTCACCTGACAGGTAATGATTCACCAGACAAGTAATGATCCACTAGACAAGTAATGATTCACCAGACAAGTAATGATCCACTAGACAATTAATGATTCACCTGACAGGTAATGATTCACCACACAGGTAATGATTCACCAGACAGGTAATGATTCACCAGATTATTCTCCTGCTTGCGCATCAAAGAAAAAGGATGCCACTTACACTGAAATAAGTGCAACATCAGGTAATGATTCACCACACAGGTAATGATTCAACAGACAGGTAATGATTCACCAGACAGGTAATGATTCACCAGATTAATCTCCTGCTTGCACATCAAAGAAAAAGGATGCCACTTACACTGAAATAAGTGCAGCCGTGTCCTCCAAAACGTTTTTCCTGGCGTGGCAGTTGACAGACTTGACTGTTATGTTGTCTCCAAAGTTGTCATTAGCAAGGACTAGACAAAGAGAAAATAATAAATCATTTCAACCTTCACAATATTTCCAAAGTTTCCTATAGTAATAACTACACAGGCAGAAGCAGAGAGAGCAGATGGTGTGAGGATAAGGGGTAGTCTGATGGAGTGCTCGTGTGGATGATGGGAGATAGTTGGTGGATTTTATGTAATCTCGGACACCTCCAGGCTTTCTCACCCCTTTCCACCATGATAACAGCAGGGCAGGTGTGAGAGACTTTACTTTACTTTGTTTTTGTTCGTTTGTTTTTCTTGTTTTGTATTAGTTTCTTTTTTATTTTTATTTTTTTGCTTTTTGAAAAGGAGGTATCACACACAAATACATTCACACAAATTTGGTTTTGATTTATTATATTTGGACTGAGTGTAAGGCAGAAAAAGATACTATATTTGGATATCGGAAATCTGATTTTATTGTCTTGAATTTATTGCACTATATGTCCTAATCATAACCCATTAAGGGTTGAACGGGATACTTTTACTTTGTTTAAACAAAAAAACCAAAAACAAAGAGTAGAATTAGAAGCTTATGACTGCTTTAATTACATTTCTCTAATTTTGCTTATGACAAGAATTAGAAATAAACAAACAGAATGACCATGACCAACCTACAGCTGGTACATTTTTATATTGTCTAAAACAAGAATTAGACATCCAATTTATGGCTGCTTCTATAACATTATTGTCCTGTTATCAATTTTTTTAGTATGTGACTATGAAAGAGCTGACAGACTAGCTTCAAGAGCTGACAGACTAGCTTCAAGAGCTGACAGACTAGCTTCAAGAGCTGACAGACTAGCTTCAAGAGCTGACAGACTAGCTTCAAGAGCTGACAGACTAGCTTCAAGAGCTGACAGACTAGCTTCAAGAGCTGACAGACTAGCTTCAAGAGCTGACAGACTAGCTTCAAGAGCTGACAGACTAGCTTCAAGAGCTGACAGACTAGCTTCAAGAGCTGACAGACTAGCTTCAAGAGCTGACAGACTAGCTTCAAGAGCTGACAGACTAGCTTCAAGAGCTGACAGACTAGATTCAAGAGCTGACAGACTAGCTTCAAGAGCTGACAGACTAGCTTCAAGAGCTGACAGACTAGCTTCAAGAGCTGACAGACTAGCTTCAAGAGCTGACAGACTAGCTTCAAGAGCTGACAGACTAGCTTCAAGAGCTGACAGACTAGCTTCAAGAGCTGACAGACTAGCTTCAGAGCTGACAGACTAGCTTCAAGAGCTTACAGACTGCTTCAAGAGCTGACAGACTAGCTTCAAGAGCTGACAGACTAGCTTCAAGAGCTGACAGACTAGCTTCAAGAGCTGACAGACTAGCTTCAAGAGCTGACAGACTAGCTTCAAGAGCTGACAGACTAGCTTCAAGAGCTCTCAGAGGACGTTCAAGAGCTGACAGACTAGCTTCAAGAGCTGACAGACTAGCTTCAAGAGCTGACAGACTAGCTTCAAGAGCTGACAGACGAGCTTCAAGAGCTGACAGACGAGCTTCAAGAGCTGACAGACTAGCTTCAAGAGCTGACAGACTAGCTTCAAGAGCTGACAGACTAGCTTCAAGAGCTGACAGACTAGCTTCAAGAGCTGACAGACTAGCTTCAAGAGCTGACAGACTAGCTTCAAGAGCTGACAGACTAGCTTCAAGAGCTGACAGACTAGCTTCAAGAGCTGACAGACTAGCTTCAAGAGCACCCATAAAAGGTGCACTAGATATGGATAAGGGAGAGATACTGAGGAGAATTAAAGATTGCCTGTTAGAGAATGACACTGCAATAGATGAATCATCAAGGCTAAGATTGCAGGAATTTAGCATCAAATGTAAGACCAGCAGCGATGGACGTATGAGAGGATGCATCTGGCATCAATACAACCAGCGAGCTACAGGAACAATTAATATTCATACCCTTTGACATTTACTCAGGGAGACTGTGCACCTATGGGTTTGATCGGAGTGCAATGACATTAATTCTGATCAACAATAACAATGTTATAACAATAACAATAATAACAATAATGTAATAACAATAATGTAATAACAATAACAATATAACAAAATTTTAACATTTAAAAAACAAAAAATAGAATGATCAAGTTAAAACTGGTTTTATTACATTTTTGGTGTGATTATAACATTAGACATTAAAATATTAGAATGATCAACTTACAACTGGTTTTATTACATTTTTGGTGTGATTATAACATTAGACATTAAAATATTAGAATGATCAACTTACAACTGGTTTTATTACATTTTTGGTGTGATTATAACATTAGACATTAAAATATTAGAATGATCAACTTACAACTGGTTTTATTACATTTTTGGTATGATTATAACATTAGACATTAAACAACTGGTTTTATTACAATGATTATAACATTAGAATGATCAACTTACAACTGGTTTTATTACATTTTTGGTGTGATTATAACATTAGACATTAAAATATTAGAATGATCAACTTACAACTGGTTTTATTACATTTTTGGTATGATTATAACATTAGAATGATCAACTTACAACTGGTTTTATTACATTTTTGGTATGATTATAACATTAGAATGATCAACTTACAACTGGTTTTATTACATTTTTGTTATGATTATAACATTAGAATGATCAACTTACAACTGGTTTTATTACATTTTTGTTATGATATCTATAACACTAGACATTACAAAATTAGAATGACCAGCTTACAACTGGTTTTATTACATTTTTTATATGATACCTATAACACTAGACATTACAAAAGGTTGTTATAGCCAGAGTTGTAGTGAGGACAAGCTCTCACTGCAGATAAATGCTTCTATGGCACGCGTCTCAAGTAGCCTCTGATAACCAAGTCCAGCTCCCGGCCTTCACGTGAGGTTCAATTTGAGCCCGGTGGAACTGTTTCCACTGACGGGAGAAGGGGCAAAGGTGAGTGACTGGCGCCTTAAAACCAGCAGCTTTGGGCAGATAGGGCTCGTGATCCTTGGTTGGAAGCTTATCTAAGAGAAGGAACTCTGAATTCAAACCACCGCTGCCTTGCGGGAATATCCATTTATGGAATTGGCTTCAGGAGTAAACCCTGAGGATAAATCCGGAGTCGGAGTCCCTAAGGCAGTCTAATGTTGATTCGACATTATTCTGGCAACTCCTGCAATGTGGCTGGTACCAAACTGTATCAGCTACTGCCGTTCCTTCGGATCTACCAGCTGCATGGAGAGGGGGAACATGCTGCATAGGCAACAGCTTGATCTCCATATAACTGTGCCCAAGCTCGCGCCCTGGAGAGGACACTCCAGCTTCACCCTATAAAAGAACAGTTGGGCGACCGCAGCTGAGGTTCAAAGATGTGTGCAAGAGAGATATGAGAGCACTGGACATAAATCCAGCAACGTGGGAGGATGAAGCTGCCGGTCACACCAAGTGGTGATGCTATTTACGGCGCCACCTTAGATTGGGCAAAAAGAAGCTCACACAACAAGCTGAAGAGAGGAGAAAACGTCGAAAGGAGCATCAGGAAAATAAGCAGCTGATGGCTGTCACTTCAGGGGCGCATTTTCGTAGTCAGTTATGACTGAAGGGGCTATTATTATTATTATTATTATTAGACATTACAAAATTAGAATGACCAGCTTACAACTGGTTTTATTACATTTTTGCTATGATATCTATAACACATTACAAAATTAGAATGACCAGCTTACAACTAGTTTTATTACATTTTTGTTATGATATCTATAACACTAGACATTAAAAAATTAGAATGACCAGCTTACAACTAGTTTTACTACATTTTTGTTATGATATCTACAACACTAGACATTACAAAATTAGAATGACCAGCTTACAACTGGTTTTATTACATTTTTGCTATGATATCTATAACACATTACAAAATTAGAATGACCAGCTTACAACTAGTTTTATTACATTTTTGTTATGATATCTATAACATTAGACATTAAAAAATTAGAATGACCAGCTTACAACTAGTTTTACTACATTTTTGTTATGATATCTACAACACTAGACATTAAAAAATTAGAATGACCAGCTTACAACTGGTTTTATTACATTTTTGTTATGATATCTATAACACTAGACATTACAAAATTAGAATGACCAGCTTACAACTGGTTTTATTAAATTTTTGTAATGATATCTATAACGTTCATCTCATCTCAACCCGTAACCCGTCATGGGTCGTAGGGGTGCCATGGTGGAAGCATCAGCAGACAGGGTCCTCCACTGCTCTCTATCCTCAGCAATGCGTACAAGTGTGGAAAAACCGTGTCCTGCCCATTCTTTGATGTTATCAGCCCAGGATTTTCTTTGCCTTCCTCTTCTCCGTTTACCTTCGACTGTTCCCTGAAGGATCATTTTCGAAAGGGAGTCATGACGAGTTACATGCCCAAACCAGGCAAGCTTTCGACGTTTCACTACTGACAAAAGTGGTTCTTGGTGGCCTGCATAGGTATTTATCTTCTCTCTAACATAGACATTTGTTTTGTGCTCTTTATAGCAAATGCGCAAAATTCTTCTATAACATTTATGCTCGAAAGCCTGAATCCTTCGCTCTGTATCTGCAGTGAGTGTCCAGCTCTCACACCCATATAAGAGAATAGATAATACAAGTGATTTGTATAATTTGATCTTCACAGGAAAACTGATGTTACTTTTCCAGATCACATTCAGTCTTGTCATGGCAGCTGAGGCCATCTCAAGTCTTGTCTTGATTTCTTTACTTGATCTTCCATCACTACATATAGTGGACCCGAGATATTTAAAGGTGTTAACTTCTTCTAACGTTTGCCCATTTAACGTAATGTTGGTCGGAACATGTTTCTTATGGCTATTCACCAATATCTTGCTTTTTTTCTATATTAATTTCCATCCCATATGTTCTTGTTACTTTCTCCAGTCTAGAGGTAAGGTCTTGAAGTTCTGATTCTGTTCCAGCTATCAGATCGATATTATCAGCAAAACGTAGATTGCAAAGAGGTCGGCCTCCAATCGATATGGTTGTTTTATAATTGTAGAGAGCCTCCTGCATAATATATTTTAGATATATATTAAAGAGCACTGGGGACAGGATACATCCCTGGCGAACTCCTACAGTTGTTTTGAAAAATTCTCCAATGTCATTAAAATGACCAACTAACAACTAGCTTTATTACATTTTTGTTATGATATCTATAACATTAGACATTACAAAATTAGAATGACCAGCTTACAACTGGTTTTATTACATTTTTTAATGATATCTATAATGTTAGACATTACAAAATTAGAATGACCAGCTTACAACTGGTTTTATTACATTTTTATTATGATATCTATAACACTAGACATTACAAAATTAGAATGACCAACTAACAACTAGCTTCATTACATTTTTGTTATGATATCTCTAACACTTGACATTAAAAAGTTAGAATGACCAGCTTATAACTGGTTTTATTACATTTTTATTATGATATCTATAACACTAGACATTAAAAAATTAGAATGACCAACTATAAATATATCAGCTAAAACCAGCTGGGCTCAACACTCTACACCCCTTTGTCTGAGGTCACCCTTTCCTCTCCTTTTCTACTTTGACTCTTTCCACTCTTATCCCATTTTTCTATTTTCTGCCACCCTCTAATTATACGCATGAATATATAATACACTGTTTTTAATATGTCTAGATATTTTATTTTATATTTATTTTTTATGTATTTATCTTCGACTCATTCTGTTCCCTTCTATTTCCAGTCCCCACTTATATTACGTTTGGGTAGTTTATTGCTCAGTTTCGTTTTTTAGTCTCTAAGTATGTATTGTGTACATCCGGTGGTGGCAGTCATTTCCTTTTCCTGGTACGCGTCTATAAGCGTTAGGACTTGACGCCTTCAGGGAAGTACCTAGTTTTAATTTTTATATTTTTTTAGGTTCTTATGTGTCCTATCTAACCTTCACTTTCTTTCCTTTCCCTAACGAAGGCCTTGTGGCCGTAACGTTGGCTATTTTCTTATTCTTTTGTCCTCGTAAGACGAATCACCTTTTTTCGATTTTTTTCACACCCAACCATTGTATTCCACGTCTTACCGCAGTTCCCCTCAACTTCTTCGAATGACCAACTAACAACTAGCTTTATTACATTTTTGTTATGATATCTATAACACTTGACATTAAAAAGTTAGAATGACCAACTAACAACTAGCTTTATTACATTTTTGTTATGATATCTATAACACTTGACATTAAAAAGTTAGAATGACCAGCTTACAACTGGTTTTATTACATTTTTATTATGATATCTATAACACTAGACATTAAAAAATTAGAATGACCAACTAACAAATAGCTTTATTACATTTTTGTTATGATATCTATAACACTTACCAACGGGCTGATCACCCGTTTGCCAGTCACTTCGATTACGGAAACAACAGCAAATGGATTGATTTGCCGTTGCCCTAAAGACGCCAATAGGCGTGATGGGAAACAATGGCAAAGAAAACCTATCTGCTGTTGCCCTAAGACGCCACTAGGCGTAATGGCCACTGACTGCTTTAATGGTCGGTGGCTAAGGACGGAAGAAGAAGAAGAAGAAGATCTATAACACTTGACATTAAAAAGTTAGAATGACCAACTAACAACTAGCTTTATTACATTTTTGTTATGAATGACCAACTAACAACTAGCTTTATTACATTTTTGTTATGATATCTATAACACTTGACATTAAAAAGTTAGAATGACCAACTAACAACTAGCTTTATTACATTTTTGTTATGATATCTATAACATTTGACATTAAAAAGTTAGAATGACCAACTAACAACTAGCTTTATTACCTTTTTGTTATGATATCTATAACACTTGACATTAAAAAGTTAGAATGACCAACTAACAACTAGCTTTATTACATTTTTGTTATGATATCTATAACACTTGACATTAAAAAGTTAGAATGACCAACTAACAACTAGCTTTATTACATTTTTGTTATGATATCTATAACACTTGACATTAAAAAGTTAGAATGACCAACTAACAACTAGCTTTATTACATTTTTGTTATGATATCTATAACATTAGACATTACAAAATTAGAATGACCAACCGCGCTAGCGTAGTGGTTACAACACCGCTCTGGCGACCGGGTGATACAGGATCAAACCCGGGCGACGGCATTTGAGGATTTTTCGTCGACCGGGATTTGGACTGGATTAACTCGAGACCTGGCGAGGACATTTGAAGGAGTGTCGTCGACCAGGGACTGGCGGCTCCTGAGCCGACCCAGCTGCAATGGGTACCTCCGAAATCGGCGAGTATTTGCCTGAATGGCGAGGGACACCTGTCTCTGTACAAGAAATAAAGGGATACTCACGTAAAATCAATGTCAGGTTAGACATAAAATAATAACCTGAGATTTCGCCTCGAGTATTAGCGGGCGTACGAAAAAAAAAAAAAAAAAAAAAAAAAAAAAAAAAAAAAAAAAAAAAAAAACAAAAAAAATAAAAAAATAGAATGACCAACTAACAACTAGCTTTATTACATTTTTGTTATGATATCTATAACATTAGACATTACAAAATTAGAATGACCAGCTTACAACTGGTTTTATTACATTTTTTTATGATATCTATAACGTTAGACATTACAAAATTAGAATGACCAGCTTACAACTGGTTTTATTACATTTTTATTATGATATCTATAACACTAGACATTAAAAAATTAGAATGACCAACTAACAACTAGCTTTATTACATTTTTATGATATCTATAACACTTGACATTAAAATGTTAGAATGACCAACTAACAACTAGCTTTATTACATTTTTGTTATGATATCTATAACACTTGACATTAAAAAGTTAGAATGACCAACTAACAACTAGCTTTATTACATTTTTGTTATGATATCTATAACACTTGACATTAAAAAGTTAGAATGACCAACTAACAACTAGCTTTATTACATTTTTGTTATGATATCTATAACACTTGACATTAAAAAGTTAGAATGACCAACTAACAACTAGTTTTATTACATTTTTGTTATGATATCTATAACACTTGACATTAAAAAGTTAGAATGACCAACTAACAACTAGCTATATTACATTTTTGTTATGATATCTATAACACTTGACATTAAAAAGTTAGAATGACCAACTAACAACTAGTTTTATTACATTTTTGTTATGATATCTATAACACTTGACATTAAAAAGTTAGAATGACCAACTAACAACTAGCTTTATTACATTTTTGTTATGATATCTATAACACTTGACATTAAAAAGTTAGAATGACCAGCTTACAACTGGTTTTATTACATTTTTATTATGATATCTATAACACTAGACATTACAAAATTAGAATGACCAGCTTACAACTGGTTTTATTACATTTTTATTATGATATCTACGGGGTCTATGTAGGGTTCGGGCTCCGACGTCCCACCTACATCAATGGATGTTGATGCGAACACACAGCCTCTCATATCCAGGTGCAGTGATCGCCGCGGAAGTTACTGTCTTGTAGTAAGCTTCTAGCATATGGCCTCTCCTGTACAAAAGTGTCCATAGCAGCACCTTCAAGTGCTGACCCCGTTTTCACAGAGTTTGCTATGGGGGCGACCGAGTGCCTGGCGGTATAACTGGGTCGGGAGTTGTTTGGGACTCCTCCTAAGGTGTAGGCGCAATACCCACCGGCAAGTGGACCATGTTCTGGTCAACACCAACCCAAACTCCACTCATGGGTTAAATGCTACTTTCTCTCTTCTCTACTTGCCTACCAAGCTTTCTCTGTCCAATCCACGATACACCTCACCAAGGATCCTGAAGTGGTGATGGTAAAAGATAGGTCTTTACCTAGAAGGGATCCGGGCCCTGCCCTATGTCCCAGCTGCAGCAAGATTGCCATGCGACCTGACATTGCACCCATCGTCAGATTTTGTCCAACTCCTGAGATACGGGAAGCAAAGCCACTAAAACTCAATGGAAATTTAGAACCGCTGTGCTCGGGGAAAATCGTGAAGGCATAGGATGCAGGACGTGACACAGCCACAGCAAAAGCTCAGCCACAGAATGAAGAGATGAGGCCTGCATCGTGAGCGCTTGTGACTAGCGGGGAATGCATCTCTGTGAACCCCACCTGAACCCCCAGAGCGAAGTGATCTTTAGAGCCAAAAAGGTGAGTGGCCAAGCAAATCAACCCAATACTCATGGAGGAAGACACACCCACTGCATTCTTTGGGAGGGATATGTCTGCAGCAAACACCCAATACCTCCAATGCCAGTCAAACAACATATTCCATACGAGCTCGGGCGTCGCCTTGGTTACCAAGGCCCGCGCAAGAGAGATAAATCCCCTGCTCCTTGTGAAAAGTCAGCGAAGGGGAACCTTAACATTTTACAGCTAAATATAGCTGGACTACAGAACAAGACAATTGAGCTTACAAAAATACTACACGAACATCAAGTACAAGTAGCCCTTCTGCAGGAAACAATACTCCCACGGAGACAAATTAACATCATGGGTTATACACAATACAAATGTGAATGCCTGAAGTGCCAAGGCATCATGACCTCAATCAGAAATGATACCCAAGCCACAGTAACCAACAACCCTGCAGGGGATATCTTACTTACTTACTTACTTAGTCGTTCCCCTTCTACCGTGAGGTGTAGAGGTTTGGAAGAGAGAGCGCCAGACCATTCTATCAGCTGTCTTCTTCCTGGCCTGGTTCCATTCTAGTCCTCGGTCCTTCAAAGATTGTCTAACGTTGTCCTCCCAGCGGACTCTGGGTCGTCCTGGAGGTCTGGATCCCTGGCTCTTTGTTTCCCATGCTTGTCGTGGTAGCCGATCTTCTCCCATTCTGCAGACATGGCCAAACCATCTTAGTTGGGACTGTTCTATTTGGGTCTGCAGCGGATGGGATTTTAGGCCTTGACGGATCGTCTGGTTGCGGACCATGTCTCTTCTTGTTACTTCAACCACTTTCCTCAGATACCTCATTTCTGAGGTTTGGATCTGGCTTTTGTGGGTTGTAGTCATTGCCCACGACTCGCATCCATATGTCAAGACTGGGACATAGGTGGAGCGGTATACAGCCATCTTCGTTTTCTTACCAACCTCTTTCTTGCTGAGGAATCCACGATTTATGGCCTGAAAAAGTCTCCCAGCCGCTGCTTTTCGAGTGGCCAACTCTTCTTTGATGCCTCCCTTTCGGTCTATAATAGCTCCGAGATATTTAAAGTGGTCGACCTGCTCCAGGACCTGTTCTCCCAACTTAATCTGATGTTTTCTTTCTTCTCGTGATATCACCATGGATTTTGTTTTAGAGCTGCTTATGACCATCCCTCTCTTCTCCAGCTCTTCCTTCCAGACTTGCAGGTTGGATTGGAGATGTGCCTCTGATTTAGCAATCAGGGCAACATCATCAGCAAATGCCAGCTCCGAAATATAGACCTGTCTCATCTTCCAGTACCCCACTGAATACTTTCTTGTTCTCTCCTTACATGCCTTGATGACATCGTCCATAAGGAGTATGAAGAGGTAAGGTGATAGGATATCACCTTGTCTTACACCAGTGGTGGTCCTGAACTCTTCTGACTTATGGTTTGCTGTCCTCACATAATTTCTGCAAGACTTATAGAAGCTCTGTATAGCATGAATCAGAGGTGCTGGAATATTCTTCCTTGCCAAACAGTCCCAAAGTTTGCTCCAGGGGACCCTGTCAAACGCCTTTTCCAGATCTATGAAACAAAGATGGATCTCACTCTTATACTCAAGGGCCTTTTCACTCAGCTGTCTGAGTGTGAAGATTAGGTCTTGAGTACTTCGGTTTGCTCGGAATCCGCACTGGACCTCATCCAATTGTGGCTCGGCTAGGCGTCGGAGTCTCTGCTCTAGGATTCTAGAGTAGATTTTACCAGGGACACTGAGAAGGGATATGCCTCTATGGTTTCCACATTGTCGATTGTCACCCTTTTTGAAAATTGGTGTTATGATGGCAATCTGCAGGGGATATCGACCACCAAATAATAAAGCTATGGGGCAAAGATAGCACTAAGTACACTCTACACAACATTTACTGTCCCCCGACCTCATCAAAAGGTCTGCCTGAGTTCGAGCCCATACTAAAGAAAACTGTCGTAGCTGGGGATTTTAATGCTCACATTCCTGCTCTAGGATATAGGCGGTTTAACAGTAGGGGTCTAGAGGTTGAGGAGCTGTGCAGCAGTACCAACTTAATGCTGCTGCAGAACTTGGAAACTCCACCAACACTTCTACACAGGGCACACGGCTCGACCAGCCGGCCAGATTTGACATTTGTTTCAGCTGACATAGCAGAAAATAGTATCATCAAAGTCTTAGAAGATGTGGGAAGTGACCACCGCCCTGTTTTAACAACTATTTTAACACCACAGATGACACAGAAGTCCCTGTGTAAACCATCCTGGAACTTCAGGAAAGCAGACTGGGACCGCTACGGCCGAGAAACTGACGCTGGGTTAAGTCAAATCATTAGAACTGATAACATTAACACTACATACAACAACATGTGTACCACAATCCTAACAGCTGCCAAAAAGTGCATCCCAAGGGGGAAGCATAAGAAGTATAAACCTTACTGGACATCTGAACTAGCTGAAGCAGTCAAAGAAAGGAGAGAGGCTAGAAAGAAGGCTGAAAAATACCCTACCACCCTAAATAAAACAGAGTACAACAGGTGGACAGCAAAAGTAAGGTATGTCACCAAGAAGAATAAATGGGAGACTTGGAAAGTAAATTGCAGCAAACTAGATTTCAAAAGAGAATGGGAACAAAGTTTGGAGACTCCTCAGTAATCTTGAGGGAAGCAAGAAAAAGACAAACTCAACACCTATGGTGGATGGAAGTGGTGATGAAGTAACATCAAGCAGCAAGAAAGCCGATGTCTTCAACAATTTTTATGCCAGTGTAAATAAAACACAACAGAGAAAGAAACTAGACAAAGTGCTCCTAAAGAACACATCCATGCGTAACATAGATCATACCAATATGGCTGCGTTCGATGATCCGTTCCGTCCGCAAGAAATGAGAATGGCACTACGGAAACTGGCCAAAAATAAAGCTCCAGGACCAGATAAAATTAAAAATGAGATGATTTGTCAACTAGGGCCAAAGGCAAAAGAGACACTTCTATGGTTCATCAATAGAACGTGGAACAGCTACCATCAGCATGGCTGACAGCAACCATCTTGCCTATATTGAAGAAAGGGAAACCACCAGGAACACCAAGAAGCTATAGGCCCATATCCCTCACTTCATGCTTGGGCAAGCTGGTCGAGAGAATGGTAAATAACAGACTATACTGGTGGTTGGAAAGCTGGAACCTTCTGGACAACAACCAGGCAGGCTTCAGACGTAAGTGCCGCACAGATGACCCCCTCTTCAGGTTTACACAGAATGTGATGGATGGCTTTCAAGAGGGAAAAAGCACAATAGCTGTGTTCATCGACCTTGAGCAAGCCTACGACAGAGTTTGGAGAAAGGGACTTTTGCTAAAGATGAGAAGAATGGGAATAGGAGGGAAAATGATTAGATGGATACAGGCCTTCCTAACAAATAGAACCATAGCAACCAACTATGCCGGTGCAATTTCACGGAAAAGAACGCTGGAAGAAGGACTGCCTCAAGGCTCTCCTTTAAGTTGCACCCTTTTCCTCATCTTCATTAATGACCTTGCCAAACATCTGAATGTGTCGAAGGCGCTGTTTGCTGATGACCTTGCCATCTGGACTACTGACAAATATCCCATCCTGGCAAAAGCTAAGATCAACAGAGCTCTCCTTACTATGTCAGTATATTGTGAACTGTGGAAACTTAAAATCAATACGCAGAAAACTGTATACACCACATTCTCCCCCAGCCACAAAATAGCAAAAAGACCTATTAACATCAAACTGAGTGGGGAAACACTAACAAAAGAGGAGCACCCAGTCTATCTAGGAGTAAAACTGGACAGACAATTGAAACTAGATGGACACATCCACAACCTCAGGGAAAAAGCATGTAAGCGCCTAAACCTCATCAAACGGCTAGCTAGTACAAATTGGGGAGCGGATAAACAAACCCTTCGTCAACTATATCTTGGCTATGTGAGATCAGCGATAGACTATAACCTCCCCCTCCAGACCATTGTGAGTACTAATACCATCTCAGCTCTGGACCGTGTGCAGAACCAAGCTCTCAGGTTAATTTGCGGAGGGATGAGATCAACACCCACAGCCGTATGTGAGATAGATGCCAATATAGAGCCGCTGGATATCAGGCGTAAAAGAGCACTGACTGAAGCTGTAGAGAGATACTGGAGACAAGAGAAAGACCACCCAAACAAAGTACTTGTTGACACTTGGAAACAAACACGAAGACTGAAACAACTATCTCTCCTGGACATAGCCAAAGAGGAAAATGATAAACACCATCTCCCGCAAGAGAGAGAATTGGAAAACAAATACTTTGGACCACCCCCTTGGGAAAACTTCCATCAACCAACTGTCAAAACACAACTGATAGATAAAACGGCCAACAAGGAAACACTACCCACAATCTTGAAGACGTGTGCCTTGGAGATCATAAACAGCTACCCAACGTCAGCAATCCAGGCCTACACAGATGGTTCAGCTTTCAAGACCACCTCTTTTGCAGGATACGGCGTTTGCATATGGTACCTGGATGGATCCTCTTATGAGTTCTGTGACTCCTGTGGTGAGAATTGTTCAAATTATGAAGCGGAGGCTGAGGCCATCAAGACAGCCATTGAATTACTACACCAACAGTTTGACCTTATGGAACGAAAGCCATCAGATATAGTGATTTTCAGTGACTCCATGTCTGTTCTAGAAGCACTTAAACAGACTCCATATGAAAACAAAGACATTTTTCTTATAGGAAGAGCGGTTCACAACTTGATCACAGCCTACTCCATCAGTGTAACCCTACAGTGGATCCCTGGACACAGTGATCTAACTGGAAATGAAGACAGCTGATAGACTTGCAAAAGCAGGAGCCTCTAAACAACAAAAGGACAGACCCTGCAGCATGAGAACAGTCAAACAGATTCTCAGAAACAACACAAGGGAAATCTAGCTGAACAGATGGGCGAACAGGCCGACTGGCCGAAATGTCTTTAATGAAATGACCTGCCCAAAAGACAATGACAACATAAACAGTCTCAGCAGGAGAAATCAAAGTCTTATCTTTCAGTTCCGAACAGGACACGCCAGAGTCAATAGCCATCTAAACCATATCAACCCTCAGCACCTACCCATGTGTAGACACTGCTCTCATCCCTATGAAACAACCAGACACCTCCTCATGGAGTGTCCATCACTCACAAACGCCAGGAAAAAGCTTTTACAGACACCTCTTGACAGTCACCAACTCACTATATGGAACATTAAAACAACTGCAGAAAACCTGCACTTTTTTAAGAATGGCATTGGGCTGCCAAGAGTAGATATGCTCAGCAGCTATGGGATATCGACAACAACAACAACATTATGATATCTATAACACTAGACATTACAAAAGTTAGAATGACCAACTAACAACTAGCTTTATTACATTTTTGTTATGATATCTATAACACGTGACATTAAAAAGTTAGAATGACCAGCTTACAACTGGTTTTATTACATTTTTATTATGATATCTATAACACTAGACATTACAAAAGTTAGAATGACCAACTAACAACTAGCTTTATTACATTTTTGTTATGATATCTATAACACTTGACATTAAAAAATTAGAATGACCAACTAACAACTAGCTTTATTACATTTTTGTTATGATATCTATAACACTTGACATTAAAAAGTTAGAATGACCAGCTCACAACTGGTTTTATTACATTTTTATTATGATATCTATAACACTAGACATTACAAAATTAGAATGACCAACTAACAACTAGCTTTATTACATTTTTGTTATGATATCTATAACACTTGAAATTAAAAAGTTAGAATGACCAGCTCACAACTGGTTTTATTACATTTTTATTATGATATCTATAACACTAGACATTACAAAAGTTAGAATGACCAACTAACAACTAGCTTTATTACATTTTTGTTATGATATCTATAACACTTGACATTAAAAAGTTAGAATGACCAGCTTACAACTGGTTTTATTACATTTTTATTATGATATCTATAACACTAGACATTAAAATGATCAACTAACAACTAGCTTTATTACATTTTTGTTATGATATCTATAACACTAGACATTACAAAAGTTAGAATGACCAGCTTACAACTGGTTTTATTTTTCATCATCATTTCCCTTTTATTTCTATGTAACCACTACAGCAGCTGGTTCAGCAAGCCTGCACCAAAGTATTCAAATGTCATATACACAGGTCAAGGTCATCCCATAGCAGAAGCTTCTCTAACAGTGTGAAGTGTTACATATTTCACATTCTAGGTTCAGCTTTATGAGAAGGGGTGACCAGTTCCCTTACTCACTGCCTTTGCCTTCCCTGGCCCAAGAACAGAATTAGGTACCCATTTACAGCTGGGTAGACTCTACCAGGTTTTGATCCCCAAACCTGGTGAATGTGCTGCTAGAGGAAAGCGCTCTTACCACTTAATCAATTAGATGCTAAACATCACATTTAAAACAATTTTTAAAAATGGTCAAAAATCCAACAATCCATTCCCCCTCCCACCTTACAAGCATCTACAACAATGAAAATGTCCGCCTCTGAGCAGTTGTTGGGAACACATGCATCAACGATGAAAGGACTGTAGGGCACTGGAAATGGCAGCTTCTGTTTAATTATAGAAAAATTTAAATATATCAGACTCAAATAGAGATTTATTGTGACTACGCATTACAGTTTGCATCAGAGACTAACATCAAATTTTTCATACAGCCAGACACTTTTTAAAGTCTCACAGCTACACTGCATAAGTCTCACAGCTACATTGGACAAGTCTCACAGCTACATTGCCACAAGTCTCACGATACAGAAATTCAGGTCCTTACATTGAAGAATGAGCCTGAAGACTGATGCTGAAAATCGACCTGCATTACTCACGCGTTATATTACTCAGACAGATAAAGGTGATAAAGCTGCCCACCAAAAAATTAAAGTGTCCTGGAAAGCAACGTAAGAGTGGAGATATATTTCAGCCTTATATCTGAAGAAGATGTATTAGAAACCAGTAGAAACACTGCCCTGGGTCCTAATGGTGTACAGTAGCACTACTAATACAGCTCGATGACAAGGGCATTAAGAATGTGGTGAATGATTTCAACACTAGCATACAGAATGCTGAGATGCCGGAAGACTGGCTACATAGTAACCTACAGCCTCTTCCTAAACCTGGTAAAAACCCCACACTTCTCAGCAGCTATAGAATTATTTCACTGCAGAATGTCTATGGTAAACTACTAGAAAAGATAGTAGTATGAAAAATAATTAATCACCTCGAAAATGCACAGATCCTACCTGATACCCTCAGAAGCTAAAGGCTCATGAAAGTAACATGGGTTAACGCTGGAACTTTTGCTTATGATGTATACAAGGGGTTCCAGGGTAAACGAGAAATGGTTGCTGTAGTGATTGACCTAGAGGATGGTTATAACAGTGTCAACTTTGAAACATTAACGAACTGTGTAATGGCTCATGGTGTTAACCCTTGGCTAACAAGATGGATAGCAGCTGCATTAACTGAGATATCAGTGGCATTCCGCTGGGGAGCATGGACATCAGACCCAATGCACATTTGCCCGGGACTACCCCAGGGTTCTCCAATATCACCGGTGCTGTTTAATATCTACATAGCAAAAGTAGCCACAATTTAGCCAACTGGGTTGGGATGAACACTGACTTTTTCTGATGACATACTCATTTACAGAACTGGCTCTGATCGACAGGAAATGGTTAATAGCATAAAGAGACACTGCAGGAGGTGTTTCAATGGTGCAAGGAAACTGGCTCCAAAGTCAATCCCAACAAGGCCTGCATGATCTGGTGCTCCTTACACAACTCAATAGTGAAAACAGACCTTCCAGATATTACTCTCAATTGACAGAAAATTGAAAGGCAGGAAAGCTGAAATACCTTGGAGTTTTACATTCGATCTCAGGCTATTGTATAAGCACCACGTTGATCACATCGTACAGAAATGCAGGAGAGGTCTGGCAGCCCTGAACATAAGGGCAGCATGCTGGGGCAGAGATTACTATTTCTTCTTTATCATCAGCTAGTCATATCGGTCATTGAGTATGGGCTTGGAATACTCATGCTGTCAGTAACACAATGTGAACAACTAGAACGCATTCAAAATGAAGGGATGCATATTGTCTTGGGCTGTATGCGAGATACCCCCATTGTGACAATGAGGTACATGCTTGGAGTGCTGTCAACTGGATCCAGATATGCGATGGCCCAGGCAAAAGCCTATATGTAAGTAACCACAGACAAATGGCACCCCCTGCATGGAAACATAGCTGACATCAAGGGAGCAAAAATAAAGAGGAGGACATCATGGATGGCACAGGCAGAGGCAATGATGAAGCAAGTGACCACAGTTGAAAATATATTCAAAGGGGAAGAATGGAGTAAGTGAGATGAGAACTGGGTTAACTACCAACAAGTCATTATCAGCCTTGGCAGAGAGTGTAGAACTTGGGGAAACAGGAAAGCAGAATTGATACATGATCATGCCAGGGATAATGACACCATTGTGTATACTGATGAGTCTGTGATCCGTGGTGAGCAATCAGGTTGGGGCTTCTCTGCTAGAGTAAAGGGCAGATTTATCACCGAACATAGCCGGGCTTACAAGATAACAACTTCCAGCATGAGAATGGAGGTCGAGGCTGTTACTGCAGCCTTAAGGTGGATAACTGAAACTTCATTAACAAAGGCAGTCATTGTGTCAGACTCTCAGTCCATGCTTCGAAAGGTTCAAAATGGTTGGTTGCTGCATGAATGGAACACATTCAAAGAAGCTTTGGATCTGCAGAAACTGGTGTGGATCTACTGTCTTGGCCATGCAGACGTATGCACTAATGAAAAAACTGACAGACTAGCATCAAGAGCACCCACAGTGGGGACACTGGATATGGCCAAGGGAGAAATACAATTAATGATTGCCTGTTAGAGAACAAGACTGCAATAGATAAATCATCAAGGATAAGACTGCTGGAATTTGGCATCAAACAAAAGGCTAGTAGAGATGGACGTAAGGCTAGTAGAGATGGACGTAAGGCTAGTAGAGATGGACGTAAGGCTAGTAGAGATGGACGTAAGGCTAGTAGAGATGGACGTAAGGCTAGTAGAGATGGACGTAAGGCTAGTAGAGATGGACGTAAGGCTAGTAGAGATGGACATAAGGCTAGTAGAGATGGACGTAAGGCTAGTAGAGATGGACGTAAGGCTAGTAGAGATGGACGTATGGCTAGTAGAGATGGACGTAAGGCTAGTAGAGATGGACGTACGGCTAGTAGAGATGGACGTAAGGCTAGTAGAGATGGACGTAAGGCTAGTAGAGATGGACGTAAGGCTAGTAGAGATGGACGTAAGGCTAGTAGAGATGGACGTAAGGCTAGTAGAGATGGACGTACGGCTAGTAGAGATGGACGTAAGGCTAGCAGAGATGGACGTAAGGCTAGTAGAGATGGACGTAAGGCTAGCAGAGATGGACGTAAGGCTAGCAGAGATGGACGTATGGCTAGTAGAGATGGACGTAAGGCTAGTAGAGATGGACGTAAGGCTAGTAGAGATGGACGTAAGGCTAGTAGAGATGGACGTAAGGCTAGTAGAGATGGACGTAAGGCTAGTAGAGATGGACGTATGGCTAGTAGAGATGGACGTATGGCTAGTAGAGATGGACGTATGGCTAGTAGAGATGGACGTAAGGCTAGTAGAGATGGACGTAAGGCTAGTAGAGATGGACGTAAGGCTAGTAGAGATGGACGTAAAGCTAGTAGAGATGGACGTATGGCTAGTAGAGATGGACGTATGGCTAGTAGAGATGGACGTATGGCTAGTAGAGATGGACGTAAGGCTAGTAGAGATGGACGTAAGGCTAGTAGAGATGGACGTAAGGTAGCAGAGATGGACGTATGGCTAGCAGAGATGGACGTATGGCTAGTAGAGATGGACGTATGGCTAGTAGAGATGGACGTAAGGCTAGTAGAGATGGACGTAAGGCTAGTAGAGATGGACGTAAGGCTAGCAGAGATGGACGTAAGGCTAGTAGAGATGGACGTATGAGAGGAAGTATCCGTCGTGTATGCAACCAGCAAGCTACAGGAACAGTTAGCATTCACACTCTTCGACATACGAGGGCTGTCCGGAAAAGAACCGGCCATGTAATATAAATCAATAAACATTTTACATAGCACAATGATGGCTCAGTCCCCTTCAAAGTAGGCTCCTTGGGACATCACACAGTGCTCCCAGCGTTTCTTCCACTGTTTAAAACACTCTGCGAAGGCTTTTTTTGGAAGTGCCATCAGTTGCGTCGTCGTATTTTCTTTAATCCCATCGACAGTCTGAAATTTTCTACCTTTCAAACATGATTTCAATTTTGAAAAAAGCCAAAAGTCGCAGGGTGCCAAGTCTGGGCTATAGGGGGGATGAGTTACCTGGCTGATGTTATGTTTCAACAAAAAAACTTTGCACTAGATGTGATGCATGGGCGGGTGCGTTGTCGTGATGAAGACGCCAATCGCCAGTTGCCCACAACTGTGGTCGTTTTCGTCATACTGCATTTCTCAACCAACGGAGAAGATACAATAGATTTTGGCATTCCCAGATCTTTTTCTAGTTCTCGCACTGTCAGTCGCCGATCTTTGTTGATTGCAGCCCGTACACGTTCAACATTTTCCGGTGTTCTGCTTGTTGCAGGCCTTCCAGAAATGGGATCACATTCAACAGATTCTCGACCATCTTTGAAGCGTTTGTGCCACACCTTTATTTGTGTAGCACTCATTGCATCGTCTCCAAAAGCCTTCTGAATCATCATAATAGTTTCCGTGGAGGAATGTTGAAGCTTGACGCAAAATTTGATGCAGATTCTTTGCTCTACTCATTCAGCCATTTTGAATGCGACGACCACACAGTGCATGTGCTCACTAAACGGCTTTTAACGGTCGCACTGACTGGTGCAGCAACGTCAACATTGCACACGTATGTGCATAAAAGGCCACTATATTTGGCTGCCAAGTTACATCGATGTCGCACAAACGGTTTTTCTAATATTAATTATGGCCGGTTCTTTTCCGGACAGCCCTCGTATACTGAGGGAGAATGAGCACTTATGGGTATGATGTCAATTCTGTCTATCACTGTCTATCACTGCCTATCACTGCCTATCACTGTCTATCACTGTCTATCACTGTCTATCACTCCAAATTTGTCTATATTAGATCATTCATTGTAAAAACATGTAAAGAAATACATCATACGCACGACTGGAAAAATCAAACATCTCAAGTAATTATACATACCACACATCTATCAAACCAAAGAAACCAAACAAACATGTCAAATAACTCATCAAAAACACATATAGAATAGATAACTAAAATATTCAAATAACTGCTACAGACTAAGGAGTCAAAGAAAAAAAAAATAATATTTTAAAACTTCTCATTTACAATTTTGAATGGAAGAGTTAAATAAAACATGCATTAGGTACAGAAAAGAAAAACACTAAAAAATAAACATACAAGTTAAATAAACTTGTAGAACATGAAGTGCTAAATAAAATAAACTGTATGAAAATACAATGACAAAACAAAGAACTTACTCAGACAGGACCACAAGCACGGCCCACTAATACACATGCCCACACACACTTCACTGACTACATGACATGAGCTAACAGAAAGCTTCTTCTCCTTCAAGTACCATGCCTTCTGCATATATGATCATGTTTCTCCACAACTTCCTGTCTTCAGTACTGTTTATTAATTCTGTTCTTGACCTCTGTCCACGCCACAATGTCAAACTGTCCAGCATCTTCTCATTAATGTCACAAGAAATTGGATTTCTTCCTTCTAATGCAAGTAATAAACTTTCTTGTTGTACTGACTTCTGTCAGGACATCCTCATTACTCTTTCCAGCTGCCTATGGTATGCTTGACACCTTTCTGTAAAACTACATTTCTGTGGTCTCCGGTGCTTTTCCTGCTTGTTTGCTAATTGTGCATGACTCACATGTCAAGATTGGCTCTATATAATACTGAAAAACTCTCTTTCTAACTATTTCAAAAGAGTTGTTACATAAACTATAACAGAATAAAGGGAGGAAAAAAAGAATGTGCTCACAATAGCCTGTATCATCTTTGGCCTCCATGGTGCATGCGTCATGTGAACACTGCAGAACTGAGGCACTGCCTGATCAAGCTCATCACAAACACCATCTTCATCAGCACAAGCAGTTGTCGGAATGTTCAAGCACTCATCATAGTTACCTGACCAGGTTGTAGCTCCAATAAAGACACCAGCTGCCTGCTTGCCCGTAGAATCATACACTGCAACAGCAACAACAGCACTAAATTCTGTGTCCAGTAACCTGAGAAACTAGTTTAAATTTAACATTCTCTACCTGAGCAGCCAGGTGTGTCTACCAGGTGGCAAATTCTTGAACGGCCTCTAGAAATAGAGAATGCTGAATAAGCTGTCATGAACCAAAACAGGTGGTTGTCACATGAAGGTGAAATAGTTTTAGGGGGTAGCATCTTATCTGTATAATACACTTCTAAAGTTTTATGATGTGGCAGCTGGTGAGATGGAAATACCTTAGCCCAGGTGTCAGCAACCCAGTAGCTTTCGGGATCTACTTTAGAAACAGAGCCCTCTAAAGATCTACCATATATGTATGTGTATGTGGGTGCAATTTTAAGCAGGAAGTAAGGAGTGGGGATGATGAACCTTACACAAAAAAAAAAAAAAAGGTTCCTATCTCTTGCAGTTCATGAATATATTTTAGTAGCCAGCTCAGGAGTTTTCACTGGGAATGCGGAAAGAGTACCTTTGATCCCAGGGACATCATGATCTTAAATGCCGGTGGAAGTGGTCTAATCTGCACATTTTCCTTGTTTACAAAGTTTTTCTTCTTTTGTTTTTACCCGCAGTTGCCTAAAGATTTACGAAATCATTCACAGGGATCTACCCATAGATCCAGATCGATTGGTTGCTGACCCCTGCCTAAGCTCCTTCTCTCTTCGCTGTCTTGAGAGTTTACATTCATCAGTCAAAGTCTATCAGAGATAACTCTGAACAGATGGCACAGGACAGGAAGGATTGGCATGACATTTTTGAAGACAGTTTTTATTCCTCTTTATGGAGCAGCCAGCCTCTTTCAAGAAGCCTGGGACTAAGCCCCTTTCAAGAAGCCCGGGACAAAGCCCCTTTCAAGAAGCCAGGGACAAAGCCCCTTCCAAGAAGCCTGGGACAAAGCCCCTTCCAAGAAGCCTGGGACAAAGCCCCTTTCAAGAAGCCTGGAACAAAGCCCCTTTCAAGAAGCCTGGGACAAAGCCCCTTTCAAGAAGCCTGGGACAAAGCCCCTTTCAAGAAGCCTGGGACAAAGCCCCTTTCAAGAAGCCTGGGACAAAGCACCTTTCAAGAAGCCTGGGACAAAGCCCCTTTCAAGAAGCCTGGGACAAAGCCCCTTTCAAGAAGCCTGGGACAAAGCCCCTTTCAAGAAGCCTGGGACAAAGCCCCTTTCAAGAAGCCTGGGACAAAGCCCTTCCTGTGCTCTTGAAGTAGTGGTTTCTGTAGCATTTTGTTTTACACGATGAAGTTGCAGACTTACTTACTTAGTCACTCCCCTTCTACCGCGAGGTGTAGAGGTTTGGAAGAGAGAGCGCCAGACTATCCTGTCGGCTGTCTTCCTCCTGGCCTGGTTCCATTCTAGGCCTCGGTCCTTCAAAGATTGTCTAATGTTGTCCTCCCAGCGGACTCTGGGTCATCCTGGGGGTCTGGATCCCTGGCTCTTTGTTTCCCATGCTTGTCGTTGTAGCCGATCTTCTCCCATTCTGCAGACATGGCCAAACCATCTTAGTTGGGACTGTTCTATTTGGGTCTGCAGGGGGTGGGATTTTAGGCCTTGACGTATCATATGGTCTCTTCTTGTTACTTCAACCACCTTCCTCAGATACCTCATTTCTGAGGTTGCAGACACCATGCAAAACCTTAAATTACTTGGTCTTTTACGACATGCCCGAGGGAGTATTAGTTCCATTCTTCTTTCCTTTTCTCTTCAGGAGTCCCTGGGAACTACAAGAGGCTTGTCCTCTCAACTACACACTCATTAAAATTATAATAATTCAAATTCAGTATTAATTTAAATTCCACCTGGTTATCCAAGACAAAGAAGGTCCTCTATTAAGAAGGATCATGATGGAGCACAGAGACAGCTGAAAGGAGTCTGAGCTGCTAGCTCACCTATTTTTTTTCCTATGGAAATCTCCAGATTGGGCACTTGGAATGTTTGAACACTAAATGAACAAGGGAAAACTGCACAAATAGCAGCAGAAATTGTGGAAGAACCAGACATTAATAACAGTGCAACAAAATGTGAGGAAAAGATGCTGGCGTTGGACTGGACAAACATTGATTAAACCAGCTGATTGCACTTCAAGGCAGTCCTTGTACTTGTACCCCCAGTTTAAGAGAAGTAGAGGGAAAATAAATGGGGTAATGAAGACGTGGAACGTTCCTGAAGGGATCACAGGGTATGGGAAGGCTAGGACTGTAAGCCTGTGCTCCCTGGGAAGCTGATAGGCCATGATGATGATGACAATATCTGTGACAGATAAGGCATAGATCACTTTAAATCTGCTGCAACCTACTTTTCCAAGCCCAGGGTTTTTTGTGTATAAGCCCATTGTAGTACTGCTGGAGGCTGCTATGACACGATCTGGACACACTATAATTTGATGGAAAATCTGGATTTGCCCCGGCACTGATGAATGACCTGTCAGATGGAGAAAACAGAAAACTGATCTGAGGATTGAGAACTGAGGTGGAAATAAAAAGAAAACTTGTTTGATGACTTATAACACCTTTAGTTTTGATGAAAGATAATTAAGCTGAAGAAAACAGAAAACTACATGATGTAATGAACGCTGAGATAACAAAACAGATAACTACCGATGTAATGAAATGATGAGATAACAAAACAGAAAATTGCCTGATGTAATGAAATGATGAGATAACAAAACACAAAATTGCCTGATGTAAAGAAACAATGAGATAACAAAACATGAAACTGCCTGATATAATAAAACAATGAGATAACAAAACAGATAACTACCTGATGTAATAAATGATGAGATAACAAAACAGATAACTACCTGATGTAATAAATGATGAGATAACAAAACAGATAACTACCTGATGTAATAAATGATGAGATAACAAAACAGGTAAATACCTGATGTAATAAACGATGAGATAACAAAACAGATAACTACCTGATGTAATAAATGATGAGATAACAAAACAGATAACTACCTGATGTAATGAACGATGAGATAACAAAACAGATAACTACCTGAATTAATGAATGATGAGATAACAAAACAGATAACTACCTGACGTAATAAATGATGAGATAACAAAACAGATGACTACCTGATGTAATAAATGATGAGATAACAAAACAGATAACTATTTGATGTAATAAACGAGGAGATAACAAACAGATAACTACCTGATGTAATAAATGATGAGATAACAAAACAGATAACTACCTGATGTAACAAATGATGTAACAAAACAGATAACTATATGATGTAATAAACAATGAGATAACAAAACAGATAACTACCTGATGTAATAAACAATGAGATAACAAAACAGATAACTACCTGATGTAATAAACGATGAGATAACAAAACAGATAACTACCTGATGTAATAATTGATGAGATAACAAAACAGATAACTACCTGATGTAATAAACGGTGAGATAACAAAACACATAACTTACTTACTTACTTAGCCATTCCCCTTCTACCGTGAGGTGTAGAGGTTCGGAAGAGAGAGCGCCAGACTATCCTATTGGCTGTCTTCCTCCTGGCCTGGTTCCATTCTAGTCCTCGGTCCTTCAAAGATTGTCTAATGTTGTCCTCCCAGCGGACTCTGGGTCGTCCTGGGGGTCTGAATCCCTGGCTCTTTGTTTCCTATGCTTGTCGTGGTAGCCGATCTTCTCCCATTCTGCAGACATGGCCAAACCATCTTAGTTGGGACTGTTCTACTTGGGTCTGCAGGGGGTAGGATTTAAGGCCTTGACGTATCGTCTGGTTGCGGACCATGTCTCTTCTTGTTACTTCAACCACCTTCCTCAGATACCTCATTTCTGAGGTTTGGATCTGGCTTTTGTGGGGTTGTAGTCATCTAGCTAAGTCACCTTTTGCGTGTTCGATAGTTTTGTTCATTCTTTTTTTCGTTTCGTTGATTATTTACTTTCTTGTTTCGGTATTTCTTTCAGGTATTACGATTCTTGTATTATTATTGTTCATTTTTCGCTCATCACTGTGGTTGTTTATTTTTTCCATCTGCTTGTATCACTCATTTTCTGTATGTTTCTCATCATCGTATGTTTTTGTAGTATCTATATGTAATTCTTGTCCTTTTCACCTGTCTGTAACTGTGGCTGATGAAGGGTTCAAACCCGAAACATCCCCTGTTTCAAGCGAACCATTAATTTGTAGAACTGATTCAATACTGTTTTATTGGTTTATATACTTATAATCCATATGTCAAGACTGGGACATAGGTGGAGCGGTATAGGTGGAGCGGTATACAGCCATCTTTGTTTTCTTACCAACCTCTCTCTTGCTGAGGAATCCTCGATTTATGGCCTGAAAAAGTTTCCCAGCTGTTGCTTTTCGAGTGGCCAACTCTTCTTTGATGCCTCCCTTTCGGTCTATAATAGCTCCGAGGTATTTAAAGTGGTCGACCTGCTCCAGGACCTGTTCTCCCAGCTTAATCTGATTTCTTTCTTCTCGTGATATCACCATGGATTTTGTTTTAGAGCTGCTTATGACCATCCCTCTCTTCTCCAGCTCTTCCTTCCAGACTTGCAGGTTGAATTGGAGATGTGCCTCTGATTTAGCAATCAGGGCAACATCATCAGCAAATGCCAGCTCCAAAATATAGACCTGTCTCATCTTCCAGTACCCCACTGAATACTTTCTTGTTTTCTCCTTACATGCCTTGATGACATTGTCCATGAGGAGTATGAAAAGGTAAGGTGATATGTCTTACACCAGTGGTGGTCCTGAACTCTTCTGACTTACGGTTTGCTGTCCTCACATAATTTCTGCAAGACTTGTAGAAGCTCTGTATAGCATGAATCAGAGGTGCTGGAATATTCTTCCTTACCAAACAGTCCCAAAGTTTGCTCCAGGGGACCCTGTCAAACGCCTTTTCCAGATCTATGAAACAAAGATGGATCTCACTCTTATACTCAAGGGCCTTTTCACTCAGCTGTCTGAGTGTGAAGATTAGGTCTTGAGTACTTCGGTTTGCTCGGAATCCGCTCTGGACCTCATCTAATTGTGGCTCAGCTAGGCATCGGAGTCTCTGCTCTAGGATTCTAGTGTAGATTTTACCAGGAACACTGAGAAGGGATATACCTCTATGGTTTTCACACTGTCGATTGTCACCCTTTTTGAAAATTGCTGTTATGATGGCAATCTCCCAATCCTTTGGTATGGTCTTGTTGTACCACGCTGCCTGTAAAACCCTTAAGAGTAATAGGTTGCCTGATGCTCCCATGTACTTAACCATTTCTGGTGTTATACCATCATGCCCTGCTGCTTTGCCCATCTTGATTTTCTCCAGTGCTGCCTTCAGTTCTTCCATCTTTATGTCATCTTCACCATCATTGGTTTTCTCTTCTGTGCTAGTGGTTATCATTTCTGATGCTTCACCATGCTCACCATCCAGGAGTTCTGAGAAATATTCTTTCCATCTTTCCATTACTTCCTTCGGGGTAGTAAGCAATTCACCTTGCTTGTCCTTTATAAATTTGAGAGGGCATTGTTTTTCCTTCCTCATGTTCTTTAGGGTCTTATAGAACAATTTCTGGTTTTCTTGTGCATATTTTTCTAGCTTTTCTCCAAATTCTTCCCAGGACTTCTGTTTTGCTGCTAGCACTTTGTTCTTTGCTTCTGTTCTGAGTGTCACATATTCTCTATATTTTTCCATTTGTCCTGTTGTGTTTTTTGCTCCTAAGTATTGTTTCCATGCTATTTTCTTCTCTCTTATTTTCTCTTTGACTTCCTCTGTCCACCAAGGTGTCCTCTTTCTCTTGTTCCCAAGTCGGACTTCACCGCATGCTTCTGCAGCAGCTGTCTTTATGATGTCCTTGAATTTAAGCCAGAGGGTTTCCAAGTCATCAGGTTGTTCTTCTGTGTTGCTCACCGCTGCAGCAATAAGTCCCTGATATCTGGTCTTAATTTCTGGCTCTCTCAGCTTGTAGGTCCTAATGCTCATTTCTCCCGCTCGTTTACTTGGTTTCTTGCGTGATGTTGGGCAGTTCCTAGGCTGAGCAACTCTTTCAGTTGTTCTTTTGATTGTTAGCAGGTAGTGATCACTTCCAATCTCTGGCCCCTCCAGACTCTAGCATCTCGGACATACTTGAATGAGCTTCTCCGAACAATGGCATAGTCGATCACTGACTTCTCATTCTTTGTTGGTTCACATCTAGTGTATGCATGTATGTGCTTATGGGGGAACTTTGTGTTTGTAATGATCAGATTCTGCTCACTGCAGAATCTAAGGAGTCGCTTTCCATTGTCATTGAGAGCATCTTCTCCATATCTTCCGATAACTCCAACCCATCTAGCATGGTCATTTCCAACTCTGGCATTAAAATCTCCGAGCATGATAACTTCATCTAGGCAGTCATCCACTGTCCTTTGAAGCAGCTCGAAGAATTCCTCCTTGACCTCTGCTCTCTCATCCTCATTTGGCCCATACACTATGACCAGGTTGACTATGGTTTCTCCTTCTTTTAATTTTATGACCATAATGCGCTCCGAGACACAGTTCCAGCCCTTGATACTATCTTTTTGATTTTTGGCCACAATGCAACCCACGCCCTCTTTAGCTCTTTCAGATGTGGGTACACCACTGTAGAGCAGTGTGTTGCCATCGAGATCCATGACTCCTTGTCCTTTTTTCTTTGTTTCCATTATAGCCAGGATTTCTAGTTTTGCTTTCCTCATCTCTTCCACCAGCTCCTCTTCCTTCCCATTTATAATTCTTGTGTTCCAAGTTCCATAAGTCGTAGTCCGTAGTTCGTTCCAGTTCATCGCCTTTAGAATCAGTCTGGTTTTCTCTCTTACGTTTCGCATAATCAGGTTTTAAGACAAACAGGTGATTGGCCTGTTGTGCCTTTGCATGGTGGAGGGGCTGCCTTCTTACGGCCTCCATGCAGGCCACCCTCCTCCTTTTTCATCCGGGCTTGGATGAGATAACAAAACAGATAACTACCTGATGTAATAAATGATGAGATTACAAAACAGATAACTACCTAATGTAATAAACGATGAGATAACAAAACAGATAACTACCTGATGTAATAAATGATGAGATTACAAAACAGATAACTACCTGATGTAATAAACGAAGAGATAACAAAACAGATAACTACCTTATGTAATAAACGAAGAGATAACAAAACAGATGACTAATGATAAGTGAGAGGAAGAACATGTAAAACCTCTACTTCTCCTCCTCTGTTGGTCTCTATTAAAACCACTTTATTCCTGTCATAAAGTTAGCAGTCTGTCTCAGGCTTCTCTCCCCCACCATACAGTTTCTCCTTTAAAGGGATTGGTCAAGGTTTTGACGTTATTCTGCTTCTTCCATGGAGCAGAAATCGTTGAAGGAAGTCCGCTATTTAAATAAATAAATAGTTGGCAGGGAGGATAGCCGGGATTTGCTCCGGTAGCTATGCAGCGTTGTCGTTCGGAAGGTCCTGGGTTTGAGTCTCCGGTTACCTATCACTTCTTTTGTTTTTCTGTTGTCTAGTTTTCTACTTCTTTATTTCTCACGAGTGCCTGAAACATACCTTTATGTGTGTTATTTATTTGACTATTTGCTTGTCTTCTTCACACAGAAAAATAACTGTTTGTTATATTCTGTACCACATAATCTCTTCTTGGTACCGTACAAAGTAATATATCCTGTTATATCTGAAGCTGAGTGTTCCCTTGGCCATTTTTCTTTGGAAGTTACTTTTGATTTTGCTTTTATCTCCTCATACACTGTCTAGCCAACAGCCTGACATTTCCTTCCTCCTTCTTTGACAGGTTTATCTGCCTTCTCATTGTCATGTATCTTGCAGTCAGCAGGAATCCACTGTACTTTCACTGTGTTAAATATACAGCTAGTTTCCACCAGTCCTTCTGAAAGCTAATTCATTGCTTTTATGGTTCCGCAAGGCAGTTATGATGGATCCTGTTTTAAATAATGGGAAAACTGAAATGATGAATGGTAAATGAGGTGGTGAAAACAGTTGACTATCTGATTTGATGACTGACAAATGAGATGAAGTAGAAAACTAATTTGATGACTGATAAATGAGATGGAGTAAGTAGAAAACTAATTTGATGACTAAAATAGGAGATAGAGAAAACCAAGAACTGTCTGATCTGATAAATGAGATGATGAAAAAAAAAAAAAACTGTTTGATTTAATGAATGCTAATTAATGCAGGTAAAACCAAAATAAACTAATTTGTAACAGGTTTAGTAGGGGGAGACTTTAAATTCATTCATCATCAATTTCCTTTTTGTTCATCAAGGAACATGCAACAACCACAGCAACTAGATACACCATCCCTCCTTCCCTGCACCACAGCATTCATGTGTTCATGCAGTGGTGGTTTTTGTAACAATTTATTTTAGATGAGGAGGCTGTATGCCCCATACCAGTTGCCTCTTATGACATGTATGCAGGAGCAGAGTCCTGTGCTTTCTGCATCTCTTCAGAGGTCCCTACGACCTACATGAGGCTTTGTTTAAATTACACACACACCAAATAAAACAAAAGATGGCGGCAAGGCAATTCTTATATTTCTGTAGCAGCCATTAAAATAAAAAATACTGCTGATAAGTGCCAAAACGTAAGCAAACAGTAGGCAACTCAGGAGCTGTGGCGAACTATATTTGAAACACTGAGCTCTCTAAGGACCTTGAGAAAACCACGTATGTTTTCAAGTTTGACAGTGTCTGGAATAAGTGCAACCTATATGTAACTTTAATCTCTGCCAGGTGCCCAGCTTCCTGTGATGCCATCAACAGAGCAGAGGAAAATTAAAACTAAATATTTTACCGAAATTCTGGTTTGGTTTTAAGGACTATCTTCATTGGACACGGACAACTGCATCATGTGCTCCTATCTCCTTCCTTAGATCACACTAGAAGGATCTCAGCACAGTGTATGAACTCCATAGCAGCAGCGAGAACCCCAGTGTGTGTATATAGGAATCACACATTCTATAAATATTTTATATTACTGAATGTTTACTTCATTACAATGAACATATCTTGTTCCTATCTTAGGCAATTCATTAATAAAGTGAATTTAGATTTGTTGTTGTTTAACTAGGGCTGCTGAGCTTCTCACTCTTTTCCAGCCAACACCAAGTTATAGAGACATTGGTATTATCTTAATCTACACAGTAGATCTAGGCTTTTCCTGTGCTGAGTTGAAGTCATGAGTCCAGTTTCTCCAGCTTCATTTGCATTTAAAGGTTTGTCACATCTGGTCCCAAGCTAGGAGTAAGAAGCACATGGCATACTGTGCATTCCTTGCCATCCAAGGGGGCTCTCCAACTATGCAGAGCTAAAATACTGTACTCTGGTTCTGGGCTTTTCCAAGGAATTGTCATGTCCTGCACAAATCCACTTCTCAGCTCCCCCTGACTATCACTGGGTCCATAGTGAGATCCTCCTGCATGCATTCAACTAGGCCAAAGCCAAAGAATTACGTCTGGGGTTCAAGTGACTTCTCCAAGCTTAGTGTAATGCTGGGTTCTCAAGTTTCACCACAGGTAGAATCCCTGGAAGTGTGTGGATGATTTCAAGGTCAATTAGGGTGTAATTAGCCTCACAGAGGTTCACTTCCACATATGCATATTGTAGCACTGTGCATAGCTGGTGGTTATATAAGGATGACTCTGAATATGCCTCCATGTAAAGTGAATTTGGATAAAATAGCTCATGGGTTTTCACTGGGAATGTGGCAAAAATACTTTTAATCTTGGGGATAACCGGATTTTAAATGCCGGCGGGAAAGGGCAAGTCCAAAATTTCTCTAACTTAAAAATTATTTCTTTTTTTCCACCTCAGTCAAATAGAGAACTAACACATCCTCCCTTGTGATCTACTGGTAGACATCAGTAAACTAATTGCTGACCCCAGTAGTTATAGGCCATACTGCCAAGAGTACACTGATAAGTGGTCACAAAGCTAACTGACAAATAATTACTTACCAGCACTCATACATACATGTCCAAATCATATTTACCTGTAGATATGTGGCATTAGCAGGTAATTTGGTTCCATATGTTCGTTTACTCTCTCTTTCATGTTTTTTATAAGCCCAAATCTTGGAATTTCTAGGGTCAGGCTTGAGTCTGCTGCAGTGTACAGGACACACGCCACCACACACCCAAGTACACATAAAGTGTATTTGCTAAGCCTCATTCTGTCCAGAAATATTCTGCCAAAAAAAAAATAAATAAATATTCATCAGATATAACAGTTCTCCGTGACGATAAATATATGGGCATTAGCAAGTAACACATCAAGAAATTATGGCAAAGAATTATGGCCAAGAATTATGGCCAAGAAATTATGGCCAAGAAATTATGGCCAAGAAATTATGGCCAAGAAATTATGGCCAAGAATTATGGCCAAGAATTATGGCCAAGAATTATGGCCAAGAATTATGGCCAAGAATTATGGCCAAGAATTATGGCCAAGAAATTATGGCCAAGAATTATGGCCAAGAAATTATGGCCAAGAAATTATGGCCAAGAAATTATGGCCAAGAAATTATGGCCAAGAAATTATGGCCAAGAAATTATGGCCAAGAAATTATGGCCAAGAAATTATGGCCAAGAAATTATGGCCAAGAATTATGGCCAAGAATTATGGCCAAGAATTATGGCCAAGAATTATGGCCAAGAATTATGGCCAAGAAATTATGGCCAAGAAATTTTGGCGGGAAATTTCTGTTCTCAGGAATTCTTACTTTCTATTCTTGTCTCACCTTTCACCGAGCAAGTAAACCTGTCAACACGGTACGGTAAAGGTAGTCCCAAAGCAGATACTGCTGTAGTGGAATGAAGTGTTAGAGACTTCGCCATACTAGGTCCAGCATCGAGAGGTGGGGTGACCACTTACCTTCCTTACTGCCTTTTCCTTCCCTAACTCAAAGTGAGGTACCCATTTACAGCTGGGTAGACTGGAGCATGTCGGTACCATGATGTCAACATATACATAAACTGTAATTAACAAAAACCCACTTATAACAATTAAAGACTTACTTACTTACTTAGTCGTTCCCCTTCTACCGTGAGGTGTAGAGGTTTGGAAGAGAGAGCGCCAGACTATTCCATCGGCTGTCTTCCTCCTGGCCTGGTTCCATTCCAGTCCTCGGTCCTTCAAAGATTGTCTAATGTTGTCCTCCCAGCGGACTCTGGGTCGTCCTCGGGGTCTGGATCCTTGGCTCTTTGTTTCCCATGCTTGTCGTGGTAGCCGATCAATTAAAGACAGAAGACTGAATTTTTTTTTAAAATGGTTTTCTACTGGGAATCGAACGCAGAACATTTGGTTGGAAGGCAACTGTTCTTATCATTAAAATGTCTTGGAATGTGTGGCTTCTTTTAATTTTAACTACGTCAATGTCTACACAATACCAGATAGAAGCGAGCATGGTGAATGTATTCTTAGAATCACATTAGGGTGGTAACTGAAATATCAGATGACACTATCTTCTTTCAAACAAATGCAAGCTGATGTTTGATAATGTTCAAAGACAAAGGAGAATATTCACACAGAGTTCTAGTTGTCACTGGGTGTAATTATTTGCCCTCGCTTAGATCAAAGGATGTAAATGTTTGCCCTCACTTGGATTCAGATATTGTAATGACTGCTTTCCTCAGTCAGTGTAGTGTTAGTGTCATGAAATATTCTAATCCACATATATAAATTATTAGGTAAATATGAAGCCTAACAAATAAAATTAATAAAGAGAAGAGCAATGGTAAAATGACAGTGCTGTCCCAAAGAATGTACTCGAAATCCCCCTTGTTTTCTGCTTCGTCTGCAAATTGTAACGCTTTCACGTTGATAGTAAAGCTTACTGTATTATTACCCGCCTTCTTCAATGAAACGTGTGCTGTATTTCTTGGAAAAGCATTGAGACGTACTGCGTAATGACCTAAATTAACCCTAACATTAATTATACTGCGTTACCAAAACGAACGAACAGATGGACTAAAGGGATAAAAAGAGAAGGGAGAGGCAGAAAGCCGAACACTAAACCCGCTTCGCGCGATACACAATTACTACCATCACGCGTGTAAGTCTACATGCACTAATTTTTTTTCAGACGGACAGTGATAAAATACACTACCCTTTCCCAGAGTTAGGTTTATAAATCATAACAGACTCTTATTAGAAAAGACAACATTATATGGGTTTACGTTTGAACACATAACAGTACCCAGACAGCACATCTTCTAAACAGGAGATAGAAGAAATTGCATATTTTGAACGCAGCCACGTAGCTCCTTTAAATTAGTATTTTTGGGTTCCTTAGGGTTTGCTGACAAATAATATGTAAAACGTTACGCAAATAGTCCAGGAATTAATAAATTATACCCAAAATAAAATATTGGGGGTGCCTGACAGCATAAAATCATTTCTGCTCATAAAATTTTTTTTATAATGTGTTTGAAAAAACCTTACGTTACATAAATAGCCTACCATGTAAACTCCAAATTGATTGGAGCGCAACAAATGAAAGCCTAACCACGATTGGTCGGGCTATAAATACTATCTTGGTTGTTGGGGGAGACGGGAAAAGATAACATTTTTTCAAACACTTGTCGAAACGTGGCTCATTGGCCAGTCTCGCTGATATACACACTTGGGAGCGTTAGTTCGAGACCACTAATTCAAATAAGCTTGATAAAGCGACAGTACGTTGAAGCCAGCTCACATTTTTGCTAAAATAAAAGCCTGGAACATAGGCAGAACGGAATTTGTGCCAGTTTGTGCCAGAATTCATTGCTAATCAACGTATCTGTGTTTATTTCCATGAAATTGTGGTAAGCTTGAACCATTCAGTATCTTTTAATGAAAAATTGAATGTGAATTGTTGATTTATGCCTGTATATATATGTGTAGTTCAGTGGCAAACGTGAGGTAAAGCCTATAATGCTCCAGCCTGAACAGAGGGTGTCGGAGAGAAGTAAAACGGCATGGAATGGCCAAATAGTACACTGACACCTGGATGATGGACTAGAAAGAAATAATGCTGGAAGTGCAGAGGCGTAGTAACCATTAAGAAGGGTAATACTGGAATAAAGTATTTCAAATGAAGCTGACTGTTGGCCTAACGCTCTGAACGCAATGTTTGTGCTGTATTGTGATCAGTGTAAAAGAGAATATAAATTAGTTATGAAGTAGAAGGTACATCCTTCTTGATTTCAGGGACAGTGGTCTTGATGGTAGTGAGCAGCATCTGATCAGAGATTTGCTGAATCCAGAGTCGGACAGCATACTCCTTGGTCTTTTTAGCTATCAGTGAGGTGTCTCCTGAGCCCAGAGGAGAATTCGAGCAGAGGAGTCCTTTCCTGCCGCCATCACGCCAGATAAGCGAATTGGCCAGCTGAGCTCAACATTATGTCCCCTCATCTTGAAATAACTTTATAAAAAATTAACATTAAGAGGGGAATTTACTTGTCTTAAAATCAGGAACTGTGAACATCTCCAATACTAGTCCCTAAAGACAAACTATTGAAGTCATGATGACAAATACCAACAGAGCTTGAACAAAACAAAACCAGTATTACCTCATTTTACTACTACACAACTGACACACATAGAACATTTGTACTAATATATGTCACTACAATATTCATATTAAATACATTCTGTACATAACTTGTAATTTAAATTGATTGTGATTCCTGGTTCCCTTGTAGTTGAATCAGGACACATATTCATTCATGCTAGTAATGAATACATATTGTTATTTGAAACGTTACTAGTGACTTCTTTAAGCTATTCTCATAGAGTGTTATATGTATGTGAGTGTCACAGTGTTGTTAAGAGTAGTGGATTAAATTAAATTGTTTATCTGTCTGTTGTTGTGACTTACACTTCACCATACACATACCCTAGACACATAACGTAGCATCACACTATTCCAGAATAATTCTGACTGAGATATATAGATATGTGGTAGCAAGTAAGGTTATCTATAATACACTACTCTTAATAGATATAGATACCTTCACAGCTGATCTCAGTCAGTACACTAAGTTCCCTATAAGTATTTATAACATCCCACTTCACCACATATATTGGGGTCTCGCTCTTGGGATTTTGAATCTTTAACTATTAAAAATATTGGGGGTAATTCACTTCAGGGAATATAAGAATTAAAAGGTATCCTTGGGTGGAATTAAATAAGGTTGAGCTCACGGTGCCTGTTTTGTCCATTAGAGATTGAATTGTTGGTTAGACATTGTATTAAGTTACATGATAGACAATGGCGGACCTGGCCAAATTTCGATCTGCTGCGGTTCAGACTGCAAAAGAGTTAGGATTAGATGGGCAAGTTATGGTTGCCTATGTCACAACGGAATGTGACAAATTTATTGAACGCGAAGAAAGAAGATTAGAAAAAGAGGCCGAAAGAAAGTTAGAGGCTGAGACTAAGAGGTTGCAAGCTGAGGCTGAGACTAAGAGGTTGCAGATTGAGGCTGACAAAGAGGCTAAGAAATTGGAAGCAGAAAGAGAAGACAAAAGATTAGCTGCAGAAAGAGAAGAGAAGAGATTAGCTGCAGAGAGGGAAGCAGAAAAGGAGGAGAAGAGATTACAAAGGGAACATGAGTTACGACTAAGGGAGTTTGAGTTTCAAGGCCATGCTCCTGAAAATGGTGCCAGTCCCTTTGCCTCTGATGCTACGGTTACTCAAGGAGCCTCAATCTCAGCTATGAATTTTCATTTAGATCATTTTGTTGAGAAAGACGATGATATTGAGAGCTATATAAATAGGTACGAACTATTAGCTACCACGTATGGGTTAGAGAGAGAAAGGTGGAGCTTAAAGTTATCTCAGGGACTTCGTGGGGCAGCTTATGAAGTTTTTGCAAAAATGAGCAGAGGTGATCAGGAAAATTATGACATGCTAAAGCAGGCTCTTTTGTTAAGGTATGAAAAGAATGCAGAGTTTTACAGGAAAAAATTTAGGAATGCTAAACTACTGTCAGGTGAAACCTATCACCAGTTCTCTGCACGAATAGAGACATACTTGGAGAAATGGACTTCTCTGGGGAAAACCCAAGATCTTAAGGAAATGGTCCTTTTAGAGCAACTAAGAGAGTCCATGGCTCCAGACCTGAGAAAGTTTCTCATGGAACAAGGTGCAGAGAGGCTGGGTGAGTTGCTAAATGTTGCTGAAAGGTATCAAGCAGCTCAAGCAGAGGTAACAGGTAATAAAAAGAAACAGGTGGACAACTTTAGGGCACCACAGAATTTTAATAAATTTGATCCTAAGGATCAAAATAAAGGTAAGCACCAATTTGATAGGCCACGGTATGACAATAAAAATAAATTCCCACAATTCGATGAAAGGAAATATGATGAAAGAAAATCTTTCAACCAAGGAAAAAGGTGGTGTAAGAATTGTCAGATGGACAATCATGACACTGACCGTTGCAGAAGGAAACCTGTGTATATGGCAACCCTTCAGGTCAGGTCGACCTCAAGACAGGAGGAGGATATTATGTTAGATACCACTCCAGAAGAGATGAGGAAGGCACAGGCTGGGGATAAAACACTCAAGCCTTGTTTCAGAAAATTGTCAACTTGTCATGCAACTCCAGGCAAGGGAGATTTTTACATGAAAAACAAGTTGATGTATAGGAAGACTGGAGCTAGATCCAATAGTCACGGACAGCTGGTTCTTCCAAAAAGATACAGGACAGAATTAATAAGGAGCCTACATGTGAAACCAGATGGGGACCATGAGAAGATAGGTACCATCATTCAAAAGGTGGCTCACAATTATTATTGGCCCAAAGCAAGATGGGACATTGAAAATTTTGTAGAAAGGTGTAGCATAGCACATGAGGGAACACCCACAAGTGGGAACATTGATCAGGACCTGGACACGCCCCGAGGCAAAATTAGGCCTGATAATAGAAAGAAATATAGATTTGATAAAGTGGACCAAATGGAATGGGAAGCCCCTTTTCACGGACAAGCTTCACTTAACTGTTTTACAATGGCCACTATGCGGAGAGTGCAAAGAGATGTCTTACCCCAGGATAAGCCGAAAATCCCTCAATCGGACTTAAACAAACTGGAGGAAGAGGATGTAGGGAGGAAATCTCTCATCAAGAATTTTAAGTGGGGAGGAAACCCCAGGAAAAGAAAAATTGGTAGCGGTCGTTTTGTGAATGATAATTCTGGGAGGAAAAATCATCACTATAAAGCTTCAAGTGGAAGAGACCATACCGGTGCATGGACAAATAGGTCCACACAATTAAAGGTCCATATGTAGCTTTGTTAAGAACGTGGACTGATGAAAAGGCAGAGGAAAACATTACATCTTCATACCAGTATGTGAATGAGCTGACCACTCGGTTGAAAACTGGCTGGAAACTTGCCAATGAAAATTTGAAACAAGCCAGGAAGAAACATGCTGCCTATTATAACAGGAAGGCGAAAGACAGAAATTTGGCTGTGGGAGAGAAGGTACTGCTTCTTTTGCCCGGGAGTCAGAATAAGTTACAAATTGGATGGCAGGGTCCATATACAGTTCTAGAGAAGGTGTCTAGAACAAATTATAAGATAGATAAGAAGGGGAAAGAAAAAATCTATCATGTGAATCTCCTGAAGAAATATTTGGAAAGAGAAAATCAGGAAGAGACACACTTGTTGACCTTGTCCATCGCCATGGAGATGAAAAAGGAACCACTTTCATCATTTGAATATCCATTACACCCCTGTGAGACAGCAGCACAGGTGAAAATCAGTACACATTTAACGAAAACTCAGAAAGAGAGAGTGCAACAGGTTCTAAATAATCATGCAGAGGTGTTAACAGACCGACCAGGGCATACAAACCTATTGGAATATGATATGAAACTCATAGACTCCACACCTGTCTGTATGAAACCATATTCGATTCCGTTTGCTAAGGAAAAAGCTTTGAAGGAAGAGATAGACTATCTATTGAAGGAAGGAATTATTTCGCACAGTGAGTCTTCGTATAGTTCCGGTGTTGTACTCTTAAGGAAGCCCTCTGGAGAACATAGACTCTGTATAGATTACAGGAGACTGAACGCTATTACAGAAGGACAGGTGGATCCATTGCCGGATACAAATCAGCTGTTTGCCAGGCTAAATAAAGCTAAATATTTCTCAAAAGTGGATCTGAGTAAAGGATACTATCAGATTCCAGTAAAGCCTGAGGTTAGACCATACCTAGCTTTTAGTACCTCAGAAGGACACTATGAGTTTAATAGATTTGCCATTTGGATTGAAGAATGCGCCTAGTGTCTTCTCTAGAATGATGAGAAAATTATTGGATCCTCTGAATAATCCCTGTATAACAAATTTTATGGATGATATCCTTATAGCAACAGAAACATTTGAGAAACACATTGACTCTCTGAACATGCTGTTTGATCGACTTAGGGAGGCAAATTTAACAGCCCGACCAACCAAATGTTGCGTTGGATGTAAAGAATTGGAATTTTTGGGACACACAGTTTATCAGGGAAACATGACCCCTGACCCAAAGAATTTAGAGAAACTACAGAAAGCCCCGAGACCACAAACCAAGAAGGACGTGAGATCCTTTGTCTCATTATGTGGTTTCTACCAGAAGTATATCAAAAACTTTAATTCCATATGTGCACCTTTAACGGAATTGACACGTAAAGGACTTCCAGATCGCATTACATGGACACCACAATGTGAAATGACTTACCAAGAATTGAAGGAAAAGCTCACAAGTAAACCCATTTTGAAATTACCTGACTTAAGTCAAGAATTCATAGTAAGGACGGATGCAAGTAATATTGGGCTAGGTGCAACTTTACTACAGAAATCAGATGCATTGGATGGGGAATTAAGCCCAGTGGCATATGCTAGCAGAAAGTTGAATAAAGCTGAAATCAACTACTCAACTAGCGAAAAAGAATGTCTTGCAGTAATATGGGCAATAAAGAAATTCAATATTTATCTATATGGGAAGGCATTTAAGTTGCAAACTGACCACAAACCTTTATCGTTTTTAGCACAGGCTAAGCATGAGAACTCTAGGTTACTCCGATGGTCTTTGCTTCTGGCTCCATATAATTTTAGCATTGAATATATATCTGGAAAAACAAATCTGGGAGCGGATTTTTTAAGCCGCCATCCGTGTGTGATGAGAATCACCGTAAACCCCAGAAATAATAATAAATTTCTCTATGTGAATATAGAATAAAGGACTGACATATAATGTCTGTTTTAAGAGGGGAAGTGTCATGAAATATTCTAATCCACATATATAAATTATTAGGTAAATATGAAGCCTAACAAATAAAATTAATAAAGAGAAGAGCAATGGTAAAATGACAGTGCTGTCCCAAAGAATGTACTCGAAATCCCCCTTGTTTTTCTGCTTCGTCTGCAAATTGTAACGCTTTCACGTTGATAGTAAAGCTTACTGTATTATTACCCGCCTTCTTCAATGAAACGTGTGCTGTATTTCTTGGAAAAGCATTGAGACGTACTGCGTAATGACCTAAATTAACCCTAACATTAATTATACTGCGTTACCAAAACGAACGAACAGATGGACTAAAGGGATAAAAAGAGAAGGGAGAGGCAGAAAGCCGAACACTAAACCCGCTTCGCGCGATACACAATTACTACCATCACGCGTGTAAGTCTACATGCACTAATTTTTTTTTCAGACGGACAGTGATAAAATACACTACCCTTTCCCAGAGTTAGGTTTATAAATCATAACAGACTCTTATTAGAAAAGACAACATTATATGGGTTTACGTTTGAACACATAACAGTACCCAGACAGCACATCTTCTAAACAGGAGATAGAAGAAATTGCATATTTTGAACGCAGCCACGTAGCTCCTTTAAATTAGTATTTTTGGGTTCCTTAGGGTTTGCTGACAAATAATATGTAAAACGTTACGCAAATAGTCCAGGAATTAATAAATTATACCCAAAATAAAATATTGGGGGTGCCTGACAGCATAAAATCATTTCTGCTCATAAAATTTTTTTTATAACGTGTTTGAAAAAAACCTTACGTTACATAAATAGCCTACCATGTAAACTCCAAATTGATTGGAGCGCAACAAATGAAAGCCTAACCACGATTGGTCGGGCTATAAATACTATCTTGGTTGTTGGGGGAGACGGAAAAAGATAACATTTTTTCAAACACTTGTCGAAACGTGGCTCATTGGCCAGTCTCGCTGATATACACACTTGGGAGCGTTAGTTCGAGACCACTAATTCAAATAAGCTTGATAAAGCGACAGTACGTTGAAGCCAGCTCACATTTTTTGCTAAAATAAAAGCCTGGAACATAGGCAGAACGGGAATTTGTGCCAGTTTGTGCCAGAATTCATTGCTAATCAACGTATCTGTGTTTATTTCCATGAAATTGTGGTAAGCTTGAACCATTCAGTATCTTTTAATGAAAAATTGAATGTGAATTGTTGATTTATGCCTGTATATATATGTGTAGTTCAGTGGCAAACGTGAGGTAAAGCCTATAATGCTCCAGCCTGAACAGAGGGTGTCGGAGAGAAGTAAAACGGCATGGAATGGCCAAATAGTACACTGACACCTGGATGATGGACTAGAAAGAAATAATGCTGGAAGTGCAGAGGCGTAGTAACCATTAAGAAGGGTAATACTGGAATAAAGTATTTCAAATGAAGCTGACTGTTGGCCTAACGCTCTGAACGCAATGTTTGTGCTGTATTGTGATCAGTGTAAAAGAGAATATAAATTAGTTATGAAGTAGAAGGTACATCCTTCTTGATTTCAGGGACAGTGGTCTTGATGGTAACGAGCAGCACCTGGTCAGAGCTTTGCTGAATCCAGAGTCGGACAGCATACTCCTTGGTCTTTTTAGCTATCAGTGAGGTGTCTCCTGAGCCCAGAGGAGAATTCGAGCAGAGGAGTCCTTTCCTGCCGCCATCACGCCAGATAAGCGAATTGGCCAGCTGAGCTCAACATTATGTCCCCTCATCTTGAAATAACTTTATAAAATTAACATTAAGAGGGGAATTTACTTGTCTTAAAATCAGGAACTGTGAACATCTCCAATACTGGTCCCTAAAGACAAACTATTGAAGTCATGATGACAAATACCAACAGAGCTTGAACAAAACAAAAACAGTATTACCTCATTTTACTACTACACAACTGACACACATAGAACATTTGTACTAATATATGTCACTACAATATTCATATTAAATACATTCTGTACATAACTTGTAATTTAAATTGATTGTGATTCCTGGTTCCCTTGTAGTTGAATCAGGACACATATTCATTCATGCCAGTAATGAATACATATTGTTATTTGAAAAGTTACGAGTGACTTCTTTAAGCTATTCTCATAGAGTGTTATATGTATGTGAGTGTCACAGTGTTGTTAAGAGTAGTGGATTAAATTAAATTGTTTATCTGTCTGTTGTTGTGACTTACACTTCACCATACACATACCCTAGACACATAACGTAGCATCACACTATTCCAGAATAATTCTGACTGAGATAAAGAGATATGTGGTAGCAAGTAAGGTTATCTATAATACACTACTCTTAATAGATATAGATACCTTCACAGCTGATCTCAGTCAGTACACTAAGTTCCCTATAAGTATTTATAACATCCCACTTCACCACAGTTATTAGTTTGCTGACATACCAAGACAATTATTACTGTCTGATCGTAACAAATAACTAGTGTCAAGCAGCATTTCTGCTCGGTCAATTTCATCATTAATAAAGCAAGAACAGCCTTCTTTAGCCTAAACAACATATGGAAGTCCTCTCAGTACAGCACAAGCACAAAATTAAGATTATATCAGAGCTGTGTGCTTTCTGTGCTTCTCTATGGTGCGGAATGCTGGAGAGTTACAGAGAAGGAAATGTCGAAATTGTCCTCTTTTCACACAACATGCCTAAGAAAAATTCACCGAATCTTTTGGCCGAATGCCATCACCAACCAAGATCTGCTTACTCGGAGCAAGCAAGAGGACATGCACACCATCATAGCTGGCAGATGCTGGAGCTGGGTTGGCCATGTCCTCAGAAGAGACCCCAATGCCATCACAAGAACAGCTATGTTTTGGACCCCTGAAGGAAAACGAAAGAGAGGCCGACCAAAAACAACCTGGCGGAGGACTGTGGAGACTGAGATGCAAAGAATGAACCAGAGTTGGGGCACTGTACGAAGGATGGCCACCGACCGAGCAAAGTGGAATCAATTTGTTGTTGTCCTACAAGACGCCACTAGGCGTGATGGCCACTGACTGCTTTGACGGTCGGCGGCTAAGGATCAAAGAAGAAGAAGAAGAATTTCATCATTGAATAAAATATATTTTGATAAGTTTAAATACTTAATTTGACGCTCAAAAAAAAGTCTGCCACTACTAGAGCTATGTTTAAAACAAAAGGTTTGCTTTATAGATGTTGAAGAAATATACTGATTTAATCAACACATCATCTTTTACCATCAGACTCCAGTTACGTCAAATATGTAACACAACTATATTTTCGTAGTTCATTATTTCCCTTACTTTAAAACTCTTACTGTAATGGAGTTATTTCCACATCACTTTACATTATTTTAAGTATTACATAAAATCGGCTGGGTCAATGTATGTCTATACTTAAACGAATCAAATGTACCAATAAAGGAAGTTGCATCAAAGTTTCAGCTCTCTTTCACGAGAGGAACATAGAGATTTTGAGCATCAAAGATTTGAAATGCGACAAATATCAAAAATAATTTTGGTCTAAAAGAAAAGTGGCTAAAAATAAAAGGCTAGGAAATAAATTGCTATAATTGACTTCAAACATCAGTTGTTTTTGTCATTAGGCGTACAATAAATAGAATCAAGTATACGAGCATGTGCGTGCATCTTTGCATAGTTGCACTAAAACTTGGACATGTTTATTTAGGTCATATAGTGTACTCTGGCCAAATTACAATCATGATGGGAATACAACAAGACCAGTGTTGGATGTGTTTGAGCAGAGATGGAGAGAGACAATAAGTGTACTAATATGACCTTACACAAGACATGACCTCCCTTTAGCTGCAGTATCTTCTTCTTCTTTGATCCTTAGCCACCGACCGTCAAAGCAGTCAGTGGCCATCACGCCTGGTGGCGTCTTGTAGGGCAACAACAAATTGATTCCACTTTGCTCGGTCGGTGGCCATCCTTCATACAGTGCCCCAACTCTGGTTCATTCTTTGCATCTCAGCCTCCACAGTCCTCCGTCAAGTAGTTTTTGGTCTGCCTCTCTTTCGTTTTCCTTCAGGGGTCCATAGCATAGCTGTTCTTGTGATGGCATTGGGGTCTCTTCTGAGTACATGGCCAACCCTGCTCCAGCGTTAGCTGCAGTATATGCTGGGCTAATGTGTTGATCGTCAGGTCAGAAATTACAAGCATCAAAATTTTTTTTTTTTTAAATTAATGAAGATAAACAGAAATCCCGTTCAACCTCTGATGGGGTATAATTAGGATATATATTGTTTTCAATTCCAAATAATATGAACAACTGCCGACATGAGAAAGTGGCATCACACAAGCATCAAAAGAATACTTTCTTATCCAATGGTTTTCAAGCTTTAAAATAACTGAAAACTTTGAGAACCAATCTAATGGACACACTCAGCAGAACTATGAGACCAACAGAACATCAGCTGATAAGAATAAAGTGGTACGGTGATTAATAATAGGACTACCGCTTCCTCTGACATATCGTAAAAGGCGACTTATGTATATACGACTGATAACCTCACGGTGTAAAACAAATTGTTATAGACACCACAGCTGCAGGACTTTTGCTTTGATGAAGGTGTCGCATAGAGATTTATGATCAATAAATTTTCTATATTCTTTTCTTTTCTACCCGTGTCCTCTACTTTATTATCGCTCTTTTATCCTTTTCCTGTTTTTTTTTTCGCATTCGTTCGTTTGCGACTAAATATATTTTCCCATTCTGACTTTGCCGTTTCTTTTCTCATACTGGTAACGCATTGTATTGCATAATCGTGTCAGTCCCTGGACGAGACGAAATACTGTGAAATTCGTCTCGATAGACATGGGATGGCAGACATATCGTCAAGCATTTCCATCTGACACGAGTTTTCTTCGGCTAAGTTTCTCGGCGAGGTGTGGGAACTGCCATCCGCATCGCTCAGAAATGAGACAGGTCGTCGTAGAAGGTGTGAAGACGCACGTTTGGCAGTTATGGGCAACGTCTAAGTTGATGGGAAGTGTTAAGAGAGAGAGAGAGAAAGAGGAGAGGGGGAGACAGGGGTTTTGGAAATAGCGCCATCCCTTGTCTGTTTCATATATCTACCCCGGAGCAGACAACTTGATTTCATTCAATCTCCAAGTTGCAGTAGACGTGATCGCTTCGTTCTAGATACTTATAGTTATAAGTGAAACTCTTAGTTTCGTTGTGATACTCGTAGTTCTGGTTGGAGGTAATATAATATATCTAGTATTTTGTGAGTGATTTAAGTGTTAAATCGCTTATTATATTTCACTAGTTTCTTTTATGCAGAAGAAATTAATTTATAAGTCTGTTATATTCTCTAGTGACGTGTTTCAGTGGAAAGCGGGATAAATTATAATTTCTAGCTTAAACTCATGCAGCTATAAATAAATTTAATTTAACTGCTAAATACTCAGTCGAAAATATTTTAAAACTAACTTATAACTGCACTGATTCATCATTGTGTATTGACGAAATACGTATGTATTTCTAATTCATGATGATTGATTTTATGAATTATACCTTATTTCACGGGAGTTTTAAACGATAAGTCAAGCTCTCCGCTTGCAGTTTATAATGTAAGTTATAACCGAGTACATAGTATGTATAAGTCTTTTATATGTTGTTTTTCTTTATTCAGTGAAAACTGAGGTAGCCCACCTCTACCAGCGTTTTGTACGGAGAAATATCTGTGAAGAACTAAAACATTTTTTTTTCTTAAAGACTTGGGTGTATAAAGTAAAACCTGTCTAGATTGCATTGGCATCCAGAACGACAGAGTACCCAGTACATAAACGTTTTTTTGTAAGATTTAATTAAGTAACGGGCCCATCGAGCCTGATTTAATTCTCCCAGAGAAAAACCTCAAGTACATTTCAGCCCTTGTGGCAATCAAAATATTAATATCAGTAACATTCCGACGGAGTTTTGACTAGTGGTGGTGTGACCAAATCAAGTCCTATACTGAGAGAAGGCACCGACCTGACATTCCTCATTACTAGAAACCTAAGCTATTGACACTGTGCGCGCTGTTAACGTTCGTGCCTGGACAATTTTAATAAGACTGTTACGTGCAGTCTTTGATATCTTACAATATAATACATTTGTATGCTTGTTATGTTCGCAAATATTTTGTAAACAAAATAGATACTTTTTAGTGCTTAAGGAAAAGTCATTATTGAGTTACTTCCCTTGAAAGGAGTGTCGTCACTTTCGATCGAACTCCGCGGATGAATCCAGTTTTACTGCGATTTATTCTATGTTTGGGTAGAAATAGATTGTTCTTGCTTCAGTGTATCTATGGCCTGAATTTATGTGTATTGTTTGTCTGGGTAGGACGAGTCTGTCTTATATCTGAATATCTTTGCATGTCTAAGTCGAACTATATGGTCTTTTGTCGCTAGAAAGGTCAAAGGGCTGTTCGGCGGATATGTCGCTAGAGAGGTGTGATTTGGCTTCGCCCTGATGATGGGGCTGTGGTTTTTTGAATCGGCTTGTCGCCGGAAAAAGTGATCGATATATGTGTAGGGGAAAGTGATAGTAGTTTTAGACCTATCGTGTATGCTTTACCCCAGTGTTTATTTTGATTGCCAAGGGGATGGCAGAATCATATTTCTGATACCAAGGTAACAAAAGCACTTCTTATGAACTCTTGCTAAGCCACCGTTTTTCGATAGACACGATTTGTACGTCTGAGGGAATATTTAACGAGATGAAGATGACATTCATTTCTAGCAGCACTATATCTTGTATGATGAAGTCAATTGTATCATGATAGAATCTACAGAGCAATGAGAACATTTAATGAATGACTAACTTTCATACAGATTCATTGTCTGTATCCAAACGTGAGTGACAGCTCACGAGAGAAGTCATCTTGTATCCAAATATTTTGTGACTTTCAAGAAGAGAAAGGGATGCCCCGTATTATCGCTTGATGAGTCCAGAGATCACTGCTACACATGAGAACCCATTACTAGCGGTTCAATATGATTATATGGAAAAATATGTGCTGATCATTATTTAAAGGAATCTTCGCTAGACGAGGTTAGGTCTAGAAGCCATCTTGAATATTGTTTATAAACTGACGTGCTTTTGTCAGTAAACTCAGATGATATATATATATGGGCAATACTGAGTGCTTGTCTACTGACAGTCCATTATGCTATTATTCTACATGAGTGCCCATGTATCATTGCAAGACCATTTATCCACTGTACCATGATGTATTATGCCAACCTGTGATTTGTCAATGTATCCGTGCTGTCGAGTGTGTACGTCCAATTAAACTGTAGCAAAGGTACACAGTCGTTGGTGTCGATGACTTCCAGCCATACATGAGTGAAAGAAAAAGACCAATTGTCAACACCACGAACTCTTCTTATCATTCGCGTATTACACTCTCACTTCATGCTTACACACCCCTGCGTAGGTCGAGTTGACATTCCATATTCAAACCACGAGCAACACTCTGACGAGTCTTTAACACTGGAGCTTCCAAACATCCTCTTAACACCGTGGTCCTGTACACAGTTGATGTCAGCAGGAAAAATAAATAGATAACAACAACCCAATACATCTATTTAACACTGATGTTCTAACACAGCCATTCAACACTGGTGGACATCATTTATGAAAAAGGAGGTTTATCAGTGACTTACACAGATATCCATAAATAAGAATAACCAAGAAAACGTTCCCTGAAGTAGTGAATTCAACCCGTCTTTTGGGAGCCGCGCTAGCGTAGTGGTTACAACACCGCTCTGGCGACCGGGTGATTCAGGATCAAACCCGGGCGACGGCATTTGAGGATTTTTCGTCGACCGGGAATTGGACTGGATTAACTCGAGACCTGGCGAGGACATTTGAAGGAGTGTCGTCGACCAGGGATTGGCGGCTCCTGAGCCGACCCAGCTCTAATGGGTACCTCCGAAATCGGCGAGTATCTGCCTGAATGGCGAGGGACACCTGTTTCTGTACAAGAAAAAGGGATACTCACGTAAAATCAATGTCAGGTTAGACATTAACATTAACCTGAGATTTCGCCTTGAGTATTAGCGGGCGTACAAAAAAAAAAAAAAACAAACCCGTCTTTTGGAACTGGGGTTCTCTTGGCCAAGACTGCCTTTGGAGAGTCTGTATGTGCATGTCCTAAAAATTGTGTTTCCAGAAGTTGCTACCAAAGCTGTAAGTACGAATGAAAGCACGTGATCACGGCTGACTGAATAGAGTGAATGCAGGACTGAGTGATTCCTTTATTGTTGTATTTTGGCACCCATTTTTCTGTCTTAAATTTCTTTATGCAAGTTTATGTTGCTAACAATATTTTTCCTTAGGATAGATCAGAGTATCGAAGTCTGTTCTTAGACTAAATCATATGTATCCGTGACTCTTTGGGGCTATCACTTTTCTTCTAACAGGACTGTGGGCTATACATCGAGGGAAAGGATCATACCAATGGGTCTATCATTCTTGTAGAAATTCATTGACTTTATGACTATTTGTATATGTTTGATGTAATTTTATATGTTGTGATGGAAGTTTATTATGATAATTAAACTTCACATAAACTTATTCCAGTGTGTCGGTCAGTTCGTTCCCAATTATCTATATTTCCATTGTCATAGTTTCACGTCTGTGTGTCTATTGTAGTCACTTATGTGTGTGTGTATGGTATATATATATATATATATATATATATATATATATATATATATATATATATATATATATATATATATATATATATATATATATATATATATCACAACGGGCTGATCACCCGTTTGCCAGTCACTTCGATTACGGAAACAGCAGCAAATGGATTGATTTGACGTTGCCCTAAAGACGGAAATAGGCGTGATGGGAAACAATGGCAAAGAAAACCTATCTGCTGTTGCCCTAAGACGCCACTAGGCGTAATGGCCACTGACTGCTTTGACGGTCGGTGGCTAAGGATGGAAGAAGAAGATATATATATATATATATGTATATATATATATATACATATATACATATATATATATATATATATATATATATATATATATATATATATATATATATATATATATATATATATATATATATATATATATATATATATATATATATATATATATCTTCTTCGATCCTTAACCACCGACCGTCAAAGCAGTCAGTGGCCATCACGCCTAGTGGCGTCTTATATATATATATATATATATATATATATATATATATATATATATATATATATATATATATATATATATATATATATATATATATATACTACTATATATTATATTAGATTTGTCTGACTAATCTAACTCTGTTGTAGATGATAGGCTGACTGAGAGAAGCTTCTCGAGTGTCAGAGACAGAATCTACTATATTTCCCCCACCTCACTCATGAAATCTATTTCTATTTTATCACCTCCCACTGAGCTATCACTTATTTCTATGTCTATTCAGAAGGGACCAAACTAAGTCTTAATCACCTATCACAAATCTACGACAGAAGGCTTCTTGCACATGGACCAGCTGCAATGGTGGTTCCATGCGGTACAAGGGACAACAAAGGAGATGAACAAATGACATAATGACCCACTTCAACTGGACAGTATCTGTATCCAGCTATCTTTTAAAGATATTGATCCTCTGTTCTTCTAAGATGTTGATCCTCTGTAAAGTAGGGTAGGTTTATGGAATAACCACAGTCTTAGGAGTCTGATGATACCTTTTTCCTTCTGCAAATATTTTTAGACTGGAGACCTGGAATGATCAAACACTGAATGACCATGGGAAAACTACACAGTTGACAGCAGAAAGAAAACTATAAAGTGTACAACTTGGAGCTGCGTGAAAGTACATAGAAATGACCACCGTGGTTTTTGTCAGTTTCACACTGGCACTCTTGCCGGTACGAATTTATGACAGTCTGTAACTTATTTGTTGATGTTTTTTTTTTTCCCTACTTGTTCCATAGCAATAAAAATGAATGCCTTGATATTTGATTTTGATTTTGTGTTGGAATCCATTTCTTTTCATTTCCATAAATTTTTCAATGCAATACAAGTTTCTTTTTGCTTTTGTATTCTTATGACATTACTATTTGTTCCTACAATTGTGTCTATAATGCTGCAAAGAGGATATGAATGATTCTACATCTTATAGGGGTGTTTCTTCAACTACAGTATTGCTTTGTTATTCTTCTTCTTCTGCTTCGTACACTCTCAGACGTCCACTCTCAGACGTCCACTCTCAGATGTCCACTCTCAGACGTCCACTTGAATGTTCTCAAAGAAAGCAGTAGTCAGTTTGAGGTTATTTGAATCCCCGTAAAGCTTTTCCATGAAAGGAACTGGCGTCGGCCATATGCACTTTCTCTGTACCACATATAAGGGGCAACTTTGAAGCAGATGTTCAGCAGTCATTTTATCAATGCCACAGTTACACTGATCGGTAGTTCCTATCTTTAGCTTGTTGAATAGATGGTATCTCAATCTGTTGTGGCCAGTGCGGAGTCTGAAGATTATCACTTGTTCTCTTCTGTTGAGCTGGTTATGACAAACTTTGTTATGACTTTTGCTTTGTTATGACAAACAGAACATGAACTCCAAAACTGTCAGCTCCACAAGAGGAGCAGCGTTGGCAGCACGGCCTTCTCCAACCCAGTGTCTGGTGGTGTCTGAGAACTTGAGACAGCTTACCAATTTTATAAGAGAGATAAATGTGGTTATCTAAGAACTTGAGACAGCTTGCCAATTTTATAAGAGAGATAAATGTGGTTATCTAAGAACTTGAGACAGCTAGCCAGTTTTATAAGAGAGATAAATGTGGTTATCTAAGAACTTGAGACAGCCTGCCAATTTTATAAGAGAGATAAATGTGGTTATCTAAGAACTTGAGACAGCTTGCCAATTTTATAAGAGAGATAAATGTGGTTATCTAAGAACTTGAGACAGCCTGCCAATTTTATAAGAGAGATAAATGTGGTTATCTAAGAACTTGAGACAGCTTGCCAATTTTATAAGAGAGATAAATGTGGTTATCTAAGAACTTGAGACAGCTTGCCAATTTTATAAGAGAGATAAATGTGGTTATCTAAGAACTTGAGACAGCTTGCCAATTTTATAAGAGAGATAGATGTGGTTATCTGAGAACTTGAGACAGCTTGCCAATTTTATAAGAGAGATAAATGTGGTTATCTAAGAACTTGAGACAGCTTGCCAATTTTATAAGAGAGATAGATGTGGTTATCTGAGAACTTGAGACAGCTTGCCAATTTTATAGGAGAGATAAATGTGGTTATCTAAGAACTTGAGACAGCTTGCCAATTTTATAAGAGAGATAGATGTGGTTATCTGAGAACTTGAGACAGCTTGCCAATTTTATAAGACAGATAAATGTCGTTATCTAAGAACTTGAGACAGCTTGCCAGTTTTATAAGACAGATAAATGTGGTTATCTGAGAACTTGAGACAGCTTGCCAGTTTTATAAGAGAGATAAATGTGGTTATCTGAGAGTGAACAAAGAAGAAGTAGTAATAAAACTACTCCTCATCTGCTATTTAACGTTGCTAAGCTATTTTCCATTTGTAATCTTCATGAAGCCATTGCTTATATTGCCCTACCTTATTTGTACTGTTGGACAGTTTTTTCATATTTCGTTTGACTATAATGTCCTCTGCCTTTCTCGCCCATACCTCCATTAATTTTGTCTGTCTCTTCGTGATGACTCTTCTTTTTATTAGCCTCTATGTAGAGTTCATGGACAACATATGAAAACATAAAATGCTGAATTCTGTATGAAGGGCAGTGTACAAAACCCTTTGAGGTAAGAGCTGGAGTTTGGCAGAGATGCCTCTTGACACCACTATCTCTTTTTATTGGCTATAGATTGGATTATAACACAACATCAGCCAACATAAATGGAATTCTGTGGACTCTGACAAATCAGCTCGGTGACCTAGATTTTGCTGATCACCTGGCTCTTCTGTCCCATAACTGTAATGACGTGCAAGATAAAATACAAGTGTTAGATGAGAGGTCACAGCAAGTAGGGGTTTGAAAATAAACAGAAACAACAAATATTATGAGAATAAATGCAACAAATGACAGCATGACTTATTCATACATCTTGGCAGCAGTATAGACAAAGATGGAGGGACAAATAAAGATATGAAAAGCAAGAACAGCTTTCACTGCATTGGGAAATTTATGGAAATTAAGTCAAACACAAACATAAGAATCTTCAACTCAGACGAAGTCCTGTCATGTGAATCAGAAACATGAAGAGCAATTAAAATGATGACCAAGAATTTACTGACTTTTACAGACAGGTGACTGTATAGAAAATAAGGGCTTAATTAACTAGTACGATGGGATCACCAATCTGGAGCCAATGGCAAGAGGCAGACATCATCATCATCATCTCTTTGCACGTCCCCAAGAAGTGCAGGCCTTCAACAAACTTCTACCAAGATTTCCTGTCCCGTGCCATCAGCTCACGGTCAAGTATTCCTGTCCCGTGCCATCAGCTCAAGGTCTTTTCAAGTCTTCTTTATTCCATACATTTATGTCTCCAGTTCTCTTCTCCATGTTTTCCTTGGCCTTCCTCTACCTCTCTTTCCCTGGTGGATTCCAGAACTAGGACTGCCGTGTAATGCTATCAACAGGTTTTCTCAATGTGTGTCCTATCCATATGCAGCACCTTCTTCTCTTCTCTTGTTCCACTGGCACTTGTCTGGTTCTTGTGTCATCAGTTCCACATGAGTGACCTTGTCATACCAGTTCAGTTATTTTATTCTACTCAAGCATCCAAGAACCAGACAGATGACACTAAAAACAAGACATAAGAAGAAGACATTAGTTGTTGATAGGACACACATGGAAGAGACCAAAGAGTATTAAAGACAGCTCTATGTTCTATAATGCCCAGAAGACAGACAAGTGAGAGATGAACATGAAGTTTTGGAAGAGTCAGAGAGTGACAAACACAAGGTGAAGGTAACCTGTGGAGTGGACAGACATTTTTACATAGTTTTATACATTTTTGAAAATATTTATAATGAATTAGTTACTTCGATCCACACCTGTAACAAATCAACAGATCTCATTACCCAGGCATGTTAAAAACAGCTGGTTAAAGATACATCCATGATGCAAAAGCAGTGTTCACTAAAATGAGATGTATTTTTATACAACAAATCTTCGCGAATGTAAGTAAGAAAGAAGTTGTTCAGTGTTACATACAGCCAGTTCTGATATATGGAATTGAGTCAGGAACATCTTTGGAGGTCACAGAAATGTGGTTTTATATAAAAATGTGAAAAATACCATGAACAGCTCAAAAAAGAAAAAAAGAATTGAGGATGTCCTGAAAGAGCTGTTGCACAGAGAAAGCTTATTACTGAGATTAAAAGGGAGCTTCCTCTCTACTGTAGGAATGTTATGAGAAGAAGGAAGCTGGAGTATATTGTGACAACAACAAAGGCTATAGGAAACAGAGAGAAAGGACAACAATGAGAGAAAATACTGGACACATTAGAATCTTGGTGTGGGAAAAAAAGGTAACAACAGAAATGATAAAAAGAACTGGACAGAAAGTTGTGATCAGACATGATCACCTATCCTGTCACCATTCCTGTTCCTATTGGCTAGAGACTGGATTATAAAAACATTAACCTCAGCCAACAGAAATAGCATCTAGTGGACTAAACTGTTTGACTACCTAAATTTTGCAGATGACCTGGCACTTGTCTCATAACCATAATCAGATGCAAGAGAGATTGAAAATATTTGATGAGAGATCACAGCTAGTGAGTCTGAAAATACACAGGGATTAAACAAAGATAATGAGGATAAATGCAGGAAACAATAACAAGACTGCACCTGACGAAACATCACTACAAGATGTAGACATACCTTGGCCATAATATAGACACAGTTTTAGGGACAGACAGTGATTTCAAACTAAGTACAAAATGCTAGAGGAGCCTTTCATTGTATTGGAATATAAACCTATATGTAGATCAAAAGAAATCAAGTCCAACACAAAAATCAGAATATTTAATTCAAATACCAAGTCAGTCTTGTTGTGTGGCTGTGATACATGGAGAACAACAACAACCAAAAAGCTACAGACTTTCATAAATGGGTGCTTGTGTAGAATAGAAGGACTGAAGTGGTATACCAAGATCACTCATGTGGAACTGATGACAAGAACCAGACAAGTTCTAGTGGAATAAGAGATGAGAAGAAGACGCTGGAGATGGATAGGACACACATTGAGGAAACCTGTTGATAGCACAACAAGGCAGTCCTTGTTCTGGAATCCCCACGTTAAGAGAGGTAGAGGGGACAGGAAGACCTTGAGCTGATGGCATGAGACAGGAAGACCTTGAGCTGATGGCATGAGACAGGAACAGGGCGTAAGTGTGTTGAAGCCCCATGCTTCTTGGGCAGCTGAAGAATGATGATAATACGGTAAGAAAAACACACACAAGCAAACACAAAAAAGTGTTAAATAAATGGACACAAAATCTTGTATAGTTTTAAATGAAGTAAAGGAGCCCACATCGGAAGTAGAATAACGGTAATTAAACAAACACGTCAGGTGGTTCATATACAGCAACTAATATAAAGTTGTGCATTGAGCTGGCAGCCTCAACATGTAACAAAAATTGCTACAGAAAGTATATCAAGAGCATGTGACTGCTTTGTACAAGCTTGCTACAAAGGGGCCAGCTGCCGTTCTAGTTGCATGCTCCATTGGGAGCAAGAAGAAAAATAATAAGGATAGGTAGCCTACTTGCTATGTCTTCTTTCTTCTTCTTCCGTCCTTAGCCACCGACCGTCAAAGCAGTCAGTGGCCATTACGCCTAGTGGCGTCTTAGGGCAACAGCAGATAGGTTTTTTTTGCCAAGAAATAACAGATTCATATTCTGTGCGGAACGAATTGCAACGTTCTTTTGGAGATTAGGCTACCATTTCATCAAATCACCTTGATTTTGTGGCTATTGATATATTAAGAAAATAAAAATCAACTTATAAAACACTTGATTACTGTACTTTTTAAATACACACAGAAACATTGCCACATAAATAACACTAGTGGTTCTGGCGCATGCGCATTTTTTGACACTTTCTGAATGATTGAAAACGTTTTGAAGTACAGTTCACTGATTTAAAACTATTGCGCTATTTCACAGTATGAAAAGCAAAAGGGTCTTCTGTAGCTGTAACTTGAGTTACTTTTTCTGTTCCGTGCTATTTCTTTCGTTAAAAAAATGCCAGTTTTGATTGCGAACTTTACAGACGCAAATGCTTTCTTGTGGCGTTCCCGTGTGTGCGCGCGCGTATGCGTGTGTGGTTTCTTCTTTTTTAATCAGCAGCAACTTTATTTGCTACTAACATAAATGTGCCACATCTACACACGAGACATTCTGCTTCTGAATCTTGTCCGACCTCTGGTAAAACGTGGAAATTTGTTTTTCAATTTATCTGCGAATACACTTTCCATTTATGCAAACCACAAGGTCTTTTGAATTTAGACATGCGCCCTAATTCAACCGACGGATCTTGGTTAAAGGTGTCGCGCCTCGTCAAAACTCCTATTTAAAAATAGTCATTACAACACATAAATACCACACTACACATCGCACCAGCCTGGAATACGTGCACTGTATCGGGTTACAATATTCTATCCAACCCACGTTGCTTCGCGACAAGCAGAAGATAGAAGAAAACAAAGCGAACTGCTGTATTAAGACAGCAGATACTGAACCTTGTCACAAACCTCATTGCTGGACTTCGGCTATGTAAGTTCTTGTGAACTAAGTGCTGCAGCTGTTACTCCAGTCTAAAGTGAAAGTCTTATCCCGTCAAATATGTATTTTAATACGCAGAAGACAGTTTTAGTTTTAAACTGTCGCAAGCCTTCAGTTAAACATCCAATCCTGGGATCACGTGATTGAACTGTGAAACGTTTGCGAAGTACGACAACCAAACTTTGTGCTTATCTTTTGACGCAGTTAGAACAAAACTTGCTATGTGTCTTTCTTGTGCGTCAGGTTAAAAGTTCACTACAGAACAGGTCACAAACATCAACAGCATAACACGTTGTTGTTGTGTTTAATGTTGTTGTCTTGTGGAACAAGTTGTGGTTAGTACTTGGTAAGTCTTTTGCTTCGAAGTTGCTTGACCTACATTTAAACAATGGTCCTTAGTCGACACCCCGAAAAATGACTGTATTCAGTAAGTGTTTATTCGCATTTAGACATACATGCCGTCTACGTGATCGATGTCATAGCGACACACGTCAGGTCCGCATGTAAGTTTAAATCTACTATTAAATGAGTTTCGCCAGACACGACAGCATTGTTATGTAGGCCAAAGTCCACACTACAGCTGCTCTTGCGCAGAATTACGGAAACTGTAGCCCTTATTAATTATACAGGGTATCCATAAAAGACTGTACCCTTTTCAAAAAAAAATCTATTCTCGGCCCCGTGATGTAGTACGAGGATGTTTTCTATCACAAAAGTAAGATAATCTCTGCAAGATTTTAAGCATACCTTACAAAGACTAAAAAAGAATGTATCTATTTCTTTATTTTTTCACTGACTTGACCAGTGGGTTGAGAGACATGTAACAACTACCGGTTGCAACTCAACTGCGTAAGTTTCACTTGAAATATCCGCTGCTCGCATGCGCACTTTTCAGAGTCTTTGTAAGGTATGCTTAAAAACTTGCAGAGATTATCTTACTTTTGTGATAGCAAACATCCTCGTCCCACGTCATGGGGGCCGAGAATACATTTTTTGAAAAGGGTACAATCTTTTATGGACATCCTGTACATGCAGTGTGTAAATTTCATACACGTGGTAGATTGCAGACAACAGTTATGGTCAGTGGTGTCGTTCGAACTTTTCAGCCACCGGTTTTGTCAGAAATTGACCTTGTTTTCGGACGCTTGAGCTATGAGAAAAATACGCATCAAAGCGATTCCCATTTGTACAATTTAAAAAAGAAAAGAATAGATAATGTAATCATTAAAACGTTAACGAACGCTTTAATGAATGACAAATTAATGAATGAAATATTAAAGATAGCCATGCATACGCAGGAAAATAAAAATCTACTCAAATGTCAAGTCAAACCTATTGTATGGATGTAAAACAACATCTATATCAACAACCAAGAGTTAAAGACTGTCCTAGTAGGTACTTGTGTAGAATAGAAGGAGTATGACAAGATCACTAATGTTGAAGTGATGTAAGAACCAGACAAGTGCCAGTGGAACAAGAGATGACAAGAACCAGACAAGTGCCAGTGGAACAAGAGATGACAAGAACCAGACAAGTGCCAGTGGAACAAGAGATGACAAGAACCAGACAAGTGCCCGTGGAACAAGAGATGACAAGAACCAGACAAGTGCCCGTGGAACAAGCTATGAGAAGACGTCGCTGGCGATGGATCAGACACACTGAGGAAACCTGTTGATAGCATTGTCAGACAGTCCTTGTTCTGGAATCACCATGGTAACAGAGGTAGAGTTACACCATTAAAAGAAAGCACGGAGAATTGAATTGGACACAGAAATGATAAGGAGGACAAGGACTGATCTTGAGCTGGTGACACGTGACAGGAGGACTTGTCACGTGTATGTATGTTGAAGGCCAATACTCCATCGGGAGCTAAAGGGTATTGACTGGTTGATCGATCGATTGTCTAACGAACATGCAACATTCTTTGTCTTGGATCCTTGCTGTCTGACAAACTCTGTCCACTTAGCTCGGTCTGTGACCATCTTTCGTGAGATGCTCCAATTCTTCAGCAATAGTTCACGCTTTTCATTTTGGCCTCTACAGTTCTTTTTGAAAACTCGTCAGTTGGTGATAAATGAAAGAAGAGACCTGAAGGCTAGTTGATGATGTCAGTACGGTACCACAAGGCTAGATGATCTACTTGATACCGTGACATAACAAACGGCGAGATGGTTGCACATTAACCTCGCACTTCTACACTGCCTTGGGGGTTAGACTGTTTTTTTAGCCAAGGCTATTGGAGAACGAACGAACGAACTTTATTTTCAGGCAGGCAGGCAGGCAAAAAACGAACTTTATTTTCAAAGGGTTGAGAATTGGGCACGCATCCCCGTCTGACATTCTGCCCTTCCTTTCTCTCGTCTTTTATACAGATTTCATTTATTCTCACTTACATTTTACCCATCAATTCAAGGAATTAACGTTGTAAAGGTAAAATAATAGCATACTCACATTCACAGTATCTAGTTATAAACATGAAATAAAATATGTTGAAAAGTACAAACTAAGTATTACCATGACACAAAATATGTTGAAAAGCACTAACATCATCATTAAACCTACATTCGATATTATATCATTTGTTCGGAAAAATAATCACATTAGGGGGGCAAATAATCAGAACTCATAAAGTATTCGCAAAGTTTACGATTGTATGAATAGGGACTGAGGTTGTTATCTTTTAGATAATGTGGAAGATAGTTCCAAAGATGAGACTCACGTACACAAACCGACGGAAGACAAGGTGAAACAACCGGTGTATACAGTCATGAATCAAAACAACTTCACGTCGTCAGCGTTAGGTAATGGGGGAAACGTGTTCGTGTCTTTATGTTGCGCAGTAGCTCTTGGTTTTTACACATAATGAGTAGTTGGTAAGGTAGCAAACCTTCGAAATCTAAAATGTTCACTTACCTTAAACCAACACTAATGACCAGTAATTATTTAACGGAGACGAAAGTGTGAATTTCCTTTCACATGAAACCTGACAAGCTTTATGGCCTCTGTTGGAGAATTTAATTATCAGATTTAATTATCCTTCCATTCTCATTTTACATTTTACAACACCTCGTCGTGTCCTTGTGCATGCATTTCACAACATTTACTTCCTCCTATAGCTGAGTATTTTACAGCACGTCCTCCTACTGTAGCGATGTATTTAGCAGCATTTCCCCTACTTCTAGCTCATTATTTTATAGCACTCCTCCTCTTCTAGGCAAGTATTTTACAGCACTTGTTTCTGTTGTAGCTCTATCTCAGTGTGTTACAGCACTTGTTTCTGTTGCAGCTGTATCTCAGTGTGTTACAGCACTTGTTTCTGTTGCAGCTGTATCTCAGTGTGTTACAGCACTTGTTTCTGTTGTAGCTCTATCTCAGTGTGTTACAGCACTTGTTTCTGTTGTAGCACTATCTCAGTGTGTTACAGCACTTGTTTCTGTTGTAGCTCTATCTCAGTGTGTTACAGCACTTGTTTCTGTTGTAGCACTATCTCAGCGTGTTACAGCACTTATTTCTGTTGTAGCTCTATCTCAATGTGTTACAGCACTTGTTTCTGTTGTAGCACTATCTCAGTGTGTTACAGCACTTGTTTCTGTTGTAGCTCTATCTCAGTGTGTTACAGCACTTGTTTCTGTTGCAGCTCTATCTCAGCGTGTTACAGCACTTGTTTCTGTTGTAGCTCTATCTCAGTGTGTTACCGCACTTGTTTCTATTGTAGCTCTGTCTCTGTGTGTTACAGCACTTGTTTCTGTTGTAGCTCTATCTCAGTGTGTTACACCACTTGTTTCTGTTGTAGCTCTATCTCAGTGTGTTACAACACTTGTTTCTGTTGTAGCTCTATCTCAGTGTGTTACAGCACTTGTTTCTGTTGTAGCTCTATCTCAATGAGTTACAGTACTTGTTTCTGTTGTAGCTCTATCTCAATGTGTTACAGCACTTGTTTCTGTTGTAGCTCTATCTCAGTGTGTTACAGCACTTGTTTCTGTTGTAACTCTATCTCAGTGTGTTACAGCACTTGTTTGTGTTGTAGCTCTATCTCAATGAGTTACAGTACTTGTTTCTGTTATAGCTCTATCTCAGTGTGGTACAACACATTCTCCTACTGTAACTTAGTATTTTGCAGCATTTGATTTATATACATATACATTTATATATATGCACATACACACATGACTTGGGAGTTGTCGCGAATTGACAGTAAATTTGAATTTTCCAATCCGTCCCAGTCCCTCTCCTGGCCTTACTCTTTAAATTTTTATATTCTTACCGGCTACACGAACTTTAGTTTTTTTTATTTATTATTCTTCTATCGCGGCGAACGATGCTGATGTTCAAAGATGTGCACAGGAAAGATATGAGGGCACTGGACATGTATCCAACAACATGGGAGGATGCAGCTGCCAATCGCACCAAGTGGCGATGCTATTTACTGCGCCACCTCAGATTGGGCGAAAAGAAGCTCACACAACAGGCAGAAGAGAGGAGAAAACATCGAAACACCAGGAAAATAAGCAGCTGAGGCTGTCACCTCAGTGGCGCATTCCCATAGTCAGTTATGACTGAAGGGGCTATTATTATTATCGCGGCCGTAGTCTTATTAATTTTTTCCGCTCATACCCCAAGGCGCGTCTGGCTTTTGATTTCTTTTCTGGCCCTCATTATAAATTCACTGCTCGGTCCTCAGTAGCCAGCATACGATAACATTGCATAAGACACACCCGCGGGCATGTTTGTAGTACGCCAGCCCGTAGGGCGTTCCTCACACGTAATAGTGTTTTCGCCACACTAGCTCTTGTAGTGCGGAGCAAACCGAACACCTGCACAGAGCACGCGAACGCAGATGGCCAGGTCAGCGTCTTTTTCTGGACTATATAGCCTGATAGAAGCTACTGTCTTTACACTCGTTAACAAACTGGACCCGAGGTTAAAACCGAATGAGACACAGGCAGTTGTGAGCATAAGATTATACTGTGTCGCTAAAAATTATGGTTTCTCGGGGTGAGTTGAGAGTTGTCATATCATATATTCTTAGTTATTAGTGTACATATAACTGATAGTAGTGACTTGTGAGTTTTTTACTGACAACTCCTCAGTAATTTATTCAGTGCCAATGTAACGCAGTCAACAACCTAAGCTAACAGTTGCTTAATCTGTTTAGAGCCTCGTGGTTTTGTTAGTGTTTACAATGGGTTAAATGGTAAGCTTAAGCTGATATTACTGTTGGGGAACTACAATTGTGTATATTATTCATATAAATCTAACTAGTCACGTGTGTTCGCTATAACGACTGAATTTATGGGAGGCAGATATTTTATTTTTGCCTTCTCATGGCAGGGCGTGGAACCAGGGAATGGCTATTGTGTAGTTTAGATCTAACTTACAAGGCAGTCTAGAAATTAGCCACCAGCCAGTGAAAGAATTCTATCCTATGTAAAGTCACAATGTATTATAATAGCATAAACATTGCACTTGTTTGTATTTCATTTTGGGAGGTTATCACTTTTCCCTTTTGTGTGTCGACCCCACGGGGGGCATGCCATATAATTGTGTAATGTATCGGGTGCTTATATTTTCTGTAAATTCACGTAATGATGTAAACTAAATAGTACATCCTCTCAACGGCGACTACATGGTTGGACAACCCATATGTTGAGTTGGAAGAGGACATTGTGTCGATTTTTTGTCTGTCAGACCAAAGGCTCGGATGTACATGTATGTACAACATGTATTAGCCTATCTTGACAATTGATATTGTGGAATTAACAGAGGACAACTCATGTGGAAAGAGACAGCACAGAGATTTGCCTAGCAATAATAAAGCAAATACTGTAGTTTAACATTAAAGTTATGATTTTATTTTGCTTGAGGTAATGGTTGTATGTTTGGTCTTAGTTCCAGGAACCCCTACTGCTAAAACAGCTGACTACAAATACAAGCTGAGGGAACGCATAAATTCTCCCTCCAGTCTAACGGTTTGCAGAAAGACGAGTGTCAAATTGCCTGGCAACTATACCCACTTCGCATAACCCCGTTTACCGGGTGGAAAACTATGCGAATATCGATTCCATAGCAGTGTAGAACCAGCTACCGAAGCCTGACGTCACGTATTATGCAGAAGTGGTTTCCTACTCGCCTATTTAGTTATATATATATACAGTATATATATATATATATATATATATATATACTGTATATATATATATATATATATATATATATATATATATATATATATATATATATATATATATATATATATATATACTGCCACTACCAGCTCATAAAAAGTTAGTTGCTTATCCTTTACAGGACGTGGCAATCAACCCCAGCTTTTATTGGCTATTTGTGATTTTTCTATGCAATTTTTTTCATTCAGTAGTTTGCCATTGCTTTCTGAACGGTACGGTGCTTATACCATTGTTAAAAATCCACACAAAGCGATTTGCTACCAAACCGCCTGCAGCAGGTTTCGAACCTGGTATATCTGGATTATGAAACTGCGTTCATATCCATTAGGCCACAGACGCCATACACAGACCAGCTCATACACAATATAAATATAGGCAATATAACAACCAATCTGTTACGATGAACCCCGCTCACACGAGCGCAAAACACCATTATGTCAAATTGACAACTATCAGATACAAATCGCTCGTACTTACGAGAACAACCTCAAATTCACAGAAATCACCACTGAGAGACTAACTACCTCTCTAGAATACTGACATCAGGACAAGGCTGTAAGGGCAGGTGCTGTCTCACGAAATTCCATCCAAAATGGACAGCACACAAGCCGGGATAGTAGCGTTCCCACCGGACGGTAGTCGAACGACGAAATAATCTTGGCTCTGCCAAAATCCATTGGCGCTGTAGTAAAATCTGTGAGAACAAACGCTAAATTCCATAGAATTGTACTCCCAATGCTAATATATAGACCCAGCCCGTTTGTGTCTGACTGGCTTCCTCCCATATGCCAGCCACACGCTAAAATTTGTATACCGAAGTAAGGCCTAAACGATTTGCCGCGGTTTAACATTATACACTTTGCTAGCGTTGGTTTTGAGATTAAAGATTTTCTTGTGCTAGAAATGCGATACCATGCCTGGCGTTTGGACCCCCTTTTTCTCGACACGCGTTCTGGACGATATATACACACACGCAATGTGACGTGGCGCCGTTAGGTCTGCAGGCATAAGGTAGTTTAAGATAAAATGAAAATCCTCGATGAGAGGTCACAACAACTGGGTCTGACAGACGGAGAAGAGCACGATTATAAGAATAAACGCAAAATGATTCAAATGTTGCCAGAGAGTAAACATTGAGTTTCATCTACGAGTGAAAGTGAGCCCAGGTGATCTAACACCTGTCCCTAAGTTCTGCAGTGAGGCCTAACTACTGAGTGCCTACACAGTGATTGACCTATAGAAGCAGAATCGTGTCTTGGCAGTGGATGCTGGCGTTTTATACATACTTCAACCAGCCTGGTTCCAGAGACCTCAGATAAGACTTGTCTGGGAAATTGATAACACAAACAATCCACTCTCTCAGTTTTCACAAAAGATGGTGTATCAGACAGTGAGGAACTAAAACGTTCAATAAACTTGTACCCGTTTCTAGGAGCAAGAGATACTTGACATTTTCCCAGTTTGAGACATATAAATAATTGTGGGATAACACCGACTCAATGACAGTTGTAAAATAATTGGTTGTAAATAATTTCATTATCATGTTGAGTTGAGATAAAAGACTCCAAAGGGAACATGAACTACGACTAAGGGAGTTGGAGATACAAGGCCATGCTCCTGATAATGGAAGTAGCTCATCCACCTCCGACTCTGCTGCAGGCCAGGTTGCCTCAACCTCAGCCATGGGGTTCCAGTTAGACCCATTTGTAGAAAGAGATGATGATATTGAGTCATTTTTATCTAGATTTGAAAGGTTAGCTACTATGTATGGGCTAGAGAAAGAGAGATGGAGTATGAAGGTATCTCAGGGGCTTAGGGGAACCTCTTATGAGGTCTTCGCCAAACTGAGCAAGGATGATCAGGATAACTACGACATTCTTAAGCAAGCTCTTCTAGTTAGATATGAGAAAAACAGTGAATTTTACAGAAAGAAATTTAGGGATGCCAAACTGTTGACTGGAGAGACTTACACCAGTTCTCTGCACGCCTGGAGACATACCTGGAGAAATGGACTGCTCTGGGGAAAACCCAAGATTTAAAGGAAATGATTATGACTGAGCAGTTAAGAGAGTCCATGGCTCCAGACCTGAGAAAATTTCTCACGGAACAGGGTGCTGAGAGGCTGGGGGAGATCTTAAATGTGGCTGAGAGATATCAGGCAGCCCAGTCTGAGATAGCAAGTTTAAAGAAGAAGCCTATAGACCATGATAAAGCTCCACCAAACCAAAACCAACCTACCTATGAACACAGAGATAAGTTTAATAAGGGTAAAGCCTATTATGATAAGCCAAGTTTTGACCAACGAGATAGAAACTCGCATTTCAGAGAAAGGAGACCCTACAAACCAGAAGGGAAATATTGTAAAGTTTGTAGGATGAATAATCATAATACTATTGACTGTGGTAGGAAAGTTCCTCCATATCACGCGGCCTTCATGATAACAGTGGACAAGGGGAAGAAGAAACTGACAGAGAATCATATTAATCTTCAACATCGCCCCATCTGTGAAGAAGTGACATGTAATGGTGCCAAGGTTAGGTGCCTTTACGATTCAGGTTTAGAATATGACTCCATTGTGAGTGCAACCCTAGTGCACCCTGAACAGTACACCACAGAGAAAGTGGAGATACAAGGGCCGTAAAGGGAATATCCACCATGACACTTCCCGTAGCCAAGATCAATGTAGAGACAAGGTACGTGGAAGGAGTGATCAGAGCAGCCGTGTGTGACGACCCTAATTACCCGCTGGTGTTAGGAAGTAAATATGTTTTTCTAGGAAGCCCGGTAAAACCTGTGGTAATGGCCACGCTTCAGGTTAGGTCGACCCCTAGTAGAACGGAGGAGGAACCACCACTAGTTTATTCTCATAAGCAGATGAGAAAGGCCCAGGCAAAGGATAAAACATTAAAACCTTGCTTTGACAAATTGCCAACCAGCCATGCACACCCTAAGAAAGGACAATTTTATTTGAAGGAGGGACTGCTCTTCAGGAAAGCTAGAGCAGGATCCAAAGAACAGGGACAGTTGGTATTGCCAACTCCCTACAGGGAAAAAGTGATGGCACAAGCTCATGTTGTACCTGACGGTGGACACCAGAGGAGTGGAACAACACGTCAAAGGACATCTGAAAAATATTACTGGCCCCAAGTAGCTGCTGATGTTGCACAATTTGTGGGGGCCTGTGAAAGATGTAGCAAGGTACATTCCCCAAGTTGGAAAAATCATAATCAGATGCCAGCCAAGCATTCTGAAACATATGGGCCTAAACATAACAAGGAAAATAAAAATAATAAGGTTGACATAGAGGATAGGTATCCACCTTCCCACCAACAGTTTGCACCAAAAATATTTAGATTAGCAACTCTGAGAAGGGCATCCAGAGAAAATAGAAACTCAGACCAGTCAACCCAGGCTCAGTTTGAAGCCGCAGTTAGGGAACTGGCTGAAATTAATATTGAAGATAATCCGCCAGATTTGAACCCGAAACAAAATGTTAGAAGAAAAGTGGGGAGTGGACGAGTAAGCAATTCGGAAAATGCTCACAGCGCTTCACAATATGGCTATTAATTTAGCATGAAAAGGGCACTGGTGACATTGGTAGTCACCCGACCCTACACCGTCCAAGGGGAAGTATTGATCGGACCCTGGATGGAGATCACCCACACATATTATAGCAAAGATAAGGGAGAATTGATTTCTGATGCAGAAACTCATTTCCCCACATATTATCTTATTTCACCAAATTGTCGGTAGGCGGAGAATATAGTTGGTGAATATGGCCTCCATTTGAGTGGCACATTATAGAATATTATAGAATATTATTAGAAGGGTGTTTCCACATTCAATCAAGCCTGAGATCAGACCAATTGTTGGCTGTGAACATTTCGGAGGAGCAGAGTGCCTCCATTGTTGCCTTTTTGAATTGAGGATAGTCCGAGTGTTTATTAAGGCTGATCAGGAAATTATTGGATCCCCCACACAACTCAGATATCACCATATAGATCAACTCCTCATAACGTACAATTTGAGGAACATCTAATATTCTCGGGACATGTCGTTGAGCAGACTCAGAGAAGAGAAATGGTGAATACTGATTGCTAAGCAGCATTAAGACAAGCAGTAACACTTGCAGCTGTTCAGTAACATAACTGAAATAGATTCTTGGATTGCAGAGGTCTGAGGCAGCTTTCTTGAGTTGTGCTTACTTTGAATGACCCCACTGCAGAAATCCATGAAATCACAAGGGCAGGAAAAGCCTAGGGAATAGTACTTTGGTTACGCTAATTGTCTCACAGATAATAACTTGCAGTGAATGCATGTTTTAGGAAAGGAGGTGTGTAGTAAAATCTGTGAGAACAAACGCTAAATTCCATAGAATTGTACTCCCAATGCTAATATATAGACCCAGCCCGTTTGTGTCTGACTGGCTTCCTCCCATATGCCAGCCGCACGCTAAAATTTGTATACCGAAGTAAGGCCTAAACGATTTGCCGCGGTTTAACATTATACACTTTGCTAGCGTTGGTTTTGAGATTAAAGATTTTCTTGTGCTAGAAATGCGATACCATGCCTGGCGTTTGGACCCCCTTTTTCTCGACACGCGTTCTGGACGATATATACACACACGCAATGTGACGTGGCGCCGTTAGGTCTGCAGGCATAAGGTAGTTTAAGATAAAATGAAAATCCTCGATGAGAGGTCACAACAACTGGGTCTGACAGACGGAGAAGAGCACGATTATAAGAATAAACGCAAAATGCTTCAAATGTTGCCAGAGAGTAAACATTGAGTTTCATCTACGAGTGAAAATGAGCCCAGGTGATCTAACACCTGTCCCTAAGTTCTGCAGTGAGGCCTAACTACTGAGTGCCTACACAGTGATTGACCTATAGAAGCAGAATCGTGTCTTGGCAGTGGATGCTGGCGTTTTATACATACTTCAACCAGCCTGGTTCCAGAGACCTCAGATAAGACTTGTCTGGGAAATTGATATCACAAACAATCCACTCTCTCAGTTTTCACAAAAGATGGTGTATCAGACAGTGAGGAACTAAAACGTTCAATAAACTTGTACCCGTTTCTAGGAGCAAGAGATACTTGACATTTTCCCAGTTTGAGACATATAAATAATTGTGGGATAACACCGACTCAATGACAGTTGTAAAATAATTGGTTGTAAATAATTTCATTATCATGTTGAGTTGATTATTCCTGTGTCAGAAGAATAACTAGATACAGGAAAATAAATTATAAATTATAAAAAAATAAGTTACATTCCAAACTTTACCCAGTGACTTGTTTAATCATTGTTTATTAGTAATAGGTGTAGTTGTTGTCCTGTTCATACACTTCATCACATTGCATATACCCTAGACACTTGCTAGACAACCTACACACACCAATACACTTCAGTAGGGGAAGATATATAATCGGGTGAGGTCGTGGTGGAAGCAGACAAGTACCCTGTAAACTTATTTGTATTTAATAAATCTCAGGGACTTGCATAGCTGACCTCACACCAGATACCATTAACATAATATTGTAACCAATAATAACAATCAATTCACCACAGGCGCCCGAATTTCCCGCTGGTCACATGACCCCAATCCCCTGTCTATTTTCGCCTGCCCGTTCGGCAGCTTCCAAACAGGCAGCTAATTGCACGACCAAAAGAGCGTCGTGACACACTCCCGCCCAGAAGTTTGTGTGATAATTAATACAGAGAAACCCGTCTGGGGAGACAAATTAGTGAGGACATTGTATTGCAGGAAATAGGTTACAAATATGATTTGAAAGGTTACCTAAGAGTAACGGAAGGAGTCATGCCATATACGGAGGAGGTAATGTGTTCATATTTTAAAATGATATTTTAAAACACGAGGACGAAGGTAAGAACTAACTCCCCGACCCACTTCATTCCTTGCTCATGGATTGGATCAAATGAGAGCAAGAAGTATACATTCGTTCTGATTGGAAGCCGGTCAGAAAACCAGGTGGACGCATGGACAGGAAAACTGCGATATAGCGTAGCACATTAAAGATATACGACACTGCATTCCAAAATCGTCAGGGTAGACAAACCAGACAAAGCCAGGAAAGAATAGAGCCAAGATTCTGAACTTATAGGACCGGACAAACCGTATTGGAGCATCTTCTAAAACATCAGTAGAAAAACTCAACAATATTAATACAAAAACTGAAATTCTAAAGAACCGCTCACAAGTCATAGAGAGATTCTAAATAGAAATAATACCCCAGACGTGTGTTCGAGGCATCTTTATCAAGTTGCCAAGACTATTAAACTGAGCAAGAAGTCTGGATTTCCCAACTACTTGGGGTAAGTTGTAACATATATTTTATACTTTGAATTTGACATGTTTGAACTGTTGGTGGTTATACAGATCCATACGATGCTGGCAACCTCAGCATGTGAAAATGATATATTCGTGAACCACCACAGCAAAGAAGGTGACTGCTTTATTCGGGTTTCTTATAGAGAACCAAAAGCATATGTAGTCCCAAGTTCCAAGTGGAGCAAGGAGTGGATTATGATGACATCATTTGTATATATTTATTATCATTTATAATAAGTTGTATGTATACTTAGACATTTTCACCCAGACAAAAACCATTACATTCTTTGCTGTCAACGCATACTTTTCGCTTAGACTAACTGAAAGTAATGGTGAATTGTTATCATATCCACTGAGCTATACCGTTATTGTTAATCAGAATCGACGTCATTGCACTCCAGGCAAACCCATAGGTGCTCAGTCTCCCGCAGCAAATGTCGAAGGGCATGAATGTTAATTGTTCCTGTTGCGCACTGGTTGTATACACGGTGGATGCGTCCTCTCATACGTCCATCCCTGCTAGTCTTACGTTTGATGCCAAATTCCAGCAGTCTTAGCCTTGATGATTCATTGATTGCAGTGTCATTCTCTAATAGACGAATATGAATCGCCCTCAGTATTTCTTCCTTATCCATGGCCAATGCACCATTTATGGGTGCTTTTGAAGCTAGTCTGCCAGCTCTTTCATTGCCACGTACCCCGGCATGACCAGGACAGTAGATCCATATCAGTTCTTGAAGGTTTGATGCTTCTATGAAGGTTTTCCATTCATGTCGAAGCCAACCATGTTGGACCTTTCGAAGCTTGGATTGTGAGTCTGATACAATAACTACCTTTGTTAATAAAGTCTCAGACAGCCATCTTAAGGCAGCAGTAACTGCCTCTACCTCCATTTTCATGCTCTAGGTTGTTATCATATAAGCTCCGCTATGTTCAGCGACGGTTATGCCCCTTACTCTAGCAGAGAAACACCACCCTGATTTATTACCACAGATTACAGACCCATCAGTGTAGACACTGGCATCATCACCCCCAGCATTATCATTTATAAGCTGATCAACTTCCAGCTCTGCTGTCCCATTGGACCAAGTTCTGCATTTTCTACCAAGGTTGATGATGACTTGCTGGTAGTTCATCCAGCTCTCATCTGACTTACTCCACTCTTCTTCCTTGAATATACAGAAATTCTAATGACAGAAGAAAGCTCAGAGAGACCAGTAGCTATCTTCTCAGATGCACTGTCAGTGATTACAACGCTGAAAAGTCAAAGTAATGCTGAACTGGATGACCTAAGAGTAACACTTCACAGACTATGCCAGCAATACAAAAGAGTCGTGATACAGTGGATCGCTTCTCACTGCAACATCCCTGGAAATGAAGAGGCTGATAGATTGGCAAAGGGAGGGGGAAAGCTTCCTCAACTTGACACAAACATAACTTATGAGGAGGCCAAGAGTTTTATCAAGCGCAAGTACAGGCACAAGTGGGAAGAAGAGCAACCAGGCCACACAAAACATGATCCGTATTACCAGCTCAGCAGAAGTGAACAAGTGGTAATCTTCAGACTTCGCACAGGTCATAACAGATTGGGATACCATCCATTCAACAAATTAAAGATAGGAACTACTGATGAGTGTGACTGTGGCACCGATAAAATGACTGCCGAACATCTGCGTCAAAGGTGCCCAACATATGAGGAACAGAGAAAACGCATATGGCCATCACCAGTACCATTCCTGGTGAAAATCTACGGAGATATCAACAGCCTCAGGCTGACCTTTCTTTGAACTTATTCAATGTGACATCTGAGGGTGAACGAAGAAGAAGAATATACTTTCAACTGTGGTCACCTGTCTAATAGTCTCCTCCGCCTGCGCCATCCATGACATCCCCCTCTTTATTCTCGCTCCTTTGATGTCAGCTATGTTTCCATGCAGGTGATGCCTTTTATCTTTCGTTACACGCATATACGTTTTACCTGGGCCATCGTATATCTGGATCTAATTGACAGCAATCAAGCATGTGCCGCATCATCACAATAGGGGTATCTTGCGTGCAGCCCAAGACTATGCGCATCCCTTCGTTTTGAATGCGTTCCAGTCGTTCACATTGTGATATTGACAGCGTGAGTATTCCCAGGCCATATTCGATTACAGACAAGACCAGCTGATGATACAGGAGAAACAGTAGTCTCTGCTCCAGGTGTGCTGCAGCCATTGTATTTAAGGCTGCCAGACCTCTCTTGCACTTCTGTATGATGTGATCAACATGGTGCTTATATGATAGCCCACGACCGAATGTTACTCCAAGGTATTTCAAATTGTTCTGTCTTTCAATTTGCTGTCCACTGAGAGTAATGTCAGGAAGATCTGCTTTCAATATGGAGTTATTCAAGGAGCACCAAAGCACACCGGTTTTGTTGAGATTGACCTTGGAGCTGGTTTCGTCGCACCATTAAGAAACTGCTTAAAATGTCTCATGTATGCTTTTAACCATTTCCTTTCTATCTGAACCAGTCCTGTAAATGAGCAAGTGATCTGCAAAAGTTAATGTTCGTCCCAAACCTGTTGGTTGGACTGCAGCTATTTTTGCTGTACAGATGTTAAACAGCACCAGTGATAATGGAGAACCCTTGGGTAATCCTTGGCAAATGTGCAGTGGTTCTGATGTCCATGTTCCCAAGCGAAATGCAACTGCTCTCTCAGTTAAGGCAGATGATCTCCACCTTGTTAGCCATGGGTTTACACCACATTCTTTTACACAGTACATCAAGGTTGCAAAGTCAACACTGTTGTAAGCATCCTCTTGTAAGCGTACGATGTATTTGAAGGTTTCCAGGGTAAACAAGAAACGGTAGCTGTGGCAACTGACCTAGAGCTAAACCGTATACTCAGACACAGCACAAGTCTCACAGCTACATTGCACATGTCTCACAGCTACATTGCACATGTCTCACAGCTACATTGGACAAGTCTCGCGATACAGAAATTCTGTTCCTTACATTGAAGTATGGGTAAGAAAAGTACAAGCCAACGATTCCTAATATTCTCAGCGAGAAAAAGATTAGTATCAGAGAACATAAACTTAGCAGATGTCTTTGTTTTCCCCTAAAGTTTGTGGTACGAATCTACAAGACTATTTGTGGTACCAGTCTATGATACCAGTTTGGCAGACGTATCTGTGGTTCGGAGCTTGTAGTCAACACTAGACGCCTACCTTCAATGGTCTGTGAAGATACTCGCATTGACCAGGAGCGGTTACCATTGCACTCACATTTTGGGACACGACGTCACCACAGAAATCGTAAATTGACTGAGCAATCAGCAGCCACAACAACACTTCATCAATCTGACAACTAAGTCTAATCTTATCAGACCAGAACCAAATGAACACTTTTAGTTGTTTCAAACGTAGTCCAATTCCAGCGACGTTTCAGTGAAGATACAAGTAATAACTCACCAATCCTTCATTTATCTACAATAGTCAAAGAATAATTGATAATTAAATTTGTTATATGTTGTACAAATTCATAGTTGATTTAATTATTACCGAAAGAAGTACACACGTATGAATCAGGATTTCATATATATATATATATATATATATATATATATATATATATATATATATATATATATATATATATATATATATATATATATATATATATATATATATATATATATCCAATAAATAACATTTTACTGTTTAATCAGTTGGGGGCCTGAACGAGCTAATAAATAAATCATACAATATATCCCTTCACAAAAGGCGGCGGGCAGATACTAAGTTAACTTTGCTAAGACACATTCAGCATTGTTCTTGACTTCTAAATATCTTGTGAAGACTCTCTCAAGGTAGAAATCATCACCCTTCTATTTGCATCTCCGACAAGAGTAATCTTTTGCGAAGGTGAATACATTTGAAGACCCACATTAGATACTCTAGGTGTATGCCATTGTTGGACCGTCACTGCAGAGCAAGGGGAGGCAACACGTGATATTGATAAGCAGGTGAATAAAATGCTGTGCCACCACCGTTTACAAACGCGGGCGTAGAAATTTTCCTTGAAACTTAGGAAGTGTATGATGTCCTATCTTGGGCATTCTGTTATCCGGACGTAGTTTTGCGATCTTCTTTCCGGTTAGACGCCAAACACGTAATGTGAAGAGTCAGACTTCTGCTGGACTGAAGACACAAAAGTGAATTCATAAATTTCCCATCTAATATCATAGCTGACTTTCTTTATATCTTATTCCTCATTATTGATCTCTCTGTTTTTAATTCTCTGGTAATGAGGCGCACATGATAAGTGTTAAATATATTGTGCATGAAAGTGTGTGGTAATGTAAGTTTGTAATTCTTCTTCTTTGATCCTTAGACGTCGACCGTCAAAGCAGTTAGTGACCATCACGCCTAGTGGCGTCTTGTAGGGCAACACGAAATTGATTCTACTTTGCTCGGTCGGCAGCCATCCTTCGTACAGTGCCCCAACTCTGGTTCATTCTTTGCATCTCAGCCTCCACAGTCCTCCGCCAGGTTGTTTTTGGTCGGCCTCTTGTTCGTTTTCCTTCAGGGGTCCAAAGCATAGCTGTTCTTGTGATGGCATCGGGGTCTCTTCTGAGGACATGGTCAACACAGCTCCAGCGTCTGCCAGCTATGATGGTGTGCATGTCCTCTTGCTTGCTCCGAGTAAGCAGATCTTGGTTGGTGATGGTATTCGGCCAAAAGATTCGGTGAATATTTCTTAGGCATGTTGTGTGAAAAGAGGACAATTTCGACATTTCCTTCTCTGTAACTCTCCAGCATTCTGCACCATAGAGAAGCACAGAAAGCACACAGCTCTGATATAATCTTAATTTTGTGCTTGTGCTGTATTGAGAGGACTTCCAGATGTTGTTTAGGCTAAAAAGGCTGTTCTTGCCTTAATTCATTCTGATGTTGATGTCTTTGCCTGCCCCGCCGTCTGGTGTTACTATGCATCCTAGGTATGTGAAGGCGTCTGTACCAGTTGCTGATTCTTTACTGATATGGGCTCAGGGTTGCTCACATTAAGCGTCATGACCTCTGACTTCTTTAAATTGATGTTCAAGCCCACCTGCTGGCTAAACGTATTAAGTCTATCCGTTTTTTCCTGGATGTGTTGATGTGAATGTTCTAGTAGTGCAATGTCATCTGCATATTCCAGATCTTCCAATGTAGAAAATGTAGTCCATCTTATTCCTCTTGGACTGCCCTCTGTTGTCTGGCGCATAACCCAATCTATGACTGTTAAAAATAGAGTGGTTGATAAGGGGCATCCCTGTCGTACTCCTGTCTTCACCTCAAAGGTTATGTTGCTCTGAACAACACTACACATAAAGTTGGCATAGAGGCTTTTTATGATTGACACTATGCAGCTTGGAATTCCATAAGCCCTCAGTATTTTCCATAAACTGTCCCTATGTATGCTGTCAAAAGCCTTTTCAAAATCAACGAAATTAATGTACAGCTGTCTTTGCCATTCTGAGCACTGCTCTATAATGTTCCTGAGAGTAAATATATGATCTACACATCTTCTGTTCTTTCTATATCGTACTTGTTCTTTCCTCAGTTTGTGGTCTACTGCTTTTGAAATTCTCTGTATAATTATCCTGCCTAGTATTTTGCTGGGAACTGAGAGAAGAGTGATTCCTCTCCGATTATTGCAGTCTGCAAGATCTCCCTTCTTGGGCAATTTGACAATTATTCCTTTGTTCCACTCTGATGGTGTTGTCCCCGTTTTCCAGACTTGTGCAAATAGTGGTTCTAGTAGTTCTGCTGCTAGCTCAGAGTCTGTCTTAAATAGCTCTGCATTTAAGTTATCATGGCCAGGAGCTTTTCCGTTCTTTAACCCTTTGATTGCTGTGATGATTTCTTCTTTTCGTGGAATGTCTTTATCTATATCTAGATCGTTTTCAGCCTCAGGAACATTCAATTGTGTCTCTGATGGTTCCTTGTTCAGAGTTTCTCTGAAGTGCTCTGCCCATCTTGTTTTCTGTCCCTCTGCTGTCGTGATGAGATTTCCTTGCTTATCTCTTACTAATGTAATATTGTTTGCACCTCGTTTTTCGCTGATGAATTTAGTTATTTTGTATACTTCTTCTTCTTCTTTGATCCATAACCGCCAACCGTCAAAGCAGTCAGCGGCCATCACGCCTGGTGGCGTCTTGTAGGGCAGCAACAAATTGATTCCACTTTGCTCGGTCGGCGGCCATCCTTCGTACAGTGCCCCAACTGTGGTTCATTCTTTGCATCTCTGCTTCCACAGTTCACCGCCAAGTTCTTTTTGGTCGGCCTCTCTTTCGCTTTCCCTCGGGGGTCCATAGCATAGCTGTTCTTGTGATGGTATCAGGGTCCCTTCTAAGGACATGGCCAACCCAACTCCAGCGTCTGCCAGCTATGATGGTGATTTTGTATACTATGCTTTGTTCATTTCTCAGTGCTGCCTCTTCTGCCTGTCTTGCAAGATCGTCTAGGAAATTCCTTTTGATGGCTCGGGTTTGGCGTTTAACTTCCTTGTCGAGCTGACTGTACTGTTCGCTATATAGTTGCTTTAACCTGGGGAACTTCGCTTCTGTTTTCTTTCTTTTCATTTCCTTTCTCAGTGTTATGGTGTTTAATGTTTCTGGTGTTATCCAGTCTTGCTTCTTCCTTTCCTGGAATCCCAAGCATGATGTGCTGCTTTCCTTATATATTGTTGAAATGGTGTTGAATTTCTGGTCTATATCATCAGTCAATGTCTTTTCCTGACTTTTGGCAAATTGATATCGTTTTTTTATGTCAGCCGCAAAAGCTTTTCTGTTAAGGGGGTCCTTCAATTTGCTGATGTCAAACCTTTTCTGTATAGTTACAGTTGGTCCAGCCTTTCTTAGTTTCACTTTCAGTTTTGCTACTACTAAATGGTGATCACTTCCCACATCTGCACCTCTTCTTACCTTCACATCTTGTAATGCATGTCTCCATCTACCGTTAATCACGATGTGGTCTATCTGGTTTCTGTCCCGACCATTTGGTGATTCCCATGTTAATTTGTGAATTTCTTTTTGTAGGAAAAGTGTCCTTCAATGACCAAGTTGTTAATTAAGTGTGTAATGATGATCTAATAATCCAGACGACGGTAAAGATATAATTGTGCAATACTTCATATTGTCCTAGAGGAAAATCTTTGATTTGATTAATCATTTATGAATAGAAGTAATAAAAAAAACCAAGCGTTTTACACATTTAGTTATGAGGCGAAGTGGAAAAATAAATCTTAACTAATGGAGAACGAAAATTAAAAATGTTAATAAAATTTACTAACTTCCTTTTCCCTTCCCAAATTCCTTAAGAACACTATAAAATTAAACTCCACAGATATGAATCTAATTTACACACAGGAATGAAATATCAGAACAAGCTGTACACAGGCTATGCTCTAAGGAAAACCACTTATGAACCATGATGTTGGAAACTTCGTACTGACTTCTGGCGAACGTCTCGTTATATTTCGGATTGGCCATACGTCAAACCAAAAGTCAGAAGAATTCAGGACCACCACTGGTGTATAACAAGGTGATATCGTGTCACCTTATCTTTTTATACTCCTCATGGACGATGTCATCATGGCATGTAAAGAGGGGACAAGAAAGTATTCAGTGGAGTACTGGAAGATGAGACAGGTCTGAATTTCAGAGCTGGCATTTGCTGATGATGTTGCCCTGATTGCTAAATTAGAGGCACATCTTCAATCCAACCTGCAAGTCTGGAAGGAAGAGCTGGAGAAGAGAGGGATGATCATAAGCAGCTCGAAAACAAAAACCATGGTGATATCACGAGAGGAAAGAAGATTTCGAATTAAGCTGGGAGAACAGGTCCTGAAGCAGGTCGACCACTTTAAATACATTGGAGCTGTCATAGACCGGAAGTGAGGCATCAAAGAAGAGTTGGCTACCCGAAGAGCAGCAGCTGGGAGACTTTTTCAAGCCATAAATCGAGGATTCCTCAGCAAAAGAGAAGTTGGTAAGAAGACGAAGATGGCTGTATACCGCTCCACCTATTTCCCTGGCTCGACGTATGGATACGAGTCATGGGCAATGACTACAACCCCCAAAAGTCAAATTCAAACCTCAGAAATGCGGTATCTGAGGAAGATGGTTGAAGTAACAGGAAGAGACATGGTCCCCAACCAGACGGTACGTCAAGGCCTAAAAACCCAACCCCTGCAGACCCAACTAGAACAGTCCCAACTGAGATGGTTTAGCCATGTCTGCAGAATGGGAGAAGATCGGCTACCACGACAAGCATTGGAAACTAAGAGCCAGGGATTCAGACCTCCAGGACGACCCAGAGTCCGCTGGGAGCACAACATTAGACAATCTTTGAAGGACTGAGGACTAGAATAGAACCGATCCAGGAGGAAGACAGCCGATAGAATAGTATGGCTCTCTCTCTTACAAACCTCTACACCTCACGGTAGAAGAGGAACGACTAAGTATCCAGTGACATTGGCATACTCGCGTGTCTTTCAGTGCATGTCACTGGCTAAAAGTGTGTGGAATCTCGCAACCAACTCTTCACTCTGTGCTGCGCCCAATTCAGAAATCACCTGCCTCCTCTGTCACAAAGCCTGCTGTCTTTTTGCCGCTTCGAGTGAAATGTCGTCTGTCGTTCTCTGGCTCATCGGCTTCTTTAATCTCTATATTCATTATCTCGCTAGGTACCCATCATCCATGAGGCTTACTCGCTATCACAGTCTACCATCTGGCAACATTATTTCTGTGCGTGTCGCGAGTCCTTTGTTGTCCTTCGGTCTGGTAAGCGTGTCATTGTCCCATCTGCCTTGCCCTAAATTCTCCATATTGTAATAATCGAGACAGACATAGAAATATCAATAGTGCAGATCACTCCCTCAAGATAATAACACGTTATCTTGAAACGGTCATCGGCAACCAAGCTGGCCGGATACTAGTACGTAATTCGAATGTCTAGGTCAGACAATTTAGGTCGTATTTAGTGTTTCGCTATGGTCAGCGTCTGAGTTTAAGATAAGAGACCATGGTTTACACTCTTGTGATTGCATCGCTGCACTTTTCATAATTAGATAAATAAACATGTCAGGCTCGGCTTAAGCTGGTGAAAGATCGGATGGTTCGGGGAGTGTACATCGGACGAAAAAAGGGTATTACCGGCAAAAGTTCTTACGCAGAGGAGTATAGCAAACAGATGGACATAAAAAAATGAATAGGATGAATATAATTACCGTCAAAACTTGTACGTGACATAAGTCCCTTCTCCTGTTTGTATATTTTAGTTTATTCTCCTCCTATCTGTATGATGTAGTATCGTCTCGTCTATTTGTATAATGCAGTATCTTGTATATTGATCAGTATATCCCAATATTTTCTCTTTTCTGCATTTTGTTAATTTGTTTCCTTCTATTCTTATGTTGTATTATTTGCTCTTTCGCTATGTATGCACATGCAACACGTCCTCCTGCAATATATGTATTTGCGCATATTTCCTCCTAGGCAAGTAGTAAAGGCAGACACGCGTTCAAACTTTTGAAAGAAACAAGGACGTGCCAAATCAAAGAAAAATTAAATGTACCCTTGAACAGAAAGTTGTGCCGTCTCCGACTACGTTCAGCATACTTTGTGATGGAGAAACAGCACTGCGATGAATGTCACGAAGAAAACGACATAGACCACTATCTGATACACTGTTTTTTTTTAAAAAACACTATCAACAGAGGCATGAATTGAATATGCACAATATAGATATTATATGACAGAGGATAGGGTGTTTGGTATAGATGCCCCAGAGGAAGTTCAATCAATATTAAAAAGGTATAAACAAAAAACTGTAAAAATACAATGGCCAGCCAAAAAGAGTAATGAGGATGTCCGGAAAGAGGCCAATGCACAAAGGAAACTTATTTCACAAGTTAGGAAGAAGCAATCCACTTTTTGGGGGCATGTTATGAGAAGAGGAAAGCTGGAAAATATCGCAACAACAGGTAAGATTGAAGGAAAAAGAGATAGGGGAAGACAAAGAGAGCAAATACTGGACAGTTTGACATTGTGGCATGGAAAGAAGTCAAGAGCACAATTGATAAATTGTACTGGAGACAGGAAGTTGTGGAGAGACATGATCTCCTATACCACTAGCATGGTACTTGTATGAATGAATGATACACAAAGCAAAGAAAAACATTTAAACACACAACTCTCCGCAGCAATTATGGGGGCTGGTCCCAACAGCTTACCTAACCTTTCGTTGCACTGTAGCAGATTCCACTAAAAGACTAAAGCTAAGTTTAGACAGGGAAAGCGAAGAAAACAAACAAGAAAAAACACATGAGTGTGGATGTGCAAACAGCAAACCATAAGTCAGAAGAGTTCAGGACCACCACTGGTGTAAGACAAGGTGATATCCTATCACCTTACCTTTTCATACTCCTCATGGACGATGTTATCAAGGCATGTAAGGAGAGAACAAGAAAGTATTCAGTGGGGTACTGGAAGATGAGACAGGTCTGTATTTCGGAGCTGGCATTTGGTGATGATGTTGCCCTGATTGCTAAATCAGAGGCACATCTTCAATCCAACCTGCAAGTATGGAAGGAAGAGCTGGAGAAGAGAGGGATGGTCATAAGCAGCTCTAAAACAAAATCCATGGTGATATCACGAGAAGAAAGAAGACATCAGATTAAGCAGGGAGAACAGGTCCTAGAGCAGGTCGACTACTTTAAATACCTCGGAGCTATTATAGACCGAAAGGGAGGCATCAAAGAAGAGTTGGCCACTCGAAAAGCAGCAGCTGGGAGACTTTTTCAGGCCATAAATCGAGGATTCCTCAGCAAGAGAGAGGTTGATAAGAAAACGAAGATGGCTGTATACCGCTCCACCTATATCCCAGTCTTGACATATGGATGCGAGTCATGGGCAATGACTACAACCCACAAAAGCCAGATCCAAACCTCAGAAATGAGGTATCTGAGGAAAGTGGTTGAAGTAACAAGAAGAGACATGGTACGCAACCAGACGATACGTCAAGGCCTTAAATCCTACCCCCTGCAGACGCAAGTAGAACAGTCCCAATTAAGATGGTTTGGCCATGTCTGCAGAATTGGAGAAGATCGACTACCACGACAGGCATGGGAAACAAAGAGCCAAGGATCCAGACCCCCAGGACGACCCAGAGTCCGCTGGGAGGACAACATTAGACAATCTTTGAAGGACCGAGGACTAGAATGGAACCAGGCCAGGAGGAAGACAGCCGATAGGATAGCCTGGCGCTCTCTCTTCCAAACCTCTACACCTCACGGTAGAAGGGGAACGACTAAGTAAGTAAGAGTGTGGATGTGCACTCACTCAAGAATCCCACCGATGGGAAAAGTAATTGACAAAGGCGGGCAAAGTGAGGAAGAGAAGGAGTGATATCCAAATTCAATGTAAACAAAATTACAAGAAATGGTAAAAATATAGATGAGTAAAGTGATAGACAGGCAATTACTGTCTAAAGGGTAGACATTGCAAGCACCGTGCGGGGCTCTGAGACTGACACAAGGGTCAAGGATCCGTCCAACCAGCTGTCTCCTTGGTCACACTTCGAGTGCTGTGTGGCTCTAAATCCCAGCTTCTGGATATCACCAACTCCGATACACAGGATTCGAAGTGCCTGAAATCCTCCTATCCTGGTGGTACCATACCTCATGTACACTGGTTGAGGATTCCCAAGTCCATCTCCACGTACGCGTAATAACAATAACAAAATTAATAGTGATTAAAAAAAAACTACTAACCACTCATCATGTATGGTAAAACAATGAAGTAACACAAACAACACGACACGTGGACAAAAATTCTTATATAATTTAACACCACCAACAGCAATCAATTAAAAATGACAATATGTATTTTAATATAATACATAACTGAAAATAAAATGACACTAATAACCCCTAATTATAACCGACAATTAGGTTGAAAAGGGTAGACCAAAATGGTGGTTGAGCGGAGACAAATGATCGTCTGCTGCTCGTCCGCTCTCCTATCATTTCCTTTAAAATAAAAATAAAAATTCCTCCGCCAAGCTGTATGTATGTTAAGGTATTTCTACTTCAGGCGTAAACACGGTGACTACCAGTTTCTTATCTTAAACTGTGTCATCCATAATGTCCACTCATTAGAACAACCTTGAACAATGGCACACGAAAGCAAACCGTGCCCCCGAATTGAAGTCAAGGGTTCAAGGAATTTGAGGTCAAGGAATATGGAAATTTTTTTTCTTCATTTTGCCATTGGGACACCTTTCGTACAGGTAGATTACTTATTTTTACAGGATGGAAACAGTGTGATGTCTCCGGGTCTATAAAGGGTTGGAACTCTGCAACTAACTTCACAGAACGTGCCTTTGCATGTGTTATGTGCTCTTGTATTACTATACAACTGCTCTTGACACAAATTTGGTGTCAATGAACTTGGAACAAATCTCGCTTCGTGGTCTAATTTTATGTAGTGCATAAGAGGGTGTTACCAAGGACCGAAAGGGGAGCAGAGATTAGTACCACGCAAAGGGCGGGGGGGGGGGGGGGGGGAATATGTACTTTAAGAAATGTGACGTCATACGAAACATATGAGGGAGGATCGCTTCTGTCATAAATGGTATATGAACAAAGTCGATTTTGTTACCTCAGACGTCAACAATCTACTTTTGTCCGCGATAGTAGACAACTCCTTTGTGGACAACTTGTATTATTGTTATAACGGCAGCAGAAATATTGGATAATTGTGGTAACCTTTAGCGGGTTTTAATTGGGAGCCGCGCTGGTGTAATGGCTACAACGTTGTACTGGCGACCAGGTTTTCAAGGTTCAAGCCCGGGCGTCAGCGTTTGAAGGAATGTTTACGACCGGGAATTTGACTAATTAATCTGAACGGTTCCTGCACATAAACCCTCTGTGGATGGGAAGGAGCGAAGCTCCTGACCGGGTTGGAAGGAAAGTCCACTGAACCCCCCCCCCCCAGCCTCGCAATGACATGTCATTGGGCCAAAAGGGCTGGAAAGCTCGAGTGCCGCTGGTTAGGGAAAAAAAATTGATTTTTATATATATATAATGTAATGCACATCTTTACAAAAATGTGGACTAAATAAACTGTACTGTTCATTAAAATTAGATTTTAAAAAAATAATAATAAGTTATCGTCATTCCGACAACGGCCCAATGACATCAAAGACATGAGTTTAACAGGTTGAAATTATTAAGGTTGGCGTAAAAGTTACATATTTATTTATTTATTTATGGGTGGGGGAAAATACGAACAATGTTTTAGCTGGTTTAAGGCAAAGTCTGGTGTTCGGAGGCGACATGTTATAGGAAAGATATTTGTAAAAATGTGATTAAATAAACACAATTTCTCTTAAAATGAAGGAGAGGTAAGAATTTTTGACCCCACGTTAAGGGCGGTCCGGGTTTTTGTGACTAAGTGTGACAAGGGGCTAGGAGGTAAAAAATGACAAAAATTGCGTGATAACATTTTGTGGACGACCTCTAAGGAGGGTTGAGCACGAGTCTGGTTACTCCCATCATCTAGAAGCTTTAAGCCAAACAAATTTCAATTACACGGAACACTTTTTAGACTTTCACAAATAGGTACGTGCGTAGAATGTAAATTATAAGGGTTGACATGGTATGACAGTGTGGAACTGATGACATTTAAATCTATTAAATTAAACTCATCCCAAAAGTTCTAGTGGTAAATTTAATGATATATCTATTATAATATTTCCAAAAATAATAGATGCTTAAATGTTAAAGTAACTTTTAAAGTCGCGAAGGAATTTATAATTAATAAACTTAGTTAAGTCCTATATATATATAGATGTGTATTTTAACCATTAGACTCGTGACGTGTTTTCTTAAATACATAATTAAATACGCGAGTGCATATAATAGTCTTAACGGTAAATTTATCGCGCGTTAGAATATTATTTGATTTTTGAGGTATGATTATGTTGTCATGGGTTTTCTATCTTTTTCTATAGAATGATCACCTTTGCAATCCCAGCAATAAAGAAATCATCCAGAGTCTTCCAGATTCGCTTCTGAAACTTCCAGATATATTGATGAAACATTTTAAATTTAATCTTCTGGCGGTCCGATGCGGCCTAGCTATCATAATTACATGAAAGAAAGCCTACCCAAGAACATTTAAATAAACCATCAAATTAAATTACAATCTGTAAGATAAACTGGAAGATGAACAGTTGCCTGTAGCGATATTTTATTTACTGCTCTACTGTGAGAGAGTATCTATTTACCTGAACTGTGACTGAGCCTAGTTTTTCCTCACGGGATTTAAAACCTACCGGTCAGTTGCTATCATCACGCCTTGAAGGAATTTTACCACCAAAGCGAAATTAAAGAAACCACTCCATCCTCACCCCTGTATTGAATTGTGTCAGTGCCATCCCATAGACTCCTTTTTATATAATAAAACACAAGAACTCTTAGGCTTCAAGTCCGGCGATAAGTGGGAATATTTGCTATCAGCTAACCTCGCTACATCTGGAGCGGGACATCGAAGTACCAGACATTTTCATATGTCAAGAGTGTAATTGCTGTTTATATAATTCTATGGATTGTCTGATGCTGCAATCGGTAAGTGTGTGTGAGTATATGAATGTGGGCCCTCACAAGCGTGCATGAATGACAGGAGATTTAATTTTTTGCAAACCATTTGTTAACTTGCTTACCGGGTAATACATTTTCTGTATACCCTCCATTGTTCCTTTAAGTGGGATATTTAGTTAACTCTGTTTACCCCCCCCCCCTTTTTTCATTTTCTTAGTAAAGGGAAGAACAATTGGGAATAACATGATTTTTGTCTACCACCCATACCTAATATTGTAACACCTCTTTCAGAGTAATTAAATCCACTGTTGGGTTACATTACCTATGTTCCTGATAAATATCTATCTTTGGACTGGGTTTATCTTTGTCTAAGAAGCGGGAAGGGCGTAGTCGATACCAATATTCTTCACCCCTCCCCACCTTGTTATTTGTATTTTCTGTACTTATGATATGTTTTCTGTAACACATGATTATTGTGGTGATTGATTTTAATGTTAATGTCACAGAGTGCTCGAAGATTTTGTCTAGATTATTTTTTAATTCCTTACTTTTCTTTTCCTTCACATTTTGTCTGTTTTCTCTTCGGAAATATTTGCACCTGCGATCGTTTCTTTAGCTGTTTTTCTAGTCTTCACTAATAGTCCTATCATACTATCCAAATTCTATCTTCTTCAACTAAGGCACTTAAATAGATTTCTTTAGGGACGTCTATACGATTTATTCGCTTAGTCGAAACCAGTGGTTCCCAGAGTATCATATTTCCGCGTTCAGTGGTCAACTGGAGACCGCCCGATAAATCTTCCGGCATGGCTGAACGAGAGACAGGAAATAATTAACTCTTGGCGTGGGAATCAGGAAATGTTTTAACTTCATGCCAACAAACGCTGAGTTTTAAGATCACTTGCTGATTTAACCGTTGGAAGATAACGCACGCTTATAGAAGAGAAGCCTCAACTTACCTCATATCTACAAGTATATGTGATTGAGAGTAAACGCTACTAAAGTTCTATTTCTTAAGCTGTGGATAAGTCCTGAGCGGTAAGCAAACTCTCAGTATTCGCTTAATTAGCTAACTCTGATATCAAGGGATTAGTTAATGGATGTAAAGTGTGAAATACTAAATATTGTGGTTTTAACTCTTTACGTTAAATTGATAGCTATTTGCATTTATGTATTATGAATGTTATTAATGCATTATAATGATGTAAGTACTGGCTGATATCTGAAAGTACTACAAGCTAATTGTATTAGGAATGTGATGAAGAAAGCGTTGTGAACGAGAGAGAAGAACCATGTTGTTCAATGGACGAGTGAATGAAATATTCCTCCAATGCAGTCACGCATGGACGCACACGGCCAGGCGTCTGCTTGTAACAAAGGTTGACCTGACTGACCTGACCAGTGTGAGACTACCGCTAGACAGGAATTTGTAAACAAATGGACAGTCGCCTTTAAGGGAAAAGACTGACGTTACGGTTTCAGGTAAATATATTATTAGGCACCATTCTGAGACGAAATGTCCTGAGTGGCTGTAGTTAATATATCTGTAAAACAAACAGAAGATTGATTGCTTGTATTGTCTTCCGCAGCCCAGTTGCAGAATCCTAGCCAGTTTCTGGATTTTGATTGCTGTAAATTGTTGCGAGTAAACCGCCTAGTTGCTCTATGCTACAGAGAGAACTAGTGCTTACATCTCAAACCCTCTAGCGGTTATCACAAGTTAGCAACCCTGAGCAGTCTATAGCATATGAGCAGTCTACAGCATATAAGCCTCCAACACATCGTCAGCGCTTAACATCATAACGCAACTTCACAACCAAGTTAACGAAAAGCCTAGTCATCTCTTGGACTGTAGCCCCACTGAATCAAATTCTCCAGTTGGTAATCCCTACCTACTGAGACGCCCAGGAGAAGTCCAAGCAGATAAGTCTACGTAAAACCCAGACCAAAATCAGAATTCACTTATCCAAGAAATAGCCATAGGAATAAACTTTCGTCAGTGAGGAAAATAGCCTCTTATTCTTATCTGAACCAAAGACACGGATAGTTCTAAATTTCCTAGTATTTCTTTTTCCAAAGTACATGTCAACATTGATTTTATTTTCTACTGTAATTAAAGTAATTATGTACATTCTGTAACTCACCATCATTCTGAGTTTGACTTAGTAGATTGTATGTTCTGTTCAGAAAAACATTCTCAACCCTCCTTGTATTACCTGTTACTGCTAGTTCATCTTTAAAAAGATTTGAGTAAGAAAGAGTTAGTCGTCGTCAGAAAAATACAAGAGTTGGTAGTCTAAAAGGTGAGAGAATCACTGACACCAACCTGTGCCCTTCTGTTAACTCTTTCCCTCAACACTAGCTCACCTCTGTGAAAACTAGTGTCTAAAGGTCGATGTGCTTTCTACACATCTTCCTTACTATACAAACCTCTTTATGCGACAATTGAATTCTCATTTAACGTCAATTGGAGTGCACCATCAAATATATCCGCGACAGTTAATAAACAGCATAAACTTATTTAGTACTCTGTTGGAATACCCAAAGCCCAAATTTCCCCTATCTGTTTAATATAGTTTGTATTCACGTGCGTCTGTGTGTTTGAAGCACCAAATCGGTGTGAGCGCAGGTGAGTGCCTGGAAACTGGCAAATAATTGTTTGACCAGGAGAGTTTGAAGAGAAGATTGAGAGGAACGATTTGTCGTAAATAAGTCTGTCCTTACTCTCCCCAGCACTCTGTGAAGCAACTATTTACTCTCTAACCTTTTCTATCACTGAGCTTTCTCCATCATTCTCCACTCTAAACAGGACCACTATTTCTAAGACTCTTTCTCTCAAAATAAATTTACGACACTAGCAATAAAGCGGTCACCAGCACTTGCAGTGGTGATTGATGAAATCATCATTCTATACGCTGAGGTTGCCAGCCTCAAATGACTTGGACATCCACTAGCAATTTTTACATAATAATATTGACATGTCAATATATACATATTAGTTCACATTTTAGTAATGAAAAATATAGAATGTAAAATGCACAACTTTCGCCATCTTGGCTCACAGACTGTTGGCTCAGAGGAATAAAGTTAAGGCACTAGCAGATGCCTTTTTACACGTTTCTGGGGTGTTGTTATGTTAACAATGAATTTCCACTATGTTTCCGTGCTTTCAGTTTCCTCAGATTCTGGTTTTCCTTATTAAAATGGGTTTCCTGTGCTCTTTTAGTCCTTCAAGATGTTCCAGAAAGTCCGGTCTGATATATATGACATCTGATTCTAACTCTGGCAGTCTGATGGTCCTCTTGGCACGAGTGAATTTTCAGAGTGTCTTAAAACTGCAAAAAGGTCAGATTATATTGCCTGTCCTCCCCCGCATTTGTTTATTACGATGCTAAGCAGGGCTCCAATCGATTAAAACATGCGTGTTTAGTTGGAGTAATTTCAAAATTATTTCTGCCTGAAATAATGTGCGTGATGCAAAAAGTCACCTCTCCTATATAAGGCAATAAAACACCCGATTGCCTTCTCTGCAAATGCGTACAATTACATCTTACTTTCCTCAAGGTGTGCAGGAAACGATTATGTCATTCCTGTATGCTGACAAATAAGCTATCTTCCCGTAGTGGCAATCAAACTTTCAGCGTATTAACATCTTGGCAAAGAACGCACCCTGGCCTTATTAGCAATTAAACAACTGCGCTGGGCGATTTTAATGCTACTCTGTAGTCTGATGTCGGCCACACTCATAATTAACCAACATGGTTGTCGGTTAATATTGCATCACCTGTCTACTCTCTCAGCAGGGATGGTCAGGTAAACAGACAAGACGAATTATTACTGAAAGGAGTGAAAGAATGTTTGAAAATACAAAATATCTGCTAAATAGCAGAGAAAGAAAGAGGTACCGAGCATTGAATAGCATATAATTAGTCAGCACAACAAATGTCACTGATTACTGTCGTAGTGAAGCAGAGATCGACCCAAATAATGTCACAGTTAGAGACTTCAGTATATAGGATGGTATGACCGGTTCTCTTCCTCACTGCCTTCGCCTTCCCCAACTCAAGCGCAGAATCTGGTACCAATTTACAGCTGGGTAGACTGGAGTTTGACGTCACCGAGTTTCAATCCTGAAAACTAATAAATTCGCTGCTAGAGGAAAGCACTCCAGCCACCTAGCCCAGAGGTCCTCAAACTGTTTTGAGTCCCGACCTTTCAATGTAATCCTTGATTCTTACTTGACCCCAGGCAAAAAAAAAATTAAAAAAAATTATAGTAATAAAATAAAATAAGAAGGTGATTATAGAGGCATAATAAATTAACATTACTGTTTTATCGATCTGGTTAAATTCATTAATGGGAAGGGTGCGGCTGATGAGCATTAACAGGGGCATTGATTGTTAGTTGGAGACTAGTGAGTTTTAGTCGTAAGGCACCATGGTCTTCCAGGCTCAATATGTTCCTTTGCTTTGATAAAACTGCATTTGTCTGGCTAAAACCTTATTCAGCTATGTGCAAACTTGGGAATGTAAATAGAAACAGCTGAACACAGTTTGTGATATTTTGTAACAATATTTACATTCCCCCAATAATGATTATTCGCTTTTGTTTTTGAACAATGATCTAGCTTCAAGATCCATACATATCAATGACCTCATCTTGTAGGTGAAATTCAGTGATTCAGTGTTCTATTTCTACATTAAATGACGTAACAATCCAGTCGGGTACATGCATTTTCCCCAGATCCTCGAAATGTACTGGGCATTCCTTCCCTTAAGTTTTCGAGTTACCGCAAGATATGAAATACACATCTAACCGCACACAAGTACGCTTCCAGATGTAAAATTGAGTCACAACAGGCATTTTTATTTCTTATATGATTGTAATCTTTCGACACCCTAAAGTTTAATCAACCCTCTGAGGCTAATCGACCACTATGATGTCAATTCTGACCGCTTTAGGAACCCCTGGCATAGCCAATTGGTCTTTGTCAAAGTGATTACAAAAGTGGTTTGTGTATCTTTCTGTCTTTTTCAAATTAATTGCTAAAGGGATTTGTGTATCTTTCTGTCTTTTTCAAATTAATTGCTAAAGGGATTTGTGTATCTTGCTGCCTGTGTCAAAATGATTACTAAAGTAGTTTGTGTATCTTTCTGTCTTTTTCAAAGTAATTACAACAGAGATTTGTGTATCTTTCTCCCTGTGTCAAAGTGATCACTAAAGTGGTTTGTGTACCTTTCTGACTTTTTCAAAGTAACTACGAAAGGGACTGTGTATATTTCTGCCTTATTCAAAGTGATTACTGAAGTGATTTGTATATCTTAGTTTAGATTCATTGTCTGTCGCGGGATTGTTTCCCTTGCTCTGCAGCAGTGGTCAAATAATTGCCAAACTGCGAGTAAACGGATGAGGGCTTTAAAAGGAATCAACCTTCGCTGAAGATTACTCTTGGCAGAGATGTAAATAGAATAATGATGCTTCTATTTAAGGGAGCGGCACAGGATTATAAAGAAAAAGAAGCATAACAACTGAACTGTCATAAACTTATTATCCTTCCGCCCTTTCCGTGAAAAGTATTTACTCGTATTTTCTGACCCTTCAGTTGAAGGTGATTAATAATAATAATAATAAATTCTTTAAGCACCAAACACGGCGCATAAGGCAGAAACCAGTGCTCTCCAGGTTGTTCGTTGTGACGCCACTCCTCTTAGCTCTTGCACATTGTTTAATCCCAACGTTCTTCCTTCTCTTATTATTGTTCTTCTGAGTGTTTCTTTTGGTCTTCCTTTTTTCCTCTTACCCTCAGGAACCCAAGTGAGCGCCTGTAGTGGTATTCTGTTGTTTTGCATTCGTAGGACATGACCGGAAGGTCCCTGGGGGACCTGGATTTCGCAGATGATGTAGCATTCTTAAGTTCAACACCAAGACAATCCCAAGAAGCAATAAATAATTTGTGTCATCTCTCGGTTAAAATAGGTCTCCAAATAAATGCCTCTAAAACTAAAGCTATGAACTTTTCTAACGAGACCTTTGATATCATCTTGAACGGGGAAAAAACTACAGAAAGTTGAAAGTTTCAATTATTTAGGCAGTAAAATGACTCAGGATGGTGACACAACAAGAGAAATCCATACTAGAATTGCTTTGGCAGCTAGCGCCTTCAATAGATTATCTAACATTTGGAAATTACGATCATTGAATATACATACCAAGCTTCGTCTGTTTAATTCAAATGTTATCTCAGTGTTAACATACGACTGTGAGAGTTGGAAAATAACAAAATCATTGGAGAACAAGCTGAATACATTCGAGAACAAATGTCTTAGAAAACTCATGAACATCAGTTGGAAAGAATTCAAGACTAATCGAAGGTGATTAGACAACTATTAATTTACCTGATCTGTGTATTTAAAAGAACTGAGCCACACCGGTGCAAATTCACTCAATAATGATTAAATCAACTATATATTTATATTTACATATAACACGCTTACTAATCAATTATTGGTGTGACGACGCGATTTATTTTTGTTTTCTTCTCAATTCATTCATTTTATTTCTTTAAATGTGTAAGCATTGTATTCCCTTTCTTACCTTACCCGGTCCCTCTGGTCACATAGTGACTTCCCAGTAAACGGCCTTTCCCTCTCTTCATAATTGGATGATAGTATCAATTTCACTCATCCGTTCAGACCGCTGGCCAGTATGAATAGAACAGGTGTGTGTTTAATGGACGATAATAGATGCAGGGACAGCTTCGCAATAAGAGAAGTCTGAAATGAGATTTCCCACCACGGTAAAGTACCATATATCCCTGAGACAGAATTCTAATGAGAAGAATGTCCCGGAGCTAATTAAACTAAGATGGAAAATGGGTGTGTGGTCCCATAAATCTGTTTCTAGTAAAATGGGATTTCACCGCTTCTCAGTATTTAAGATTTTCACTAACAATTCTCCTCGCTGCCATCAAAAACTTTGGTAACGAAAGAATACAACTCGAATGATAAGCAGCCTGTGCTTAGGAGTAAGACTTGCTTTTGACAAAGCTTCGCTTTTTTGCAAAAGTACAACCGAGTGGGTGAGTAACATATAATAATAATAATAATAATAATAATAATAATAATAATAGCCCCTTCAGTCATAACTGACTATGGGAATGCGCCCCTGAGGTGACAGCCCTCAGCTGCTTATTTTCCTGGTGCTCCTTTCGACGTTTTTTCCTCACCTCTGCTTCTTGTGTGAGCCTCTCTTCGCCCAATCTGAGGTGGCGCCGTAAATAGCATCGCCACTTAGTGCGATCGGCAGCTTCATCCTCCCATGTTGCTGGATCCATGTCCAGTGCCCTCATATCTCTCTTGCACACATCTTTGAACCTCAGCTGTGGTCGCCCAACTGTTCTCTTGCCATCTGCTAATTGTCCGTAGAAGATATCTTTTGGGATGCGACCATCTTCCATGCGGCGAACATGGCCAAGCCAGCGAAGTCTGCGTTGTCTAAGAAGCGTATACATACTTTGAAGGCCAGCACGTGACAACACCTCGACATTTGTCACTTTATCTTTCCACGAGATGCCGAGGATGCGGCGTAGACACCGCAAATGGAAGGTATTGAGCCTTCTTTCTTGCTTAGCATAGGTCGTCCAGGTCTCGCTGCCATATAGGAGTGTGCTGGTGACGCAGGCATTATATACCGCAGCTTTGGTCTTCATTGTGAGTTTAGAGTTTCCCCAAACACGCGATGTGAGGCGGGCAAAGGTAGCTGCAGCTTTGCCAATGCGGCTGTCGATTTCTGTATCCAGTGAGAGTTTGTCATTGATGGTAGACCCTAGGTATGTGAAGTGGTGCACCACTGCCAATTCATAGTTATCGATAGTGATAACTGGTGCAGCACCCACATCCTGACTCAGCACATTCGTTTTCTTTAGACTTATTGTGAGGCCAAAGTCCTTGCATGCTTTAGTGAAGCGATTCATCAAGCTCTGAAGCTCCTGTTGGCTTTGAGTGACGACTGCAGCATCATCAGCGAACAACAAGTCTCTTATAGTGACCCTTCTGATTTTTGTTTTTGCCTTCAGCCTTGAAAGATTAAACAGACGGCCATCTGACCTAGTGTGAAGGCATATTCCTTCAGTTGCATCTCTGAATGCATGTTTCAAGAGTAAGGCAAAGAAGATTCCGAAGAGGGTCGGAGCCAGAACACAGCCTTGTTTAACGCCACTTCGTATATCAAAGGGCTGTGACGTGCTTCCAGCATATTGGACTGTTCCCTTCATGCCGTCATGGAATGACTTTATCATTTCCAGCATTTTAGAAGGGCAGCCTATTTTCAGGAGGATTTTAAAGAGTCCATCCCTACTAACCAGGTCGAATGCTTTTGTGAGGTCTATAAAGGCGATATATAATGGTCTTTTCTGCTCTCTTGATTTTTCCTGAAGCTGGCGGAGAGAGAAGATCATGTCTGTTGTTGATCTGCCAGCTCGGAATCCACACTGTGACTCTGGATATATGCGCTCAGCTAACTTGTGTAGTCGCATTAAGATGACTTTGGCAAAAACCTTACCAACAATACTAAGAAGAGAGATGCCTCTGTAGTTATTGCAATCACTTCTGTCTCCTTTATTTTTATACAGTGTTACAATCTTGGCATCTCGCATGTCTTGAGGAATAGTTGTCTCTTACCAGCACTGGCACAGCATCCTATGCAGGGGATGTAATAGCGTGCTCTTACAGCATTTGATTAAATCAGGAGGAATCCCATCACTGCCTGGTGCTTTGCCAGAGGCCAAGCTATCAATGGCCTTGATGAGTTCCTCTAATGTTGGTTCGGCATCCAGCTCCTCCATAGTTGGCAGACTGTTGACACCATCAAGGGCTGCAGGCGTAACGGTATTGTCTCTAGCGTAAAGCTCAGAGTAGTGCTCGATTCACCTCTCCATCTGCTTACCCTTATCGGTTAGCTTCTCTCCGCTGATGGTTTTTAGCGGTGCCGTCTTACTTTTATGGGGGCCAAGTGCTTTCTTTATACCGTCATACATTTGTCTAATGTTGCCTGTTTGCGCTGCGATCTGGATGCTCTCACTGAGCTGGAGCCAGTAGTCATTTGCACAGCGTCGAGCAGTTTGTTGAACTTTGCTTCTCGTAGCCCTCAGGATCTGTAGGGTTCTGGCACTCGGTGAACGTTTGTATTCATTCATAGCACTGCGCTTAGCTTCAATGACAGGTGCCATCACATCTGATGAAGCATCAAACCAGTCATTTGACTTGGCTGTTTTCTTACCAAAGGTGGCAAGTGCAGTACTTTGAATGGTGTTCCGTAGATGCTCCCAGTTCTCTGTAATAGTATCACCATGCTGAGGGCTACTGAGCACTTTCTCGAAGGTCGCAGTGAATTGAGCGATCATGAAAGGGTCTGACATCTTGCTGGTATCAATGCGTGGTTTCCCTTCATGTCTGACACGATAGAGTTTTCTTGGTTGTGCTCTGATTTTGCAGCAAACCAAGGAGTGATCTGTATCACAGTCTGCACTATGGTACGAGCGCGTGGAGAGCACAGACCTGAGGAGTGGCCTTCTGACGAGAATCAGGTCAAGTTGGTGCCAGTGCTTGGATCGTGGGTGTCTCCATGACACCTTATGCTGGGGTTTTGTCTGAAAGTAGGTGTTGGTCACGCAGAGGTCATGGTGGACGCACAACTCTAAGAGCCGTTGTCCATTTTCATTCATCTTGCCAATACCAAACCTGCCCAGACATGAAGGCCATGAAACATTATCGGCACCCACTCTAGCGTTAAAGTCACCAAGGAGAACAAGCTGTTCTTGCCTAGGTATGCTTTTGATGACTGCTGTTAGATTCTCGTAGAACTCATCTTTAGCTTCTGAGGCAGAGTACAGAGTAGGAGAATACACACTGACAAGGGTGATGGGACCTGTGCTAGTTTGCAGGCGGAGCGTTAACAGGCGTTCTGATCCATTCTTGCCTGGTTCAACCATTTTAGTTAGCGATTTTTTTACCGCAAAACCTACTCCGTGTTCTCTAGCTTTATTAAGTTCTTTCCCTTGCCAATAAAATGTGTAGTCCTTCTCGCTCACCATTCCAGAGCCCGCCAGGCGCGTTTCCTGAAGTGCAGCTATATCCACCTGAAGTCGTTTAAGCTCATCATTAATTATGGCTGTCTTCCTTACATCGTTTACATCCTGTAGGTTTTCGGATAGTCCAGTCAACATAGTCCGGACGTTCCAGCATCCCAATCTGAGAGTTTGCTTATTTCTATTTTTTCGATAATTGCTTGGTGCAAAATTTTCTGTCCACAGTTCGGGTTTGACCCTAATCCCCATGCACCCAATGGGGAAAGCAGACAGTGGCGGGACAACACCTTATTGACTGGGGGCTGCCCAGCTTGAAGCGGGCGGTAGCTGTCCAGTGAGATCCTAGAACCTCTCCCACTGTCGGAAGTAGCCCCTGGCGCCATGCCCTACGCCAATTGGGCAAAAAGCTTATAACCGGTAACTGCTACTTCCGTGTTTTGCCGACACCTATAGGGTGAAGCTGGAGTGTCCTCTCCAGGGCGCGAGCTTGGGCACAGTTATATGGAGATCAAGCTGTTGCCCATGCAGCATGTTCCCCCTCTCCACACAGCCGGTAGATCCAAAGGAACGGCAGTAGCCGATACAGTTTGGTACCAGCCATGTCGCAGGAGTTGCCAGAATAATGTCGAATCAACATTAGACTGCATTAGGGACTCCGACTCCGGATTTATCCTCAGGGTTTACTCCCGAAGCCAATTCCATAAATGGATATTCCCGCAAGGCAGCGGTGGTTTGAATTCAGAGTTCCTTCTCTTAGATAAGCTACCAACCAAGGATCACGAGCCCTATCTGCCCGAAGCTGCTGGTTTTAAGGCGCCAGTCGCTCGCCTTTGCCCCTTCTCCCGTCAGTGGAAACAGTTCCGCCGGGCTCAAATTGAGCCACACGTGAAGGCCGGGAGCTGGACTTGGTTGTCAGAGGCTGTTTGAGGCGCGTGCCATAGAAGTATTTTATCTGCAGTGAGAGCTTATCCTCACTACAACTCCCGCCAATAACAACCTTTGGAAGATATATAAATATTTATATTGATTACATTCTATTACATGTAGGTAATTTCATTTTAGATGGTTATTATTCAAGAGTATAAATGATCTTTTGGTGTTAAAAAAGGCATTTTACAACTAACTAGTAAGACTGAAAATTACTTGCATTGTGATAGATACATATCTGCCTTGAGTGTCGTAGCAGACTAGTTTCTAATTGATGAATTATCCTCTCTTGATGTTATTGTTGACTATAATCTTATGGGTGAGTTATCTCCCCTGTGTTTTGCCATTGAATGGAATTTAAAGCATATATATGTAAAGTTTATTTGCTAACATTTGGGTGTGCTGGGTTCATATTTTAATACTCTAATTTTTTAAAGGAATAATTCAATTCCAAAGTGTATTGGGTTAGAGGCTCAAATCCAGCTGGTGCATGTTAATGATAATGATAAGAATAATAATGAAAATCATATTAATACAGAAGTATGAATGGCTTTGTATGATTGTATATTTCAATTCTGAATAATGAGTAGAGCCAGAAACTTTGAATACTGATTGCAACAAGAGATTTGATTTATTGCAATACTTTAGTGAACATAGTATAGATTAAGCAGACACTGTGTGCTATGAAGGACTATTAGTGATGGTGGCTAACTGTAAATGTAGAAGATGTCCTTGATGATATATCTGATTTTTTTGACTTAAGCAAACCGGTAAATACCCTTATGATGTGTAGTATGCTTACATGGTATCACATGCATAAACTGTAGGGCAGCAGTACAAAAGACAAATATGAGTCTGTACTGTGAATTCTGACGGACGGGCGACACAAAGACTTGATATTTAATCTCTCCCAAATTAAGGATTACCGAAGTCGTGTTGTATCTTCGTCAGTTCTTTAGGGTAGTCTACACCAGGAGCTTCCGTCTTCATAAATGACATCGAAACCTGGATCAGGGAAAGAGCACTTCCAACCCCTGAGATAGATCTGCACCTAACACACAAAGTCGAGTGACCGGCATAGCAGTCAGAAATCCAGATAAGTCACACAAACAAGAACCAACCCTTACATTCAATCGAAATGTCCTTAGGATGAATTATCAACAGTTATGCAAACCACTTAACTAAACACAACGTCGCCAATGTCCTAATGCTGAAAGATAAATAGTCTCTGTTTTCAAACTCAAGTGGGACCTAAGACGCTTCAACAGTGAGGAATGCAGTTAGCGACCCATGGCTAGACTGCTTGCGTCAGGGTCAGCGACCCATAGCTTGACTGCTTGCGTCAGGGTCAGCGAGCCATAGCTGATCAAGAACCTACTCCACCTCCAAGTGGTGGTCCTTGAAACAGGCTGCATCATTGCAGTCTGGCTGAGTGAGTAGGGATCGAAGAGAAAAGGCAAACCCGGTCCCAAAAATGCCGTGCTGAAGTCGGATGTGTCGGCCGAAAGGCGCAAATAACGCAGCTTCGCTGTAAACAGACACAACACAACCAACGTCCTTTTCAGGATGAACAAATAAGAAAACTCAAGTGAAATTATGTAATTCCTGAGACAAACTATTAGTAACTTTATAGACACTATTGCGTTGATTATCATAAATTCTATACATATTTGATTAAATACATATCCGATATATATGACTGTCGCAGATATAGTTGATTGTGCACTCCAATTGACATTGAATGAGAATCCAATTGTCGCATAAAGAGTTTATTATAGTAAGGAAGATGTGTAGAAAGCGCATCGACCTTTATACACTAGTTTTCACAGATGTGAGCTAGTGTTGAGGGAAAGAGTTAACAGAAGGGCACAGGTTGGTGTCAGTGATTCTCTCACCTTTAGACTGCCAACTCTTGTATTTTTCTGGCGACGACTAACTCTTTCTTACTCAAATCTTTTTGAAGATGAACTAGTAGTAATAAGTAATACAAAGAGGGTTGAGAATGTTTTTCTGAACAGAACATACAATCTACTAAGTCAAACTCAGAATGATGGTGAGTTACAGAATGTACACAATTACTTTAATTACAGTAGAAATATAAAATCAATGTTGACATGTACTTTGAAAAGAAATACTAGGAAATTTAGAACTGTCAGTGTCTTTGGTTCAGATAAGAAGTAAGAGGCTATTTTCCTCACTGACGAAAGTTTATTCCTATGGCTATTTCGTGGATAAGTGAATTCTGATTTTGGTCTGGGTTTTACGTAGACTTATCTGCTTGGACTTCTCCTGGGCGTCACAGTAGGTAGGGATTACCAACTGGAGAATTTGATTCAGTTGAGCAACAGTCCAAGAGATGACTAGGCTTTCCGTTAACCTGGTTGTGCAGTGATGTTCAGGTGCTGACGAGGTGTTGACTGCTTAAATCGATAGACTGCTCAGGGTTGCTATAGACTGCACAGGGTTGCTGACTTGTGATCACCGCTCGAGGGTTTGAGACGTAAGCACTAGTTCTCTCTGTAGCATAGAGCAACTAGGTGGTTTACTCGCAACAATTGACAGAAATCAAAATCCAGAAACTGGCTAGGATTCTGCAACTGGGCTGTGGAAGACAATACAGGCAATCAATCTTCTGTTTGTTTTACAGATATATTTCCTACAGCCATTCTGGACATTTCGTCTCAGAATGGTGCCTAAATATATATTTACCTGAAACCATAACAGTCAGTCTTCCTTAAAAGCGACTGTCCGTTTGTTTACAAATTCCTGTCTAGCGGTAGTCTCACAATAAGGTCGGGTCAGTAAGGTCAACCTTTGTTATAAGCAGACGCCTGGCCGTGTGCGTTCATGCGTGACTGCATTGGAGGAATGCTATTTCATTCACTCGTCCGTTGAACAACACGGTTCTTCTCTCGTTCACAACAGTTTTCTTCATCACTTTCCTAATACAATTAGCTTGTAGTACTTTCTCATATCAGCCAGTACTCTTACATCATTATAATGCATCAATAACATTCATAATACATAAATGCAAATATAGCTTTCAATCTAATGTAAAGAATTAAAACCACAATATTAAGTAATTCACACTTTACATCCATTAACTAATCCCTTGATATTAGAGTTAGCTAATTAAGCGAATACTGAGAGTTTGCTTACCGCTCAGGACTTTATCCACAGCTTAAGAAATAGAACTTTAGTAGCTTTTACTCTAAATCACATATACTGTAAATATGAGGTAAGTTGAGGTTTCTATTCTATAACTTATAAGCGTGCGTTGTCTTCCCAACGGTTAACCAGCAAGTGATCTTAAAACTCAGCATATGTTCGCATGAAGTTAAAATATTCCTGTTCCCACGCCAAGAGTTAATTATTTCCCGTATCATGCTCAGGCACGTACCAAGATTTATCGGCGTTCTCCAGTTGACCACTGAACACGGAAATTTAATACTCTGGGAACCACTGGTTTCTACCAAGCTAATAAATCGTATAAGACATCCCTAAAGCCTGCTTTTAAGGGTCTTAGAAGAAGAAGATAAAATTTTGGATCGAATGACAGGGCTATTAATGAGGACTCGAAAAAACAGCTAAAGAAACGAACACAGGTGCAAATATTTCCGTAGAGAAAAACAGACAAAATGGGAAGGAATAGAAAAGTAAGGAATTTTAAAATAATCTAGACATAACCTTCGAGCACTCTGTGACAGGTACTCCCCAATTAAAATAGTTGCAAACTATTCAACGAGAGAAGGTCTTTGTCTAAATTATAAATTCCTTCTGTCACCCAACTTTTCAATTCTCTCGACCTTTGTCCGCTTGCTAACGCTCCACTTGGCCATGGCTCTACATTTTGAGAATCCCTGGTCTGAGTTCTCAATGAGCTAACTTTCGTAATTTCTTCTGGGCCCGTTCGTCCGGCCAAAATGCTGTACTCATTCACCTCTTCATACAAAAGAAATTTCATATGAACTAGTGTAGAGAGTGCACTATCTGTTGTGAGTTCACTGCGCTTTGTCTGCCATTGTTCCGTGGCCCGCTTGAATGGGCGTGCAAACCATCCTTTGTCACGGTAACAACGAAATTCTTGCTTGTGTCTCTTCCTTAAGAAATGGGGACTTCTCATGTATCTCCTTAACTCTGCTTCTACGTTTGACCTGCCTAGGCGGTAAATGTTCTTTTTCTTTCTTTCTGGATTGAAAGATTTAAATGGGCTACGTGAGTTCAATCTCACAAAAGTTAAGTTTCCTAAACATCCCAAAGTTTCAGATAACTTGTTCCTTGACAAATCACACCAAGATTGAGGGTAACTGGCGTTCAGGTATGAACGAGGCAGTTTTTCGTGGGTGAAAGTCAAATTTATAGCTGTGAGCACAGGTGGTTTAATGCGGGTGTCATTCTCTCCCTTCCACTTTCTCTCTATTCGCTGGTTATTCCCATTATCCATACTCTTCTCAACCACATTCGTATCTTGTATCTCAGTCTCGGCTGAATGATTCTGAGCCTGGGCTTTTCCTATCACTGTTGTGATTTTCTCAAGCAAAATTTGGTTTAGATCTTTCAATGACCCTGACGTATCTCCACTCATTTGAAAATGTTCATCTCCTTCTGTAAAACTAATCGTCTCCTTGAGATTAGGGAAGCTGTTATAGAATGGCTTCTCAGCAGAAGTATGACCTCTCTCATTTTCATCCGTGCACTGAGGTATGAAAAGGTCAGGCTTGGAGCTGACAACCTGCATTCCATTGTTTCTCTCGACGACGATATTTTCCCCGGTGGTTTTATGTTCCTCTGGTCCATCGTTTAGTAAGGGTGCTAAAATTTCCGTTTCCATGATGTTTTCACAGAAGAACATTTGTCCACCTGACGCCTGTGAACTACGTTCGCTGGGTGTCATATTCGCTTCTCTCTCACAGAGAAGGTGTGGGGTTTTAGGTTCTGGGTTAAACCCAATGATATGGCAATGTTCTGCCGGTTTATACTTTTCCAACATTCCAGTGGATAAAGTCACAGGTAAAAAAGTTTCCTCTTGAACCTGGTCTACGACCATTGTGTCTCTATGAGTCACATGTTTTATCAGACCTTTGCGTGGTTCCGCGTGTACCATTAAAGGCTGTTTTAGTTCTCCTAGAACTATGTAACTTCCCTTGTCGTTCACTCCGTTAGTGTCAACAATGAGAGGTAACTCTGGGCTACTTTTAAGCTCTCTGTCCTTTTGTTGCCCAGATGACATTAATCGCGGGATGGGGCCGTTACTGAAGTTATCTGTCTGCTTAGACGTTTCTGTACAGTCCTCATTCCTTCGGTTTTTCCTTTCTTGAAGGGTTACCGTGGTTCTATTGTTTTTGTAGTCCTGAGCGCTTTTGTTGTGGTTATTAAATCCGTCTTTGTGTGCTTTCTGAGATTGAGCGAAGGCATGTTGTTGATTATTATAGATGTTCGGGGTGTCTTGGGAATTCCTCTTCTGGCGTGTTCCTGACGAGAGGGTACTTTTCCTCATACTACCTGCATTTATGTGCGTAGGTACCTTCACAAAGGGGTCATGACTTATCGAGTTCGATGTCCGCCTCTCTGCTTTGCCTAAACTTGGGCTCTGAGTACTAAGTTGCGCTTCCTGTGGAGCAGAGGGTGCTTCCTCTTGAAATAATGGTTCATCTGACCTGGGAGTGGGGCTCTGGGATTCCGTGGCCTCATGACTAGTCATGGGTTTCAAATCTCTTGGCGAGTTTTGAGTTTCCAGTGGCGGCGTCTTCAACTTAAGGTAAAGTTGAGCTTCCAGCTGTTCCTTCTCATAAGCTGCTTCACTGCTTATGGCCTCTTCTTTCCACTTGGCTTCCTTCTCGTTCCAGTCGCGAGTCCATTTTTCATCACTCTCTATCATTTCCATCTCAGTTCTCGTGAAAAGTTCTGCCTGTTCTAAGACATGTTTCGCAATTAACTTTCTCGAGTAACCTCTTTCCTCGCCTTCCAAATAAGAGTCACTTATCCATGTATCTAAACATCTTATAATTTTTATGGAATCGTTCACTTTGTGATCTTTCAAAAATTGGATAAATTGAGCTCTAAGTTCAGCTACTGCGTTCATTTTAGATCGCTGGGTAGGTAGTTCAATCTCTCAGTATTCGCTGCACTAGTTTCCAGTTATTACTAATAATTCTATGAAGTATTGTAATAATAAACCACTGATCAATTTACAGAAGCTCGAGGTAATACTATTAAGTCTACTGACGTAATGTATCCCTTTACAGATGCTAGTATAATTGATATTTTAATAATACTTATTTCTGCTGAATTAAGGTATTATTAACTTTAGACAGACGCTACACTTGCTTCCGATTATTACTAATAATTCTATGAAGTATTGTAATAATAACCACTAATCAATTTACTGAAGCTCGAGGTAATACTATTAAGTCTACTGACGTAATGTATCCCTTTTCAGGAGACTAATATAATTGATAGTTTAATAATATACTTATTTCTACTGAATTAAGATATTATTAACTTGAGCCAGACTCAAGTATAATTTATTTATTTTTAACCCTGTGTATACTCTTATTTCTTCTGAAGTAAGGTATTACAATTGCAGCCAGTCTTTCACACACAATCATCAACTTGTACACTTAGTTATCTTAAGCCACTAATTAACTTAATGAACTTAATTAATCTAAGTAACTTAATTAATTAAATAATTAATTAATTTATTCCAGGACCATTCAGATTTCACTTTCCTTATTCTACTGTGTAATTCCACAATTCTGTTCAGAAAATATAAGAAGTTTCGTTGTCTAGGGATATATAATAGATTCTACTCCAAGGTATTGATAGACTACTAGTAAAAGATTCAACAATTCTTCTGCAGATAGGTAACCAAAGGTAAGATTCCGGACTGAGACCCCAGTTTGTCGCAGATATAGTTGATTGTGCACTCCAATTGACATTGAATGAGAATCCAATTGTCGCATAAAGAGTTTATTATAGTAAGGAAGATGTGTAGAAAGCGCATCGACCTTTATACACTAGTTCTCACAGATGTGAGCTAGTGTTGAGGGAAAGAGTTAACAGAAGGGCACAGGTTGGTGTCAGTGATTCTCTCACCTTTAGACTGCCAACTCTTGTATTTTTCTGGCGACGACTAACTCTTTCTTACTCAAATCTTTTTGAAGATGAACTAGTAGTAATAAGTAATACAAAGAGGGTTGAGAATGTTTTTCTGAACAGAACATACAATCTACTAAGTCAAACTCAGAATGATGGTGAGTTACAGAATGTACACAATTACTTTAATTACAGTAGAAATATAAAATCAATGTTGACATGTACTTTGAAAAGAAATACTAGGAAATTTAGAACTGTCAGTGTCTTTGGTTCAGATAAGAATAGGAGGCTATTTTCCTCACTGACGAAAAGTTTATTCCTATGGCTATTTCGTGGATAAGTGAATTCTGATTTTGGTCTGGGTTTTACGTAGACTTATCTGCTTGGACTTCTCCTGGGCGTCACAGTAGGTAGGGATTACCAACTGGAGAATTTGATTCAGTTGAGCAACAGTCCAAGAGATGACTAGGCTTTCCGTTAACCTGGTTGTGCAGTGATGTTCAGGTGCTGACGAGGTGTTGACTGCTTAAATCGATAGACTGCTCAGGGTTGCTATAGACTGCACAGGGTTGCTGACTTGTGATCACCGCTCGAGGGTTTGAGACGTAAGCACTAGTTCTCTCTGTAGCATAGAGCAACTAGGTGGTTTACTCGCAACAATTGACAGAAATCAAAATCCAGAAACTGGCTAGGATTCTGCAACTGGGCTGTGGAAGACAATACAGGCAATCAATCTTCTGTTTGTTTTACAGATATATTTCCTACAGCCATTCTGGACATTTCGTCTCAGAATGGTGCCTAAATATATATTTACCTGAAACCATAACAGTCAGTCTTCCTTAAAAGCGACTGTCCGTTTTGTTTACAAATTCCTGTCTAGCGGTAGTCTCACAATAAGGTCGGGTCAGTAAGGTCAACCTTTGTTATAAGCAGACGCCTGGCCGTGTGCGTTCATGCGTGACTGCATTGGAGGAATGCTATTTCATTCACTCGTCCGTTGAACAACACGGTTCTTCTCTCGTTCACAACAGTTTTCTTCATCACTTTCCTAATACAATTAGCTTGTAGTACTTTCTCATATCAGCCAGTACTCTTACATCATTATAATGCATCAATAACATTCATAATACATAAATGCAAATATAGCTTTCAATCTAATGTAAAGAATTAAAACCACAATATTAAGTAATTCACACTTTACATCCATTAACTAATCCCTTGATATTAGAGTTAGCTAATTAAGCGAATACTGAGAGTTTGCTTACCGCTCAGGACTTTATCCACAGCTTAAGAAATAGAACTTTAGTAGCTTTTACTCTAAATCACATATACTGTAAATATGAGGTAAGTTGAGGTTTCTATTCTATAACTTATAAGCGTGCGTTGTCTTCCCAACGGTTAACCAGCAAGTGATCTTAAAACTCAGCATATGTTCGCATGAAGTTAAAATATTCCTGTTCCCACGCCAAGAGTTAATTATTTCCCGTATCATGCTCAGGCACGTACCAAGATTTATCGGCGTTCTCCAGTTGACCACTGAACACGGACATTTAATACTCTGGGAACCACTGGTTTCTACCAAGCTAATAAATCGTATAAGACATCCCTAAAGCCTGCTTTTAAGGGTCTTAGAAGAAGAAGATAAAATTTTGGATCGAATGACAGGGCTATTAATGAGGACTCGAAAAAACAGCTAAAGAAACGAACACAGGTGCAAATATTTCCGTAGAGAAAAACAGACAAAATGGGAAGGAATAGAAAAGTAAGGAATTTTAAAATAACCTAGACATAACCTTCGAGCACTCTGTGACAATGACATCTTATTGCCATCAGTATAGTTTCATTGTAAATTTCTAAAATCAAGATTAGTTTACTGACTTTTCTTTGGTGTTACATTGATGTCTAATACTGTAAGATTATGTCATTTTTGTATTTAATTAATGGCGGCTCCTTCTAATAATTCAGTACCTTAAAAGGGAAAAGTGGCATGGATACCTACCAGCTCTTAGTCTACTCAGAGGATTCTTAACCTGTTAAGAGACAGTTAATTTCCAGTATCCCTATAAATAGATCTGCCAGTGATTCTCATTCTATTTTTCTTCCTGCGGAACTTATACTTACATTTTCTGCAGATTTTCCTCGAGCCAAAATTTCAATGAAATTATCAGGGACAGTTCTGGTACTTATTCATACTTTCATTTTTTCTTCCATCTATCCATCAATATAGTCAGCCAGGAACAATTGGTTACCACGATTTGACATAAACAAAGTTGTTTTAACAAGGAAAATTATACTTAATTTTGATCATCATCGGATGATATGGGTGGAAATTTTACAGATTTCATCTACTGTTGCCAATACTTTGGTATTCAACTGGCCAGGTGTTGACGATAAATCGACCTAAGGCCGGCACTGTCTTTAATCATTGCTAAGTGTATATAGGACGACGTTGTCAGCCCCATACAGAACCTCATATTAGTTCTTCCTTACGACAGATCTGAGGGAACAGTACCATTTTTGTTTCGTTGTATCCTCAGAGATCAACGGGAATTATACGAGGTATTTGTGAAATATACAAGGTGTCCCTAAAGTCTGGACACATGGGCAAAAATACATATTTTCAAGAAATGAAATTTATTAACAACATTTTATTCAATTGGAATATTAAATAACGTCTTCAATATGATTTCCATCATTTGGGATGCAAAGGTTGACGCGCTTTGCAAACTTCACGCAAAATTCCTGTGTTAAGTGATGTCCCTAAAGTCTGGACACATATGACATCTGTAATTTTGTTTCCTCCACAGATTAAATATGGCTTTGTCGACAGAAGAAAGAATATAACTGGTACTTCTCCGTGGACGTGAAGGATGGTCATATCGAAAGATAGCAGATGAATTTAATGCACATCATCCAAGGAGGATTCCACTTGGCTTTTCCACGGTGGCGAAGGTGGTTAAAAAGTTCAAAGAAACTGGCACTATCGTGGACAAACCCCGTTCTGGACGACCAAATGTATCAGCCGAAACGAAAGAATTTGTCATGGCTAAAATTTATACTAGCCCCAAAAAATCACTTCGCAGGACATCCATGGAGCTGGGTGTTCCCAAAACAACCATCAGTCGTATCTTAAAAGAGCACAAATTTCATCCGTACAAGTTACAAATCTTGCATCACTTAACAGAGGATGACCCTGATAGACGACTTGAGATGTGTGAATGGTTTTCCAATAAATTGGATGAAAACATTCGTTTCACCGAAGACTCTGTGCTGTTCAGCGATGAAGCTTTGTTTTATGTGAATGGTGAGGTTAACAGACAGAATGTTCGATACTGGTCGCAAAGCAATGCACATTTTGTGGATTATGCAAAACAGCAAGGAGCGCAAAAAATTATGGTGTGGTGTGGTTTGTGGAAAGCTCATGTGTTGGGAACATGCTTCTTCGATGAATATGTAACTGGTGAGACTTATCTCGCCATGCTGAGAGATCAATTAATGCCCCAACTTGAAAGTTTAGGTGAAGGACTTCCTGAATGGTTCCAACAAGATGGCGCCCCTGCCCATTTCGCCACGGTGGTAAGAGATTGGCTGAATGACAATTTCCCTAACTGGATTGGAAGACGTGGTCATGTGGAGTGGTCTCCTCATTCACCTGACCTTAGCCCCCTTGACTTCTTTTTCTGGGGTATGCTAAAGGAGAAGGTGTACTCAATGAAAATCACAGATGTAACACACTTGATTGAACGCATAAAGAGTGAATGTGCTAAAATTGACGGCAATGTGGATTTATTACATCGAGTTCACGTGAATTTTGCAAAGTGCATCAACCTTTGCATCGCAAATGATGGAAATCATATTGAAGACGTTATTTAATATTCCAATTGAATAAAATGTTGTTAATAAATTTTATTTCTTGAAAATATGTTTTTTTGCCCATGTGTCCAGACTTTAGGGACAACTTGTATATAGGGACAACATGTATTTTCGAAGCCAATCACCACGTCAGCTTAGATTTATTTGACACTGACACTAAAAATATACTATCTGACTTGTTCCAATTATATGATTGGCTGTGTTCGGGAAATCCAACTGTTACGTTATCGCACTTGTTATGAAGTGAAGCGGTGCACGAGTGAAGGTCATAGTCAAACAGTGGGATATAATTAGATCTCTCGCAATTTTTAATTACATATTATTTAATTGGCACATTACCTTTTTGTTGTCTTGGCAACGGGACATATCATATTTTTATGATAGTGTTGGCTGTATGTTGACTTGAAAGTGTTATTGTTATTGTTGTTATTGTTAATCAGAATCGACCTCACTGCACTCCGGGCAAGCCCATAGGTGCTCAGTCTCCCTCAGCAAATGTCGAAGGGTATGAATGCTAATTGTACCTGTATTACGCTGGTTGTACATACGACTTGAAAGTGATAACAATAATAACAAAGTATCTGATATAGGCCTACCTTTTGTAAGAGCTTAAAAGGATGGACAATGTCACGGGTTGCCTCCCCTTTGCTCTGCAGTGATGGTCCAACAATGGCCAAAACCTAGAGTATCTAATGTGGGTCTTCAAAGGTATCTACCTTCGCACAAGATTACTCTTGGAAGAGATACAGATAAAAGGATGATGATGCTTCTAGCTCGAGGGAGTATTCATAAGATAATTCAGAAATCAAGAACAATGCTGAATTGGAATGAGAAATTGTTAACTTTGTATCTGCCCGACACCTTTTATGAAGAATTATTATGTATTTTAGCTCGATTTAATTCAGTGAAATCTTAATTTAGTAGCCCTGTTGAAAGTGTATTTAAGGCGGCTGAGACATATGGGTGCAGAAAAGAACAGGACCACGAACCATAAATTCAGAGAACTGAAATAAAGGACAGAATAGAGACTATAAGGGAAAAACTGGAAGGAGGCTCAGAAGTAAAAACAACAGTAAGCATAAACAATAAAAGCGAAAACTCAGGAACCGGGACAGCTAACAAAAAGAAAGGACTCACGGAAGATGAAAATCAGAACAACCAGAAAAACACAACCAAAAGAAATCAGGAAACCAGAGGAGAAAACAAAGAAGACAAAAATAAAAATTCAGGACCGAAAGCGCACAAAAATACCCAACCCAGTCCCAGAAAACAAGATGACCACGTGGAGACCAGAGCCCTGATAAAGATCACTCAAGTTGCTGGCAAAGTAGCAAAACTTAAGGCATTAGATGAAGTCAAGATAATAACCATTCTTGAACCAGTGTTAGGCAAAAAGGCGATAGCCAAGATATACAAAACCCATTTTGGCATAAATATTATCCCAAACGAAAGTGACAAAATAAAAGAGATGTTAGAAGACCTTAAACTACCAGCTAAAACAGTGACTCTTGTTCACGACATCCAAATAAAGCTAGAGATAACCAAAGAAACTAACAAATGTGTTATAAAGGGGATAAGCACCAAACTGTCAAGCGAGGAAGTTCTAAACAACCTGGTCAAGCAGAACCCATGCATAAAGATGGTGCATGTCGAAATGGTAAATGTCAAAGGGAATGTAGATACACCTGTGGTTGTCTTAACAACGGAAGGTAGAGAATCCCCCAAGACATTACTGTTTGAGAAAAAACAGAAAAACACAGAAGCCTACATTCCGCCAGTATTGCAGAGCTCAAACTGCATGAAATTTGGCCATGGCCGAAATAGCTGCAAAGGCAAGACAATATGCAGTTACTGTGCCGGTATGCACCCCGCTGCGCAGTGTGAAAAGGCAAAGGTTGATGCCGATTACAAAAAAGCGAATTTAAACAGAAAGTGTAGCAACTGCAAGAGAAACCACAGAGCCAGGTTTCAGGGCTGTTCAGTATACCAGCAAACCAAACAAGCACTAAAAGAATCTTAACAAGGACACCATTCAAAATAGTGATCCAAGATATGAAAGAAAAAGCCACCAACACAGACACTAAAGTTGCAGCAGAAATAACATCTGTAAAAGAAGAGATTAGGATAATTAAAACTCAACTGCCAGAAGGAAAAGAGCAGGAAGATATTAACAAAACAAAGAACCAGTCAGACAATTCGGCTACATCATTGGAAAATGTGTGTGCGCGGGAAAGTACAGAGGAAGTCCTCGAAGAAATAAAAGCCATACAGCACCAAATTGCCCAAGATGTAGTAAAATTGTCTGAACTGAAAGAGGAAAATGAAATATTACAAGTTAAATTGTCGGAACTAAAAGAGCAAAATCAAATAATACTAAAAAGAATGGAAAGTGAAAGGCAAGAGCTAAACATAGACAGAGAGGGAGCAATCATAGCTGAAAAAATGAAAGTGAACTAAAAGAGCATAATACAATAGGAAAACAAAAACAACCTAGAAGAATCTATCAAAGAACAAGTTGAGATACTTTTACCATATTTAGTGAAAACAGTTTTGGACAAAATGACAAGCCTGAATGAGGAATCCCTTGAGAACATGGTAGATAATGGGCCCATGAGTTCAGTAAATAAAGAATAAGAACAAATTTGATAGTTTAACCAAAAACAAAAAGAATACTAGATGATATTAAAGTTCAACTTAAAGGATTTAGAATTATACAGTGAAATTGTAGGGGTATCAAAAATAATTTTGCACCCCTACTTGCAGAGACAGGAGGAACTAACACTATATATGCTCTTCAAGAGACACTTTTAAACCCTAATAGTAGATATAGTTGTAAGGGCTTTAAGATACTTAGGCACGATAGGAAAGAAGGTAGAGGAGGGGGTGTCGCAGTCTTAGTTAACGAAATTATAGACTGGGAAGTATTTGATACAACCAACATAGAAGATATCCAGGTCACTATAGCAGCTGAACCAAACAATCTAACAATCTTAAATGTATACGCTAAAAATGGTACAATCAAAGATGAAGAAATATTCGCCACAAGCACCAGACTAGGCCCCAAAACAGTCATAGTAAGCGATTTTAATTCCCATCATTATGCTTGGGGTGGACAACATGCAGACAATGCAGGAAAGCGCCTACTTGATTTTATAGAAAACAATGACCTGCTAATACTAAATGATGGAACTGCAACTAGGATTAATCCACAAGCTAACAGGGCAGACTCAGCAATAGATATAAGTATAGCAACTAACAACCTTTCGAATGTAAATTGGAAGTGTTACAAGACACAAACTCAGATCATCTGCCCATTGTACTAACCATACATGAAAACGTCGTTCCAAACCCAGAACCAGAGAAACCGACTTTCAACTATGAAAAAGCAAAATGGGAAGCTCTCCAATCAGAGCTGGAGGTGATGGAATATAAAGACATGGAATCAGATGATACTGACTTGTGGGCAGAAACACTGACCAATAAAATTCTTAAAATAGCAATAAAATATATACCAAATACAAATATGCCACCTGTGGCAGAGAGATTTATGATTAATAAATTTCCGTATCTTTTCTTTAATCATCACTATCTTTTACCTTTCTTTCGTTTTTTCCTGCCTTCCTTGTCGCCTAAGCCTGGTGGAACTTTACCCTCCAAATTTTCAAACCTTTCTCATTTTTCAAGCATTTAATTGCTGTCCGCTAATTTCCTTTTGAAGTGGGTTTACGAGTAGATCTGGTCCAGCTTACCTGTAATTATCGAGGCAGCGATCATAAAAATCGCTGTAATGAGATCAGACAGTGATGGAAACGGCAGAAAATCGTCTACTAGCTTTTCCTAAATTCGCTCGTAGAAAGTAATTATGCGGGGTTGTGGTAAAGTGGGATGTTATAAATATTTATAGGGGACTTAGTGTACTGACTGAGATCAGCTGTGAAGGTATCTATATCTAATAAGAGTAGTGTATTATAGATAACCTTACTTGCTACCACATATTTTTACCTCAGTCAGAATTATTCTGGAATATTGTGATGACTACGTTATATGTCTAGGGTATGTATATGATGAAGTGTAAGTCACAACAACAACAGACAGATAAACAATTTAATTTATTCCACCACACTTGACAACACTGTGACACTCACATACATATAACACTCTATGAGAATATCTTAAATGAGTCACTGATAACTTTTCAAATATCAATATGTATTCAGTGCTGTCATTAATGTATATGTGTCCTGATTCAAATACAAAGTGAACCAGGAATCACAATCAATTTTAATTACAAGTTATATATACAGAATTTATCAATATGAATCTTGTAGTGACATATTTTATTAATAGTATCCTATGTGTGTCAGTTGTGTAGTGGTAATATGAGGAATACTGGTTTTGTTTAGTTTTTTCAAGCTCTGTTGGTATTTGTCATCATGACTTCAATAGTTTGTTTCTGTTGGAACTAGTATTGGAGATGTTCTCAGTTCCTGGCATTAAAACAATTAATTTCCCCTCTTAATTTTATTTTACAATGTCAGTTTAAGCTGGGGGTACATAATGTTGAGCTCAGCTGGCCACATCAGCTTATCTTTCGTGATGGCGGCAGGAAAAGACTCCTCTGCTCGATTGCTCCTCTGTGCTCTGGAGACACCTCACTGTTAGCTATATGGACCAAGGAGTATGCTGTCCGACTCTGGATTCAGCAAAGCTCTGACCAAGTGCTGCTCAATAACTTTAAGACCACAGTCCCTGAAACAAGAAGGTTGTACCTCCTACTTCAGAACTAATTTATACTCTATTTCTACACTGAGCACAATACAAAACAAACACTGAGTTCAGAGCATTAGGCCAACTGTCAGCTTCATCTGAATTACTTTATACCAGTATTTTCCTCCCTAATGGTTACTACGCCTCTGCAATTCCAGCATTATTTCTTTTTAGTCAATAATCTAGGTGTCAGTGTACTGCTTGGCAATTCCATGTAGTTTTACTTTCCTCCGACACCTTCTGTTCAGGCTGGAGCACTATAGGCTTTACTTCATGTTCGCTACTGAACCACACATATATACAGACATAATTATCAATTTACATTCAATTTTCATTTAAAAAGATTTCAAATATTTCAAACCTACCACAATTCATGGAAATAATACACAGTGACGTTGAATGGCAATGAATATAGCACAACCTCGATCTGCCGATGTCCCAGGCTTTATTTTAGAAAAAATATACACTGGTGCTCAACGCACTGATTCTGTAGTAAGTTTATTACAAGATGTGGCATGGAACAGACGCTCTGAATTGAGTATATTCGCAGCTCTAACCAATCAAGCCATGTTTACCTACTTTTCAAAAAATATTACCCTTCTCACGTTTCCCCTGACAACGAAAGATAGTATTTATAGTCCGACTAATCGTGTTTAGCCTTACATTTGTTGCGCTCCAATCAAATAGGAGTTAACATGGAGACTCATTTCCCGTACAATGGTGGGGTGAAATTCTGCCACTGAGCGATTCTGATTCTAGTGTTGTCTGACACCCTCACGATTTTATTTTGGCTATAATTTGGTAATTCCTAGACTATTTGCGTAATGTTTTACATATTCTTTGTCAGCAAGACCTAAGGAACCCAAATATACAAATTTAAAAGAGCTAAGTGGCTGCGTTCAAAATATGCAATTTCTTCTACCTCCTGTTTACTTCGAAGATGTGCTGTCTGTGTACTGTAATGTTTTCAAACGTAAACCAGTATAATGTCATGTTTCCCAATAAGAATTTTGTAAGTTTTAAAACCTAACTCTGGTATGGGTAGTGTTTTTATCACTGTCGATTTGAAAAAAGGCTAGTGCTTGTGGCCTTACACGCGTGATGGTAGTAATTGTGTATCGCGCGACTGTGGTAGTATTGCCTGTGCCTGCTTTCTGCCTCTCCCTTCTTTCTATCTTTAGTCCATCTGTGTTTTGTTTTTGGTAACATAGTGTAGAAAAAGACATGAATGGAATTTTAAATCTAGGTCAACTTGCGTATTTCAAGGTTTTTCTTAGAAATGGAGTACACTTTTTAGTGTGTTTGGGAAACGCGTGTATACTGCAGAAGGCTTTACTATCAACGTGAAACGTTACAATTTGCAGACGAAGTGGAAAACAAGGGAAATTTCGAGTACAGTCATTGTGACAGCACTGTTCTTTACCACTCTTCTTTCCTTTTATTAAATTTATTTGTTAGGCCTTATATTTTCCTTTTAATTTATATATGTGGATGTAGAATTTCACGACAAATCCTCCCCTCTTAAAACAGACGTTATACGTCAGTCTATACTTCCACATACACATAGAGAAATTTATGTCTATGCCTGGTGATTTCTTTGATTTTCATCGCACGGATGGCGGCTTAAAAAATCTGCATCAACGTTTCTCTAATTTTATTTTGCTCATAAATTAATGCAGGTGGGTCAAGTCAAAGTAAGCACTACTGACGAAGGTTGCCTCCGACCTCTGCAATCCAAGAATCCATTTCAGATATGTTACTGTACAGCTGCAAGTGTTACGGCTTGTCTTACTACTGCTTAGCAATCAATATTCACCATTTTCTCTTCGCTGAGTCTGCTCAACGACATGTCCCGAGAATATTAGATGTTCCTCAATTTGTACGTTATGAGGAGTTGATCTATATGGTGCTATCTGAGTTGTGGAGGGGATCCAATAATTTCCGGATCAGCCGTAATAAACACTCGGACTATCCTCAATTCAAAAGGTAACAATGGAGACACTCTGCTCCTCCGAAATGTTCGCAGCCATCAAAACAATGTTCATGCAACAATAACAGGGCAATCCACATAGGACGTCAGTAAACTCACGACGTATAAAGTCAATGAGTCTTGAAACAGCCGTTGACGTTTTTCTTCATTATTTATTGTGGACGCCACAGTGACAAAATGGTTACGCAAATGTGTAGGCACATCAAACAGTCATTATCACAGCAACATTCAATACAGCAATAAACGGTAGACAGCATTACAATGATGAGTCAGATGCATGTTATATTTCATAGTGCTGTAAATGTAGTCAGGTGGAAAACTCCATCCTTTTCTATAACAGCCAGGAGATAACCAGATGTATGAGATCAGTTCACTCTCCTTAGTTTGACTTCAGCAAGACAGACACGTCTGCCGAAGTATAAATAATGTCCTCAAGAATATCCTCTAGATAATAAAGGTTTTCTAAACCTAGTTCATTTAACAAAGTAGCAAGTAATGGTCCTTGGTACATGCATCAACCGATGCAGTACAATGCAGCGACATGTGAGCTGGGAAAGAACATCTCGTGACGACGACTTTCGGAGACAGGCTATGAATCGAAATCGCTCACGACCCAAAATCGATAGAGTTAATGAAAAAGTCAATTTACCTTGCTTTCATGAAATACACAGAAATATCACGCCTCCCGACATGTGGGAAAACACTAGAGGTATTATCTCGACTAAACGAAATATCCATAAGAGGACTACACATCCCTGACAGAACAAAAAAAGCGGAGATCCCCTCTTCAACGAGGCATCTCTTTCGCCATTCCAAATCGCTCACTCCCACTAGTGGTGGGCGGAAACCGATCGACCAAACAACAAGACAAGTCATGCGCAGTCCAGCGCAAAAATGACCACAGCTCAAAAGTTAACTGCATTCGATACCAACGCGAGAAGACAAATGCTTACCGAGAAAAGTGACTATAGATTTCAAGCAGTTGTTGCCCTTGCGTTATAAAACAGATATTGAAATAAAACGATGTTGCGAGAATTTATCACGCAACATATCACCACCTCCTCCCGATAAAAAAAAAATGTGGAACATATTTTTTTTTTTTTTTTCAATATCAAAGAGCAAGCGATAAGCGGCTCAAAACGCACGAATTATGCGCTGATAATTAATTAAATTGCCAAACAATAGGCTAATTATAGAGTGTCTGGTGAGGATATACCTCAACAGAAAAATAAATATGTCTCAAAAAATATTCACATCGGGGAGGTGTCACCAACACACATCACGTTAGCATGTAAACACAATATACGTATGCAAGTTACTATAATCATCATTAAACAGCATACTCTAATATTGTCTTTAAAAATGGATGTACAAATCTGATAGGAAAATTTAAATAGTACATTCTTTGACATGTAATGACATAAGTACATAGTAAAGTTAAACTACATGACGATCCAGGACATATGCTCTGGTATTCCGAGGGTAAGTACACAATCTAGAACTCGTAAGGTAAGTCCTCAGCTCAACAATGACATTCTGAGAAAGTACAAGCAATATAATGCTAATTAATAACTAATATGCTTCATAAGGTACAATACATTATTAATAATTGTGGCTGTTTAGTAAACTAACGGCCCTTATATTAACTACTCAGTCCTCCTCTATCATCTTAAAAAACGAACAGAAGAAGATGACAACAAAGCACGATAGTGTGTACATATAAAGTAAGTACAGATGTGCTAATCTATTGTAGAAATATAGGTGTGTTATGACTGTGTAATATATAGAAATATAGGACAGAAGTATTAGTTGGAGTCATGTGGGCATCTAGACAAAATGTCAGCCATCACATTATCCGCACCACGGATAGCTCGTACCGTGAAGTGAAAAGGTTGAAGAGCTATAGCATATCGAGTGGATCTCGAACTCTTCAAATTCTTAGTCTGAATAGCTGTAAGAGCTTTCTGATCAGTCTCTAGAATGAAATGTGCGCCCAGGAGGAATCTTTGTAGCTTTAGAATTGACCAAACCATCGCTAACAACTCACGGTCTAAAACCGAGTAGTTCCTCTCTGCCGCATTTAGTTTTCTAGAAATGTACATAACAGGATGCAGAGTATTTGCATATTCTTGCATCAGTGCTGCTCCAATCCCAGTGGATGAAGCATCACTCCGAAGAACAAAAGTCCTATCAAGGGTAGGTAATCTTAAGATGGGAGGAGAAGAAAATATATTCTTTGATTTGGTCTAGTGAAGATTGGCATTCTTCAGACCTACGGAGCAGATTATGCGAGGCTTTCTTCAAGAATGCTGAGAGCGCTGCCATGATCGAAGATAAATTTGGAATAAATCTCCCATAAAATTGAATTAAACCTAAGAGACTCCTAACTTGTTTCTTCGTTTTAGGAACAGAGATGTTCAGTATTTTGGAAGTATTGTGGTCTTCTGTCTTCAAGAGACCATGACCAACACGATGACCCAGGAAAGAGATTTCACCAAAACCAACAAAAGCTTTAGAAGGTTTTGCTGTCAAATTATTCTCACGTAGAGTGGACAGTAAGTCATATAACCCTAAATAGTGATCTTCCCAGGTATCACTGAAGAGACAGATGTCATCTAAGTATGCGATGACATCCGAACGATGTGACAGAATTCGACGCATCATGCGAACGAAAGTGGCAGGGGCGTTCATGAGACCAAAAGGCATAACATTCCATTGAAATAGACCCCTAGGTGTAGAAAAAGCAGTAAGAGGTTGGCATGCTCTGCTAAAGGCACTTGCCAATAACCTTTAGACAAGTCAAGTTTAGTGAAGAATCTAGAATTAGAAAGTCTAATCAGTAGATCTTCTAACAAAGGCATCGGTTCAGCGTCGAACTTTGTGACCTGATTCAATTTGCGATAATCAACGCAAATTCGTATGTTCTTATCCTTCTTCCGGACAATAACCATGGAAGAAGAATATGGTGAAGTCGATGGTTCAATTATATTTAATTGAATCATTTCATCCAATTCCTTTTCCACTTGCGACTGAAAGTGTATAGGAATAGGATACGGCCTAACCCTAATTGGATTATTGTCGGTAAGAATTATGTCATGTTCTATGACATCTGTGTGTCCAGGAATGTCAGTGAGAACATCCTGAAATGTTTGTAACATCGACGAGACTTGTCGATGTTCGTCACCAGAAAGATTAGGAGAAACAGAAACGTTTTTTCCAAGATTCCGTGGAATGTAATGGAACCACTGGAAGGGGAAGGTTGACATCAGAGAAGGTAGCTTCCTCATCCTGAATGACAGACAGGGATGAATAATGACCGTGAGGTGCAGGAGCATCATCCGTTGCCTGGAAAATAGGCAGCAAATAGTCCGGACGTTCGTGAAATTCCGAAAGCATGTTTATGTGGAAAGTTTTATGCTTTCCATCAATATCGACCACATAGTCAACATCGGAAATCCGAGAGACTATTGCATACGGACCTTTCCATGCAATAAGAAGTCTATTTTCCCTACTGGGGAGTAGGACGAATGCTTTGTCACCTGGACAAAGTTGTCGTAGACATCTATTCTTGTTAGCAAACTGCCTTGCCTTCTCTTTAGCAATTTCTGATGAAGCAGTTGCTAGCTTACATGCCTCAATGATCTTTTGTCTAAGAGCAATGACATACTCATATGAGGATTGAGTTTCATCGCTAATATCATCGGCAGTGATGAGATCGTGTAATAAAGACATAGGGCCCCCCCGGGGCGTGGACGCGCGCCAAAGACAAGTTCGAAGGGAGAAAATCCTGTGTGTTCATTAGGGACTTCTCTATAGGCAAAGAGAGCCGCGGGTAAAACCCTGTCCCAATCTTGAGGATGATCTTCAGTTATCTTACCAAGCAAAGTCTTGAGCGTTCTATTCAGACGCTCAACTAACCCATTAGACATAGGATGGTAGATACTACTGAGAGATCGTTCAATATGTAAGGTAGACATTACCTGTGACATAGTGTCAGATATGAGTTGAGTGCCATGGTCTGACAATATTTCTCTGGGGAACCCCAAGCGAGAAAATATCAACCAAAGAGCATCTGCGATATCTGTAGTAGATATGCTCTTAAGAGGAATAGCCTCTGGCCAACGTGTGCACATATCGACACATGTAAGGATAAACTGATGTCCTCTGGCCGACTTGACCTTAAAAGGGCCAATAATATCTATGGCCATTTTCTGAAACGGCCGAATAGGAATGTCAGCAGCCTGGATAGGCGCAGCATGTCGTGGTCCTCTAGATTTGACCTCCTGACATACCTTGCATGATCGGCAGTAAATACGAATGTCCTTATTGACAAAAGGCCAAAAGAAAGCCGCAAGGACTCTCGACTTCGTACGGGCAAAACCCATATGTCCAGCACATTGCGAGTCATGAGCATGTTGTAATATTTGGACTCTCATGCTCTTGGGAACAAGAATTTGCGAATGTGCCGACGTAGTCGAATCTTGTACCATACGTACAAGTACGCCGTTTCTCATTGCAATCCAAGATTTTCTATTTGTATCCTGATTCGGATCACCTTTCTTCGCAAGAACGAAGAATTTTTTTAAAGAAGGATCTTCTTCTTGCAATTTTATGAAAGAGTCACGAGTAATTACTAAGTGACTATCTTGGCTATCAACTTCATTATCACTATTCAGTGAAGTTTCGGGTGTTTGTAGAGCTTGTGCTCTTGTAAAGACTGCATTTGTAGCTTGCATGTTATTATCTTCCCAAGCAGCAATCTGCTGTGGGGTACACTCCATAACTCCGTGGATACGACCAATAATAAGGTCCGCAATAGGATTAGGTAAGAGACAAGCATGCACATCTCCAGTAAAGAAAGGAGTGGCAATGCGAATTACAGCAGTAGGATATTTTTCTAGAGTGCCGCCAAATGTGACACATTTAATAACCCTTCCTGTAGCACAAGATGGATCTACAAGCGATTGTCTAACACCAATAGTGGTGCATCCGGAATCGAAAAGTAGTGAGACCGGAGTATCATTAACAAGACCCTTATGTAGAATTAAAGAACCCCTCCCGTCATGCGCAACAGCAGCAGGAAGAGCGGGAAGTGGGTGACCACAACTCAAAGTAGTTATGGTACCCGGTTCGAATAAAGTACTGCATTGGGGGCATTTGTTTGCTCTCTCAAAGTCAAAAGCAGAACTAGTGACAGCGTCAAAGTTTTTACTATCAACAACATGATTACAGGCTCCCTCAGTTTCCTGTTGTACAGCATTAGCCTGCTGATATCTCTTTTTTTTTGTGTTGAGATCTACCCCGACTATTATTACCTCTGAAGTTATCAGAGTTATTATTATCTCTGCAGTTATTATTGTCTCTATTGTAATTGTTATACTGGTTCGAATTCCAGTTTCCACGATTACTATCATGTTCACATTGATGCGAACATCTATTTGTTTGGTTTTGAGGTCTTCGGCAGGAATAACCTCTATTACCATATCCTCTTTTGAAATGCTTATAATTATTAGGGTGATAGTAACGACCACTATCAGGTTGTCTCCAATTCTTCGAAGAAGAATCACCATGAAATTGGTTTCCATGATTTTGACAGAAATTACCGCTGCCCTTTCTATCAAAATTTTGTTGGGATCTACGAGCAAAGTTTTGACCATACGGAGCTGCCGAAGCAACTGGTAAACCTTCTTTCACCTTAGAGTTACCCATGGTTATGTGTGGGTGCGCAGTTACGTATTGGCAACAGAAATCTTCCATTTCTTTTATTGTTTTAGGTTTACGTTCATGAAGGAAAGCAAGGAGAGACTCATTGACAGACGACATGACTTTGTCTCTAAGTATTAAGTCCATAAGTCCTTCATAAGTTTTTTCCGTCTTAGATAGTTCAACCCATCGTGAGAAAGTAATGCGTATTCTTGCAATAAACTCGGAGAATTCAACTCCATTTTCAGGTAACATGTTTTTAAAATTGTAGACGATAGCCGTCTTCGTTAAGCTGATATTTCTTTAACAAAGCGGCCCTGACAACCTCATAATTGTTCTTGTCAGGTTCATCCACCATATTAAATATACTTAGAGCTTTACCTGTCAGTATCCCTGATAACTGATAAACATATTTTGCTTTGTCTATGTTATGAGCTGTACATGCTTGTTCAAATCTGTCCAGATAGAACATTATGTCATCACTGGAAGGACTAAATGTTGGTAACTTAATCTTAAAAGTATCATTATTAGCCTTCCCAGAAGATGAACCCTTGTTTGAATCATTACCATTACTCATGCTCGTCAATTTCAATTTCTCCAACTCTAAAGCTAAGAGTTTTTCTTCATGTTCCATTTTTGCTTTCCTCTCATCAGACTCTCTTTGTAACTTCCTTTCTTCAGCTTGAGCCTGCATTTGAAGTCTTTCATTTTCAGCTTCTTTTTCAAGTCTTTTATTTTCAGCTTCTTTTTCAAGTCTTTTATTTTCAGCTTCTTTTTTCAAGTCTTTTATTTTCAGCTTCTTTTTCAAGTCTTTTATTTTCAGCTTCTTTTTCAAGTCTTTTATTCTCAGCTTCTAGCTGTAGCTGGAGTTTTCTTTCCTCAGCTTCTGATTCCCCTTTTTGTTTTTCCATTTCCATTTGGAATCTTTTTTCATCCACCTGCATCTGCAGTTTCTTTTGTTCAGCTTCCATATGCAGTTTCTTTTGTTCAGCTTCCATTGCTTTATCATATCGAGCAGTTGCAAATTCTTCTAACTTATCACCAGTCTTCCCAAGCAATTTACCCTGCTCAATAAAGTGCTCAAATGTAGACATGTTGTCTAACATATGAGTCCAAAACCTGAAATAATTAACTAATTTATTTCAAACCTAAGTGTAACAAGTCTTAATTAAGCACTTGTATATTCACATCACATTATATTATCCCAGTCTCTGTGGGAAACAAGTCTCCAATCAAAGAACTTGTATATGAAATATCAGCACTCAAATCTTGATCATAAGTGCACTTCTCATTCAATAGTGCACGACACTATTCATCATTCATTTATCATCAGTATAGTAGTAACAGTGCATTAGCATAGCCCATTAACTAATTACTATAACTGTAAACAATGACTATGTAAACACATGCAGAATGTAAACATTGAAAATGTAAACAACAAACAATGTAAACAATAACAATGTAAACAATAACAAAGATCAGCAACAATACAAAAACTTTCGCAGAAATCAACTAAAAATAAAGCAGAAATTAATGAAATATCACAAAAAATGTGACGATATCTGCGATAGAATTAAACAAAATACATGACACCACAGTGTATAAACAAAAATGTTGTATGAAACTAAATTATAGACAAGAGTAGGCTAACAAATACAAACAAATCACAACAAAACTAAAGAATGTGAAATAATAACGAAAACAATATTAAAACATGTCATCACAGCTAACATAAATAGCAACAGAAGTCGCTTAGCAAATTCCAGTATCGGAAATTTGCAAACCCTACAGAAAACGCTCACAATAGACGACCTCTATGACGTGGCATAATCTAACGGAGACACCACCCAACCGAGAACCCGCTGAAATATAAACATATAAATATACAAATAACATATAGACATATAACATATAGAATGAGATGATACACAGAAGACTCAGCAGAAGTATAAGGGCACAGTTTACATACAAACAGGCCACTTAACTTATAGGCTTCCAATCGTAGAACAGCAGAAAAACGGATGTCAATCAACGTCCTAAAGAGCGAAGCTCCAACGATGATGGCACATCTGAACTGCTTCCACTGCTAACACGATGGTACAAGAGCTTCTGAAATACTGTGTGTTGAGTTGTTTCGGCACTTGACCTTCTAATCCAAAAGTAAGTTGATGGAAATCGGTACTTGGCCTTCTTCAGAAAACAACCCGTTTCAACCGGCACTTGACCTTCTCAAAAAACGACAGCACTGGAACCTTGACAGCAGCAACTTGCTTGACTTGCGTAAAAGATAACAGCAGTCCGAGTTATCCGGCAACATGTAACAACGCCGGGTACTGTCAAATTCTTGTTTCCGTCAAAAAATTGAAATTTTGACTTTTACCGGGCAACGCCGAGTACTTTGAAAATTTTGAAGATGTTGACTGTATTGAAGAATGTTAATTTCTTGAAGGATGCTGATGAATTCTTGTTGAAAATGAAGTGGGTAAGGGACCCCGTGTTTGCTAGTACCAGAATCAAACCAGCTTATGGCCACCAAATGATGCGTGATGCCATATGATGATGGATGGCATCCGCATGTCTGGTTTTGTGTAGTGTGTAGATGTGTTCAGTCAAAACAATGTTCATGCAACAATAACAGGGCAATCCACATAGGACGTCAGTAAACTCACGACGTATAAAGTCAATGAGTCTTGAAACAGCCGTTGACGTTTTTCTTCATTATTTATTGTGGACGCCACAGTGACAAAATGGTTACGCAAATGTGTAGGCACATCAAACAGTCATTATCACAGCAACATTCAATACAGCAATAAACGGTAGACAGCATTACAATGATGAGTCAGATGCATGTTATATTTCAGTGCTGTAAATGTAGTCAGGTGGAAAACTCCATCCTTTTCTATAACAGCCAGGAGATAACCAGATGTATGAGATCAGTTCACTCTCCTTAGTTTGACTTCAGCAAGACAGACACGTCTGCCGAAGTATAAATAATGTCCTCAAGAATATCCTCTAGATAATAAAGGTTTTCTAAACCTAGTTCATTTAACAAAGTAGCAAGTAATGGTCCTTGGTACATGCATCAACCGATGCAGTACAATGCAGCGACATGTGAGCTGGGAAAGAACATCTCGTGACGACGACTTTCGGAGACAGGCTATGAATCGAAATCGCTCACGACCCAAAATCGATAGAGTTAATGAAAAAGTCAATTTACCTTGCTTAACTAAACGGAATATTCATAAGATGACTACACATCCCTGACAGAACAAAAAATAGCGGAGATCCCCTCTTCAACGAGGCATCTCTTTCGCCATTCCAAATCGCTCACTCCCACTAGTGGTGGGGGGAAACCGATCGACCAAACAACAAGACAAGTCATGCGCAGTCCAGCGCAAAAATGACCACAGCTCAAAAGATAACTGCATTCGATACCAACGCGAGAGTGTGAAGCGCTGTGAGCATTTTCCCGAATTGCTCACTCGTCCCACTGCCCACTGTTCTTATGTTAACAATTTTGTTTTCGGTTTTAACTTAGGCGGATCATCTTCAAAATGTCAATGTCAGCCAGCTCCCTAAATGCGGCTTCAAACAGTCCCTGGGTTGACCTGGTCTGAATTTTTTCTATTTTCTCTGGATGCCTTTCTCAGAGTTGCGAATCTAAATATTTTTGGTGAACACTGTTGGGGGGAAGGTGGATACCTATCCTCTATGTCAACCTTATTATTGTTATTTTCCTTGTTATTGTTAGGCCCATATGTTTCAGAATGCTTGGCTGGCATCTGATTATGATTTTCCCAATTTGGGGACTGTACCTTGCTACATTTTTCACAGGCCCCCACAAATTGTGCAATATCAGCAGCTACTTGGGGCCAATAGAATTTTTCTGCTGTCCTTTGACGGGTAGTCCCATTTCTCTGGTGTCCACCGTCTGGTACAACATGTGATTTTGCCATCACTTCTTCTCTGTAGGGAGTTGGAAGTCCCAACTGTCCATATCCTTTGGGTCCTGCTCCCGCCTTCCTGTGGAGCAGTCCATCCCTCAAGTAAAATTGTCCTTTCTTAGGGTGTGCATGGCTGTTTAGTAATTTGTCAAAGCAAGGTTTTAATGATTTGTCCTTTGCCTGGGCCTTTCTCATCTGTTTATCAGAAAAGGTTAATGGTGGTTCCTCCTCCTTTCTACTAGGGGTCGACCTGACCTGAAGCGTGGCCATTACCACAGGTTTTACAGGGCTTCCTAGCAAAACATATTTACTTCCTAACACCAGCGGGTAATTAGGATCGTCACACACGGCTGCTCTAATCACTCCTTCCACGTACCTTGTCTCTACATTTATCTCGGCTACGGGAAGTGTCATGGTGGATATTCCCTTTACGGCCCCTTGTATCTCCACTTTCTCTGTGGTATACTGTTCAGGGTGCACTAGGGTTGCACTCACAACTGAGTCATATTCTAAACCTGAATCGTAAAGGCACCTAACCTTGGCCCCATTACATGTCACTTCTTCACAGATGGGGGGATGTTGAAGATTTATATGATTCTCTGTCAGTTTCTTCTTCCCCTTGTCCACTGTTATCATGCATGCCGCGTGATATGGAGGAACCTTCCTACCACATTCACTAGTATTATGATTATGCATCCTGCATATTTGACAATATTTTCCTTCCTGTCTGAAGGGTTTCCTGTTATCATATTTCCTTTCATTGAATTGTGGGGTTTTATTTTTAATAGTCATTTCGTGGCCTATCAAACTGGTGCTTACCTTTGTTTTGATCTCTATGATCAAATTCATTAAAGTTTTGTGGTGCCCTAAAGTTATCCACCTGTTTCTTTTTATTACCTGTTACCTCTGCTTGAGCTGCTTGATACCTTTCAGGAACATTTAGCAACTCACCCAGCCTCTCTGCACCTTGTTCCATGAGAAACTTTCTCAGGTCTGGAGCCATGGACTCTCTTAATTGCTCTATAAGGACCATTTCCTTAAGATCTTGGGTTTTCCCCAGAGAAGTCCATTTCTCCAAGTATGTCTCTCTCTATTCGTGCAGAGAACTGGTGATAGGTTTCACCTGACAGTAGTTTAGCATTCCTAAATTTTTTCCTATAAAATTCTGCGTTCTTTTCATATCTTAACAAAAGAGCCTGCTTTAGCATGTCATAATTTTCCTGATCACCTCTGCTCATTTTTTGGCAAAAACTTCATAAGCTGCCCCACGAAGTCCCTGAGATAACTTTAAGCTCCACCTTTCTCTCTCTAACCCATACGTGGTAGCTAATAGTTCATACCTATTTAGGTAGCTCTCAATATCATCGTCTTTCTCAACAAAATGATCTAAATGAAAATTCATAGCTGAGGTTGTGGCTCCTTGGCTAGCAGTGGCATCAGAGGCAAAGGGACTGGCACCATTTTCAGGAGCATGGCCTTGAAACTCAAACTCCCTTAGTCGTAACTCATGTTCCCTTTGTAATCTCTTCTCCTCCTTTTCTGCTTCCCTCTCTGCAGTCAATCTTCTTTCCTGTCTTTCTGCTTCCCTCTCTGCAGTCAATCTTCTTTCCTCTCTTTCTGCAGCTAATTTCTTCTCTTCCCTTTCTGCTTTCCAAATCTCTTTAGCCTCTTCTGTCAGCCTCAATCTGCAACCTAGACCTCTTAGCCTCAGCCAAGCCTCAATCTGCAACCTCTTAGCCTCAGCCTCTAATCTGCAACCATCTTAATTTGCCCCTCCTATTTCCTTTTCAGCCTCTAACTTTCTTTCGGCCTCTTTTTCTAATCTTCTTTCTTCCCGTTCAATATATTTGTCACATTCAGCAGTGACATAAGAAATAATAATTTGCCCGTCCATTCCTAACTCTTTCGCAGTCTGTACAGCAGCAGATCGAAATTTTGCCAGGTCGGCCATTGTCTAACAGATAAATGTCTAAAATATTTAACTAAACAATTTTATCTATAACTAATTAACTCAGGACAACACAGGCACTGTGAGCTCAACCTTATTTATTTTCACCCAAGGATACCTTTTAATTCTTATTATTCCCTGAAGTGAATTACCCCCAATATTTGTAATAGGGAAAGGTTCAAAATCCCGAGAGCGAGACCCCAATATATGTGGTAAAGTGGGATGTTATAAATATTTATAGGGGACTTAGTGTACTGACTGAGATCAGCTGTGAAGGTATCTATATCTAATAAGAGTAGTGTATTATAGATAACCTTACTTGCTGCCACATATGTATACCACAGTCAGAATTATTCTGGAATAGTGTGATGACTACGTTATATGTCTAGGGTTTGTATATGATGAAGTGTAAGTCACAACAACAACAGACAGATAAACAATTTAATTTATTCCACCACACTTGACAACACTGTGACACTCACATACATATAACACTCTATGAGAATATCTTAAATGAGTCACTGATAACTTTTCAAATATCAATATGTATTCAGTGCTGTCATGAATGTATATGTGTCCTGATTCAAATACAAAGGGAACCAGGAATCACAATCAATTTTAATTACAAGTTATATGTACAGAATTTATTAATATGAATCTTGTAGTGACATATATTATTAATAATATCCTATGTGTGTCAGTTGTGTAGTGGTAATATGAGGAATACTGGTTGTTTTTTTGTTTTTTCAAGCTCTGTTGGTATTTGTCATCATGACTTCAAATAGTTTTGTTTTCTGTTGGAACTAGTATTGGAGATGTTCTCAGTTCCTGGCATTAAAACAATTAATTTCCCCCTCTTAATTTTTATTTTTACAATGTCCCAGTTGTAAAGCTGGGGGTACATAATGTTTTGAGCTCAAGCCTGGCCACATCAGCTTATCTTTCGTGATGTGTGAACGTTTTTTCTCAGGGTTCCTGGTATTAAAACAATAAATTCCCACTCTTAATTTTTTTTTACAATGGCGGCAGGAAAAGACTCCTCCTGCTCGATTGCTCCTCTGTGCTCTGGAGTAGACACCTCACTGTTTAGCTATATGGACCAAGGAGTATGCTGTCCGACTCTGGATTCAGCAAAGCTCTGACCAAGTGCTCCTCAATCACTGTAAGACCACGGTCCCTGAAATCAAGAAGGATGTACCTTCTACTTCATAACTAACTTAAACTCTCTTGTTACACTGATCACAACACAGCACAAACACTGAGTTCAGAGCATTAGGCCAACTGTCAGCTTCATTTGAAATACTTTATTCCAGTATTACCCTTCTTAATGGTTACTACGCCTCTGCACTTCCAGCATTATTTCTTTTTAGTCAATCATCCAGGTGTCAGTGTACTGTTTGGCCATTCCATGCCGTTTTACTTCTCTCCGACACCCTCTGTTCAGGCTGGAGCATTATAGGCTTTACCTCACGTTTGCCACTGAACTACACATATATATACAGGCATAATTATCAATTTACATTCAATTTTCATTTTAAAAGATTTCAAATATTTCAAACCTACCACAATTCATGGAAATAATACACAGTGACGTTGAATGGCAATGAATATAGCACAACCTCGATCTGGCCGATGTCCCAGGCTTTATTTTTAGAAAAAATATACACTGTGCTCAACGCACTGATTCTGTAGTAAGTTTTTTATTACAAGATGTGGCATGGAACAGACGCTCTGAATTGAGTATATTCGCAGCTCTAACCAATCAAAGCCATGTTTTACCTACTTTTTTTCAAAAAATATTAACCCTTCTCACGTTTCCCCCTGACAACGAAAGATAGTATTTAATATTCCGACTAATCGTGTTTAGCCTTACATTTGTTGCGCTCCAATCAAATAGGAGTTAACATGGAGACTCATTTCCCGTACAATGGTGGGTGGTAAATTCTGCCACTGAGCGATTCTGATTCTAGTTGTTGTCTGACACCCTCACGATTTTATTTTGGCTATAATTTGGTAATTCCTAGACTTTTTGCGTAATGTTTTACATATTCTTTGTCAGCAAGCCCTAAGGAACCCAAATATACAAATTTAAAAGAGCTAAGTGGCTGCGTTCAAAATATGCAATTTCTTCTACCTCCTGTTTCGAAGATGTGCTGTCTGGGTACTGTAATGTTTTCAAACGTAAACCAGTATAATGTCATGTTTCCCAATAAGAATTTTTGTAAGTTTAAAAACCTAACTCTGGTATGGGTAGTGTTTTTATCACTGTCGATTTGAAAAAAAGCTAGTGCTTGTGGCCTTACACGCGTGATGGTAGTAATTGTGTATCGCGCGACTGTGGTAGTATTGCCTGTGCCTGCTTTCCTTGCCCTCTCCCTCTTCTTCCTATCTTTAGTCCATCTGGCTTTTGTTTTTTGGTAACATAGTGTAGAAAAAGACATGAATGGAATTTTAAATCTAGGTCAACTTGCGTATTTCAAGGTTTTTCTTAGAAATGGAGTACCCTTTTTATTGTGTCTGGGAAACGCGTGTATACTGCAGAAGGCTTTTACTATCAACGTGAAACGTTACAATTTTGCAGACGAAGTAGAAAACAAGGGGGATTTCGAGTACAGTCATTGTGACAGCACTGTTCTTTACCATTCTTCTTTCCTTTTATTAAATTTATTTGTTAGGCCTTACAGTTACGTTTTAATTTATATATGTGGATGTAGAATTTCACGACAGGGTGAAAGATTTTGAGATCAAATTCATTGCTGCGTGAAATGGCCATACGGAGCAGAAGATGTGAAATTCCTCACTGATTAGCAAATTACTTTACGCTTGATCTAGTGAGAGTGCATGAGTTCTGGTCTTTCGGCTTCGTGTGGGAGCAGATCTTTGATTTGAAAATCTGAATATGTAAATCTGGAGTAGGTGCTAATGTAAATTAAAGCCTGAGCTAATTTCTTCATTCGAGATCTTTGATTCGTCGCGTTGTTTCACATAATTCGAACGTAGGTGTAAACATCTGGAATTTGAGTCTGGTTTTTTGGGTTAGCGACGTAAATATCCTCTTTGATTTGGGAGAGATATATACTCTGGAAATCTAACTCAAATTCATTCCAGTGCCTCGCAGTCCTTGCTAGACAACCTAGCTACGTTCTAGAAATCACTTTCATTTAAGTAGAATTTTTTCAGTTTCGTTGGAGGATAGTTTTAAGTAGTACTACTGTGCGAGGTAAATATATTGATTAGTATATTGTGAGTGATTTAAGTGGTAAATCGCCTATTATATCTTCACTAGATTTATGTGCAGAGTGATTAAATGATAAGTCAGTTATATTCTTTAAGTTTACGGCGTTACAGTGGATAGCAAAATAAATTACTTTTTCTAGCTAAAACTCATACAGCTATAAATAAATTTAATTAAATTGCTAGTAACCAGTCCGAGAATATTTCTAACTAACAAGTAAATGCACTGATTCATCATTGAGTATTGACGAAATATATTTTTATATATTTCTAATTCATGATGATTGATTTTTTTCAATGACTAGAATTTATTTCACGGAAATTTAAACGATGAGACAAGCGCTAAGCTTATAGTCTCTAACTTAAAGTTAATAACCGAAGTGAATATTATATTTTACGCGAGGGTAGGATAGGATGTGTGTATAATATTATGGTTAAGTATTTTGTACTTTTCTCTTCCTTATACAGTTTTGGGTCAGCCCAACATCTACCAGCGGTTTTATCGATATATGAGAAATAAATCACAGAAGAAACATTTTGTGTCTTTAAAATCATGGGGTTACCAGTTTACCACCTGTCTGGCACTGTAAATTATTGCATCCAGAAAGAAACAGAGTACCCAAGTTCACGAACTTTTAAGACTAAATGAAATAACTGGCTTATCGAGCCAGATTATAAGTCTTCCCAACATTCTCATTGTAATATTCAGCCCTGTGGCGAGAGAGAAATTACAACAATAACTTTTCCGACGGTTTTTTTTTTTAAATCAAGTTGTGGTGTAACAATTGTTTATACTGAGATGAAGTTACCAACCTGACATTTCCTAAAGTACTGGAAACCTCAAAATTCTGACACTGTGAGCTTTGTGGCAATCTCTTAGCTGAACTGATTTTTTTTCTTAGTGACATAACCCGTACTCCAAATAATAATAACCAAGGGAACGCTCCCCGGAACAGTGGATTTGATTCTGTCTTTTGAGGAGCTGGGGTTCTCTTTTGGCGAAAAAAAACTGGCGCTGCTGTAATGTGTGTATGTATGTCCCCAAAGATTGTTCCAGAAAGGGAAAAATCCAGTCTGTAAGTAAAAGCAAGATTGTCGGTGGCCACTGTTGTATGAATAAAATGGAGCAGAATTGATTGACTCTTTTATTGTATAACAAAATGTCACCCATTTTGTATTTCTGATATGCTAGGTGTGTATCTAACTATGAAAAAGCAAAATGGGAAGCTCTCCAATCAGAGCTGGAGGTGATGGAATATAAAGACATAGAATCAGATGATACTGACTTGTGGGCAGAAACACTGACCAATAAAAGTCTTAAAAAAGCAATAAAATATATACCAAATTCAAATATGTCACCCCACCTAAAACCAATAAATAACATTAATAAGGAAAGAAAGACTCACTACGAGTATAATAAAGAACCAGTTGCTTGGTGGAATAAAAGATGTTCAGAAATTCATGAGAGAAGAAAAAGGGTCTTCCAAAAATATAGAAATAACAGAACAGAAGAAAATTATGATGAGTATAAACTTATTAGGAATGAATCTAACAGAATAATATTCAAAGTCAAAGAAACTAACTGGAAGGAGTTTTGTCAGTCACTTAGTCCTAGCACTAAAATTAAAGAAGTACGGAAAAAACTTATGGCAATCAATGGAAATAATAAGAAAACAATAATGCCAACAATCAAACTACCAAAGAGAGCAGAAACAGATAAAAAAAAAAGCTAATGCCCATGCCGAATATTTCTATAAAGTCAGAGCAAAATGTAGTTTTGGACAGAAAGAAAATGAGAGAAGAGAAAGACTGAAGATACAGTTTTTGAAGGAACTACCAGACCAGATAGATGAAACAAACTATTTAGATGCTGATATAACAGAGGAAGACGTAACTAATGCAATAAATGAGAAATCTTATACTGCCTCAGGGCATGATATACTTCGCTATGAAATCCTAAAGAAAGTACCCAAAAAAACTATAACATAATAACTTCCCTTTATAATAAAATCTTGAGCTTAGGAAAGATACCAAAAGCATGGAAAATAGCGATGATAGTACCAGTCCTAAAGCCCAATAAGGAAGCCCATGATGTAAGTTCATATAGGCCAATCTCGTTAACATCACAACTAGGCAAAATACTGGAAACTGTTGTTAAAAAAGAGTTAAATTCTATCTGGAAAAAAATCAGTTATATAGCCCAAACCAGTCAGGGTTTAGAGCAGACAGTAGTACAGTAGACCAGCTTGTAAGATTAGAACACGATGTAAAGCTAGGGTTCAAGAGGAAAGAGAAAACAGTGGCAGTCTTTTTTGGATGTCGCTAGAGCATATGATGAATCCTGGAGAGATGGAGCTCTTTACAAAATGAAAAAGACTGGCATTACTGGTAAAACCTATACGTATCTAGACAACTTTTTTTACAGGACAAGGTATTTTTTTCTGTCTAGGTGAACAATGATAAGTCAGAAATATGTGTAGAAACAACAGAATGGGATCCTCAGGATCAGTGATTTCACCTTCAATATTTCATTATAGCTGTAAATGATTTAGCAGATGAATTTAACGACATTAAGAATGCATTATCACAATTTGCAGATGACTGGTTGCCTTTTGGCGATCCTGGAAAAAATTTGGACCATGTTTACCAAAAAACTGCAAAAACAAATAGACAAAAGTTTAAGAGTGGATGAAAAGTTGGGTTTCCAAATTAAATGTAAACAAAACAGTAGTAATGATATTTAGCAAATGGTAAATTTTTTAAAAAATAACAAAATCAATATAACCAATGAATGTACAGAAAATATGTACCTATCCTAAAACAACTAGATTTCTGGGCATAACTTTAGATAAACAACTAAATTGGAATAAACATTTAGACAATTTAAATAGACAGGGTAGACCAAGATTGGAACGAAAAGAGGCAATAATGGTCAGCTGTTAAGTGCCCGCTCTCCACACCCATCACCTTTTTCAATATAACAACAACGGGTGCAGTACACTCAAAAGGATTAAATCAACTATAAATGTGTATGCATACAAATAACAAATTTAGTAATCAGTTATATCTAACAGTGTAAAATGAATAATGCTCTTATAAAAACAGTTAATAATCACAGGGTTGAAGTCACTGAAATTGAGGGAATTTTCTGGAAGAAGTTCATTTGGCAGCTTTTAAGTTTGTACTTAGCTGCCAGTAAGTTTTGGTTTCTGCTCCAGCCTATGGTTGGTTCTTTGCAAGTTGTGGACTTATGCACTCTCGTCACTGGTCAAGTCTAGAGGTTTGATGACACGTTTTTCCAAGAAATATCAGGGAGTAATCACGCAGCTGGTCCAGCGTCTTCAAGACCCGTCTGATGATGGTGGCTAGCATTGACAGCAGGTCACTTATACCACACACTTTGGTTCCAGAGATAGTACCCTCCACTGGTACCACCGACTAGTATAACGAAAGAAGAGAAACAAATACCCTCTCGAGTATTCGGTTTACTGACACACAGTCGTGTTAATCCCCCCCACTTTCATTCACCATCCCACCTCTACCTCAGAACTTTACCCTCTCTGGAGCATTAATATTAATCTCAGTGAGCGGAAAACATTCATTACATTTATATTAGAATATCTTTACCCTTGCACTGGTTGAAAATGGGGAATAATATAATAAGTATGTACATCAGTTTTCTATCATCATTACCAACCTCCCCATGCTCCATATGATCTCTGGACTACCTCTGCTTTTGGTCTTTTATGATAAACCCGCATAAAGACAGTCACCAGCTTCTTGCAGTGGTGGTTCATGAAACCATCATTGTGTATGCTGAGTGTTGCCATCCTCGATATGACTTTGACATCCATTAGCAACTCCCACATGTTATAAATGCAAAATAATAGAGAATCTTATAATGTACAACTCACCCTAAAAATCTCTTTGGAATACTGATTACTCCTGGCTCAGAGCAATAGTTAGGCAGCTTGTTTAAGATGCCCTTCTTAACACACTCGGTCTGGGGTATTACATTACACTAGTCTCCCCCACTCTGACTTTATGTTTTCATACCAGATTCCCTAGGATTCCGGCTTTCCGTGTTTTAATGTAGGGTAGAGTATTTTCCTGGGATATAAGTCCACAAGATGCCCAAACAAGGTTCCAGTCCGATAAATGGAATTCTGATCTTATTCCTTACTCTGGCTAGCTGGTTGTGTCTTCTTGACTGAGTTTGGATTGAATTTCACAGTGCCCTAAACCACGAAAGTCTCAGATTATATTGCAACTTTCGTCCCAACGCACTTTTTGTTGTTACAATCTGACCAGGCTCCAATCATAAGTATTTTGGGGTTTATAACATCTAGAATTGCACAGTCAGCGGTATTCAATCATGCCATGTTTTATGATGGGATTTATCCCAACAATTTTCATCCGCGAATTTTATAAATATCATTTTAAAAGTTTAAACACATTACCTCCTTTCCCATATATGGCCCGACTTTCATCCGTTCTCTTAAGTAACCTTTCACAAATTACGATTTTTGTAACATCGCCTGCATATAGTGTCATCCCTAATTTTGTCTACCCAGTCCACGGTTTTCTCTGTAAATAAATTGCACAGAAAATGTCTGGTCGGAAGTGAGTTAAGCAATTATCACCTGTATTTCTTTTTGTTAACTATCCGCCCCAAGTGGTCTGAACGCGATTGTAGTGAACAATGTCCCCAAGATGGGCGTGCGTCACCCAATATTTTTTCGTTTGACCGGTCTGAAGTCAGTCCTGGTTTAAAAACTTAAGCGATTACACTTAAAGCCTTAAGGATAGGTCTACATTAGCCGTGAAATACCACTATTGAAGTATGAACAAGCGGTTAACAAATCTAAGGCGCAGCGATGAGGCAGGATTATGTGCGGAAAATGATGAAAACTAAATGGTGATAGAAGGAAAGAGGAAGAAGAGGAATAAAAGACACAACCAAAATATCGGTCACAGACAAAATAAAGTATGGACTCATAATGTTTTTGTTGAACGCCTGTGTCCGTGAAGAACCTAAAATGGTAATGAGTTATAAATATTATTATTATACTATTATTATTATTATTGAAAGTGTTAACAATAATATTTTAGGTCTTTACGGACACAGGCCTTCAACAAATACATTATGAGCCTACTCTATCTTTGTCCATCCTTTTAAGCTCTTACAACAGGTAGGACATTTCAGATATTGCCGTAAGGGGAATTGAAGTGTTAGAGACGTTCAAAAAAATTTGGTCCACTGCCGAAGGTAGTGAGACCAGTTCCCTTCCTCTGTTGCCTTTTCCTGCCTAAATCAGGTAAAACAAAGTCACGTACACATTTACAGCTGGTAGGCTGGAGCATGTTGTGTTAACCGTGAATCGAACCCGGCACATCTTTATCGTTGACAGACCAGTGCTCTAATCACTCTGTCACAATAGGACGCTTTTTAAGTTCTTATACCATGTATAATTTAATAATCCATTTCTGCCACTACAGTTGTCTTTCTTTTCTCCCGTCATGTGTGGTGTGTTGTTTCTTTTTAAATTTCCGCCTAATTTTTCATACCCTGCTTTGGTTTCCATAAAACAAAGGACTGCTTTCTACACTTTATGCTCTCAGACATATTTTTTCTCAGTGTGTGTCGTATATAAACTCCTATCGTCCCTATCTCCCTTCAACACATCATGTGCCACTGTTTTTTTGACACGTGGTGGGACCAGGCTGTGCAGAGACAGCGAAACATATCCCTGCAAAGGACTGCCACATGCTTTAACTTAGACAATTGCCGGACTCGAAACATTTGGCCCACAGAGACGACGACATTCACACAAAGCCAAATACTGTCATTTGAGGTAGTCCTAGGACAGACAACTTACAACCACCAGCAACATAACCACTCGGTAGCATCCAGAGAACTGGACTTTCCCAGTGTATACATTACTGAAACAACAAGCGAACAACAAGAAGAATGAAAGAATGATGACTGATTATTTTGTTTGGTTCTTCTTACCATCAGCTCCACGATTGGTTGATCGCGTTTTTATACCATATTTCTGTATTGGTTTATAATCGGCGTTATACATCATCCTGTTTGGTGGATCGGCGTTAAACCAACTCTGTTTGGGTTTATTATCCACGTTTGATAAACCATACTCTGTTTGGTTATACACGTTATATACCATCTCGGTGTTTGAATGAATTCCCTTATACCATCTCTGTTTGGTGATCGCGTTAAATATCATTTCATGGTTTGGGTGATTACCGCGTTATAATACCAATCTCCTTTTTTGGTTGATCGCGTTTATATCATCTCTGTTTGCGGTGATCGCGAGTTATACCATCTTACTGTTTTGGGTGATCGTCGTTATAAACCATTTCTGTTTTGAGCTTGATACGCGTATAAACCATGTTCTGTTTTGTTATCGCGTTATACAATCTCTGTTTTTGGTGATCGGCGTTATACCATCTGAATACCCAAGATAATGTTGATTAACATTTTTATGGATTTGAATGTTGGTATACTTGTTGTGTACTGCTCAAAGGATACTAGACTGGGTATAGTCCGAGCTGTAAATATGATTTAATCGTGAAGAACGTGAAAATGCGTGTACTATGAAAGTTTTCGTCAAGGTGGACATCCTTATCACTGTGGTTATCAGTTTGCATACTTTTCTATCACAACACGTAACAATACAAAGTGATATGTAGGCCATTCAACACATTGGAAGGTGTGAGTATGTATGGAGTTTGATTGGAAAGCATATGTATTACGTGACTGTTACAGAAAATGGAATCACAAATATAGGTGATAGCATATCTGTTTTGTAGTACGTTTTTCATCCATTTTATTATAGTCCACAGCAACAAGGGCCTAGACCAAATCCCATGTAAGCATGACAAAGGAATGGCGGATAATGAAGAACAATTCAACTACAATGGCATGTACATAAGTTCCAATTACAAATAAATGATTACAACAAAGAGTTATTGCCCGCGACTCCCAATTTCTCACTCTCCATATCCCACCACTACTAAAGCCAGAAAAATCCCAGTAATACACAACGGGTAAATAACTGTAAAAATTATACAACAGTTTTTCATACTGACCTCTTCTTAAGTTCACTCCTCCTAAAGAGTCTTTCTATCTTAAGAGACCCGTCGAAACCGTCCACCAAACATGTGCGGAGTGCACGAAATTATAAGCATCAGTCCATTCCCTTTAAATCCGTCCGTATCCGTAGATAGGCTTTCCCTTTCGAAGAATAGTCTTATACAACTCTAATGTTTTGGGTTATCAACGTTATACAAATAAAACCCCACTCTGTTGAATGGACTCTTCCTTAAAAACCTATCTCCAAGTTTGGTGATCGCTTTTAGACATTTAACCATATCTGGCTTATCTCCCTTAAACCATGTCTGTTTTGGTTGATCTAGCGTTAAATACCATCTTCTGGTGATCTCCTATATACCAACTTCTGGTTTGCTTAAATAACGTTATACCATTATCTGTTTGGTAAACGCGTTTATAAAACCAATCTCTGTTTGGTAATTTTTCCGCGTCTAATACCATCGCTCATGTTTTGATGATAGCCCTGGTCCTTAAACCACCATCTACTGTCATGACTAATCGCAGTTTTTATACCATCTCTGCTTAATCTGGTTAAGATACCGACAAATTCACATTTTTTTTGACTTTAAAATTCCTGTATCTGGTCCCTGGCTTGTCATTAAAATATCTTATTAGCCCTTAATCTTCCGGGGGGTTCGTGCTGGGGATGCAAGGAAAGAATAAGAGTACTATCTATACACCCTTCGGGTATTAATCGTTACAGACACGCGACATATACAAATGTCGAGCAATGGGCAGACAACCCTCGAGGCTGTTAAACAAAAAGCTTTGTGGTGAAAACCATGCCCCTGCACGAGCAACACTTAAATGCGTTGGTAGCGGTTTATTTTTTTTTTCCAGAGGAGCATTAACACACAAACAGAACAAACACATAATAATGACACCACACACATACTCCACGGATCTTACATTTCATCCTAGAAAGTCCTTTTTAAAGGAACTATCCCTTATATAGTGAGGCTGACAGCAAAACTAGCGCGAGATAACCATTTGTGCAAAACAAACAAATAACAACGTTCTCTTGACAAATGGGACCATCCACTGAAACTTGAATTGAAGAAAGCCACAATAATTAGGATGTTTGATCTGATGTTATGACCTAATGCTGTACAACAAGTAGACTGGATTTTGGTTCTGTGTGTATGAAAATTATACCGGTTCGATACGGTAATTCATGGTTGTTAAAACTTGACTCTGAGCGCGATAATCCATAATGTCTTTCTTTTTTCTATAAATAGTACTTTCTACATTCTCCTATTTGTTTTTTCCTTCACAAGACAGCATTTTTCTTTGCGTATTCCCTGGCTGTTTTAATACCCACATCATCTTTTGGTGGTTGTTCTCGACAGTAGTACCATATTACATCATTCATCTCGATTCATTTTTTTCAGCCCAATCAATTATTTCTAGCTCCTCTACCATTCAAGTATCCACATAGGATCAATTATCCTGTTTAGGTCTAGGTACATTTCTTTGAGATAACACCTACCCATTAAGCCACCAAGAGCTGGCATGTTATAAGATCTTTTTGACTGTGGATATACATCAAAACCCGTTTTAGAGAGGCACATGAGTGATATACAATAAGAGTCAGGTATTTAAAACTACAATAATCGCGCAAACTTTTGTTCACCTTGTTTAAAACAAGAACCAGCGATTCTCGGTGTTTTATGATAGCATACAGAATTAAAGCCTGTCATGGGCAACAGACAAACTAAAGTGAAATTTAGTGTCATATTCAATTTTCTCTGTGTAGCACATGCTTGTCTAGGGTCCCGCTTCACATATAATTGTATTTATTTTAACTTGAGCGAGTGGATCTGCGCTATCGTGGACCAAACCTTATACTCAGTCCTCTGAATATTTCAATAATTGGAGGAATTAGAATGAAGGAGAATATGACACAATTAAATAAATTCTGGCGAGGTCTCATACTAATAAAACAGAGACACCAGATAATTAGAAGTAAGTTGAATTACACTTATCCATATAATGGCGATGCAAATTAAATAACTTAAAACCCAACAACTCAGCCAGCCAACAGGATGTGTGCGTAAAATATAACAAAATAAAAAACTAGCTTAATCGGTTGAATGACTATAAAATGGAAAAATATACACAAGCCCTTACGACGAGTAATTGGGGTTTAAAAACAGAAATATACTACAAAAATCATTCTAACATTTCAGTATGGGCGAAGGTTTTAACTATAATGGTCTGAAGTAGTCTTACAACTCAGGAACAGTTTCCAATTCTACATCGGAAGAGAGAGCATATTATGTACCCGATAGAATTGACAGATTTGTGCTAGTAGGTAATTTTGGTGAGAATTAGTAGAACTGACGTGGTGGGCGGGACATCATCATATTAGAGGAGCCTTTTGGGACGACGCATGAGACCAGCTTGGACCGTTTACTCCTTGCATGTTTCTTCGAAAACGGTGGGCGGCGCCAATTTAAACTTATGACCAGCAACGAGTGATTGCAGTAGTACACAGAACCCAATTTCAGCGGGAGCAGAAACTAACTTATGCGAGCAGCTAAGTGAAAATACATACGATGCCAAATATATGGAATTTTGTCCCCCATTATCTCCTCACTCATACAATTCCAGATAATTGAAAAACATATTCTTCTAACATCTATTCAAATTTAATTTTCACAAAACGCAGTTTTTTACAAAACCAGTGAAATTATTAAATTTTGTTATTTGTAAAGTTTTACAAAATTTAAATCTTCGATTTCAATACTTTCATTTTAAATGTTACTGCATGATGTTTGTCCTCAGTCTCAAATTTATACTAAACACACTCTATTCACAGAGCTATAACCAGACATAATAAAGAATTCCAAGCTATGAGTAAACCATGGGTGTGGGGGCTTGGAATTGGAGCATGAAATTAATAAGTGCTTAAATATCCTTTTCATAATAAGTTCTCCTTAATTCTCGCCGTCAATATCATCTACACGAAATTACAACCGCGTTGATCTCACTGTCCCAACAAACAGCCATTGTCAATTAATATTACAGCCAATTATCTGCACATATCTTGTGAAAGATCTACCCATTTTGTAAATAGACAAGTGGTCATTACCCCCGTCTGTCTCAACTTCATCTCTGCCAAGACGTAAATCTTGTGCCGAGAAGCGAGAGATACCTTATGGAAGCCCCATAATATGATACTCATATTTGAGTTTTATGCCACTGGTTATGGACCAACATACTGCAAGAAGCAGGGGAGGGTCCAAAATAGCCGATCACAATCCATCTTTGTTCCTCCTGATACGTAGTCCTGGTTCTAGTCTCATTCATCTCCTTGTTCTACTGAAACATTTGTCTGGTGTCTGCCCTCTCATCTCTTGTTCCACTGATACTGTGTCTGGTTCTTTCTCATCTCTATGTTCCTTACTGGTACTTTGTCTGTGGCTTGCTTGTCAGTCTCTTGTTTCCTCTGGTACTTGTCCTGGTGTTCTTCTCACTATATCTATGTGATGGTCCTGTTTACTTGTCATGGTTCTTACTCATCTCCCTGTTTCCACTGATTACGTACTTGTCTGAGTTCTTCTCATTCGCTTGCTCCTCTGGTACTTGTCTGGGTTCTCTCATCCATCATATCCTTGTTCCCTCTGTTACTTGTTCTGGTATCTTTAATCACATCCGTACTATGGATATCCTCTGAAGTATTTTGTCTGTTCCTGTCATCTCTTGTTTCCACATGATACTTGTCCCTTGTCATGTCCATCTCTTGTTCACTTGATACTAGTCTGGTTCATGTCTACATTCATCTTGTTCCACTGATGAATACTTTGTCTGGTTCTTCCATCTCTTGTTCCTCTGGTACTTGTCTGGTTTCTTCTCACTCTCTTGTTCCACTGTACTTGGTCTGGGTTCGTCTGGTCTCATCTCTTGATTCCACTGAGCTAACATTGTCTGTCTTCCTGTCATTTCTTGCTTCTCACTGATCACTTGTTTGGGTCTTCTCATCTCTTGTTCACTCTCGGTACTTGTCCTGGTTCTTCTCATCTCTTGTTCCTCAGGTATTTTGTCTGGTATCCCTGTCCAATCTCTTGTCTCCCAGACGATACTTAGTCTTAGGTGAATTCATGTCATCTCTTGTTCCACTGAGTACTTGTCTGTTCTTGTCATTTCCTGTTTCACTGAAATACTTGTCTGGTTCTTTGTCATTTCTTCTTGTTTCACTGATACATGTCCTTGGTCCTTCTCATCTCTTGTTCCTCTAGGACTTGTCTGGTTCTTATCAATCCTCTCTCTGTACATCCTCTTGAGTATATTGGTCCTGGATTCCTTGAACAATCTCTTGTTCCCACTTGAATCAGCTTGTCTGTTCCATGGTCCAATCTCTTGTATCCACACTGATACAAGTCTGGTTCCTTCTCATCTACTTGTTCCTCTGGTACTTGTTCTGGTTCTCTCAATGTGCTCTGGTTTTTCCTCTGGTCATTGTCTGTACTACTCATCTCTGTTCCTCTGGATACTTGTCTGGTTTCTTCTCATCTTCTTAGTTTCCACTGATTACTGTGTCTGGCTCAGTCGCATCTCATCATCTCAGTGTTCCACTCGATGACTTTGTCTGGTATCTTCTTCATCTCATCTTTTCCTCTTGGTAACTTGTCCTGCGTCTTTTCTCTGTCTCATCCATCTTGTTTTTTCCACTGATACTTTTGTCTGGATTCAAGTCTCTCTTGTTCCACTATACTGTGTTTTGTCCTTCTCATCTCTTGTTCCTTCCTCTGGTACTTGTCTGGTTCTTTCGGATCTCTTGTTCCTCATGTACTGATGTCTGGTTCCTCGCATTTTTTGTGTCACACTGATACTAGTCTGGTTTTCTACTATCTCTTGTTCCTCTGATACTTGTCCCGGTTCATTCTACATCAATCTTGTTTCCCCTGATACTTGTCTGTCCTTCTGTCACTACTTGTTTTCCACGTGGTAACTTGTTCTGAGGTTTCTCTGTCATTTCTTGTTCCAACTGGTACTTGATACAAATGGTTCCCTGTTAATCTTTTGTTTCCACTGATACTCATGTCTGGTCTCCTCTCATCTACTTGTTTCCCTGATACTGTTTGGTCTTCGCAACTCTCTCGTTCCTTCTGGCTAAATATGTCTGGATTCTTCTGCCTCATCATTCTTAGCTTACCACTGAATACTTGTCTGGTTTCCCTAGTTCATCCTTGTTTCAACTGGTTATTGTCTGGTTTCACTGTCCTCGTTGGATACTTCCAGTGGCTATGCATCAGTTTCCTGTCTCATTCTCTTTTTTCGACCTGATACCTAGTGACTGGTTTCCTAGTCGATTTCTTGTTCCGCACATGGTACTTGTCTGGTTCCAGACCCATCACATGATTACACTGTTAACTTGTCTGGTATTCCATCCTCATCTCTTTGTTTCACAGGTTTGTCTGAGTCTGTCCTTTCCATCTCTTGTTCCACAAGGGTTATTGTCTGGTTCCTATACAATCTCTTATTCTTCACGGATCCTTGTCTGGTTCCCCTAGTCAATCTACTTGTTTCACTGGTTCCTTTGTCTGGTTCCATGTCAAACTCTGCATTGTATTCCAAACTGGCGTACTTGTCTGGTTCCTTCATTTCTCTTTTTCCACTGTACTCTAATAGTCTGGTTCCTGGTTTTTTCATCTCTTGTTTAGTGTTATAGTCCTGGTTCCTGTCATCTCTTAGTTCCCAGTGGTTACTTGGCTGGTTTTCCTGTAATCTCTTAGTTCACTGACTATACCTGTTTGTCAGCTGGTCATCCTCGTCATCTCTTGTCTCCTACTGGTCATAACATGTACCTGCGTTCCTGATCATGGCCACTTCATGTTCTCCACAAGTTACTAATTGTTCTGGATTTCTTGTCATCTCCTTTGTTTTCAACTGGTTATTGTTCCTGGTTCCCTTCCCTCGTACATGTATTCCAGATGGCATGTTTTCTGTTCCGTGTCACATCTCTTGTTTCGACTGAATAACTCATTCGTTCCTGTTCATTTTCATGTTCCACTGGTTAACTATCTGGTTCCTTGTCATCTCTTTGTCTTCATCACGCTTAATTGTCTGGTTATTCCTGTCCTACTCTCGCATTGTAACCACATTTTTTTGCTCTGAGCTTCCATTTCAGAACTCTTGTACCACAGTTTATGTCTGTACCTACATCATCTTCCTTAATTCCACCATTCAACACGGGTCCTTGTCTGCGTATCCCATGTGCAACTACTAATCTTTTTTTATCACTGCGCTTTTCTTGTCTGGTAATCCAGTCCAACTCTTGTATACATCCTAGTTACTAATGTCTGTCTCCGGTCATTCTTGATTCCACTGCGTACAACTGTCTGGCTCCTGTCACTCTTTATGTTTGCCAGTAGGCTTTATTAGTCTTGGATTCGCTGTCATCTCTTGTTATCCAGAGGTTTTTGGCTGCTATCCTGTATATCCTCTTGTTTCACTGGTTTTATTAGTCACTGGTTTCCTGATCATCTCTTGTTTCCACTGTTCTTGTCTTCTGGTTTCCTAAAACCTCAATCACATGGTCCACACAGTTTTATTGGTCTGATTCTTTGGATCAATCTCCTTGTATTCATCACAGGTTTATTGTCTCGTATTCCTCCATCCTCTATATGTTCCACTGGTAACTTAAACTTCTTTCATTCCTTTGTCATCCTCTATGATCCCCACGTATATTGTCTGTCTCCTGTCTTCCTCTTAATTCCCACAAGTACTTGTCCTGATTCCATAACCGATCAAAATCTCTATCCCACGAGGTTATTGTCTGTTCCTGTCATCTACTATGTTTCACTGGTATACTTGTCCTGGTTCCTGTCCATCTAACTTCATAGTTCCACTGTGCCTTTTGATCCATAGTTCCCGTACATCTCTTGATCCCACACATGGTTAATTTGTCTGCGCGATCGCGTCCCATCTAGTTATTCCCACTAGGTACTTCGTCTGTTCCTGTCATCTCTTGCGCGAATCCACAGTTCTATTGATCTGTTTCCCCCGACAATTTATGTTCCACTGGTTATTATGTCTGGTTCTTGGTCATACTCTTTTCCCGTGTGATATTAGTCTGACGTATCCTACGTTCATACAGATTTTATGCACTTGTGAACTCTTCTCTTATGTAAGTTTTTATTTACTGACATTCATACATGTTACATGAGTGTCTATCTATTCATTGCAGCACCAGCCAAAGGAATAACAATAATTTATATTTTCTTTTTTTCTATGAGCCGCGGAAAGGCTTTAATGATTACTCGGAGTCCACTCCCTCCCCCTTCTCTCCCCACTTCCCCCCCCCCCCCCCCCCCCCCCCACCCCCACCATACCGCAGGTACATTCTCTAGACGTTTGCGGTTGGCTGCGATTTACTTTGTATTTACATGATCCATGTAACCATAAGCCTTGTTGAAAATGCTTAATTTGGTCTTAACATGTTTTGATGTATAGTACTACTGTAAAAACCATCCTATGTCACCAACCCTCCTTTCGGTGGCCATTTCATACGTACACATAATTAGTGACAAAAACACACACGATTACTTATTTTTTTTGCATTCGCTTTTCGGCGCCCCCGAGATAACAAATACACATTTTTCATAAATACTGACTCACGTTGCGCGGATAAAGGCCAAATTATGACCCACACTCAAAGGTAAAAACACGAAGAATGACCACAAGATAATTATGAAATTACATTTTGTTTGTTTATTGTTTACGTGAAAGTCATGTTTTTTACTCCACATTTGAGTTTCACTTTTTGCGTGATACGGAATCTCTTAACCAGCGATGTATTTGCGACAGGGCCACGATCCTCAAAAAAGTACAAACCCGCACCCGGGCTTAAAATACATGGAACAAAACAGAGGTAAAAAACAAAATAACTAAACTAACAAAAGTATACGCTTATACAACAAATCACAATTACGACAATGAATATTACTAAATGTAATAAAATACGTAATAGCTAACATAACATTATGACACTAAAACTTTATAGACCATACCACAACATCAAAAAAGACAAAAGCGCAACAAGCATATAATATATATTAATACTATATGTGATGAGGGTGTACTCGATAAAATATATACGCAAATATCTAACATAGATCAAATCTTTTATTCCTCTCCATAACTAATACATTGACCTGACTAAATAAAATATGTTATAGTAAATAATAGACATAACATCTAAAACGTAGAATTTATTATAAATTCACTAACAAATGTGAATAACATCACAATTATTTAATAAATAATTGGTATATGTAGGTTTTATTGGGAAAAAGGGGGAGGGTGTGATTACAATGTCTGTGGTCACTAATAGCTTTTGGAAAGAGAAACATGTTCACTATCTTATATAACATATCACATCATAAAACCCTCATAAAAATACACTAGACAACATACATACATACATAAACTCGACACATACGCACAGACAGACAACGAGTCTAAACAACTGTGAAACTAATATTCGTTCTGATCAACATCCATGTGTATAACAACTATATAAAACAGTAATATAACGGTAAAACTGAGATCGACTAATAGCTACAAAAATAATCTCCGGATATCACGACTCTAAAGCTGTTGTTAAATGTGTGGCACTGGGAAGTTTCTCTGAATGAGCACTAATAAAAAAGCGAGCTGCAAAATGAATCAACAATATGTAAAATCACTGAAGACAGATAACATCCTGGTCTCAGTAATTTTAACCTTCGATAAACATCTCATTCTGCCTGCTTCCCTTTCCCAATTACCTTCTTATTTGGATGGTATATGATTTACTATCGTTCTTTCCACTTTTTCCTTGCGTCGTTGTGTTTAGTTGACTTATCATATACTATTACGCCTGAAACTTCTATATACTTACTGGTCTTCTCTTTTCTATAGTGTAGTATGTTTTATTGTTTTATATCCTCATTCTTCTTTGCTTTCGTTTACCTCTACCTACTTCAAGTTTTCGTTCCCTTGTCTTACCCATGTGTTATTCTTTCTCTAAAAAAAACACAACTCATCATTCCTTTTGTGTGTGTTTTTGAGTATGCAGTTTCTTTGCTTCTTCTGTTCTAATCAGATTACAACGATATTTCGTATATGCAAGACCATACGATCACAGAGGTTATTCTGCTGGATCTGCTCACTGCGCATGTTCAAGATTAATCTAGTATATCCTTTTCTTTCTTTCGTTTTCATTATTCGTCTTATCGACCCCATGTTCTACTTCTATGTATTTGGTTATCCTTCTCCCTTTCTTTCCTTCTCTGTCACGTGTGTTCTGCTAATTTCTTCAGCATCCTAACATCATACATCTTCCTTCCACTTACATATATTTTTTTGATGAATCCCAATAACAATACCGAAGTAAGTTACTTGCTGTCTAGCAAACATGTCTCCGAGTGAAACATAGTGGTTACAGTAAATCTCACAGCGGTAGACAAAATTACTCCGGAAACCCCGACTCACGCACACAAAATTGACATATTTCAGCACAGTGCGAAGATAATCTGTGTTGATCTATGCAAGTCCGTGAAGTGAAGGATGATGCCATTAATTGGTTCCCTCGCGCGCCTCCTGTAATGAACTGAAGAAGTCACAAATAAACTTAAAACTTCCGGTACAAATCTATTACTTACGTTAACTTTTCGATAATCTAATCGTCACACTACGTACCTTCAGCTCAACTCTTAAATCAAATCAATGACACGCGCTCACAGAATATCTTGCTGGTGCTCAAAATTAAAAGTAATTGTAGTTTGGCGTAAGGCGTTTTTCCCAATTAAGTATTTAAGTATATTAGTTTACTTGTCCTCTCGCCGCGATTTATTTCTAGGGATATACTGTAGCGCAATTCTTCCCCCATTCAATGATTTTACCTACAGGCGTATCTGGGTAACGGTAGAATTTACGCGATCTCTGTGATTTTGTTTTCGCTGAGATGACAACGATTTCTCAATTACCGTGTTTGCTTTTGGTTTTTAAATATGGCGTATTGTCCTGTTGTAGTTTGTCTTGGAATGTATCTAGACTCAATCACAGCGAACACAAGTACCGAAATGAAAACATAGGAACTTCTGCCACCATTCAAGCGTGTCGCGCACACAAGGCAGACAAATCTGATAGTTGCGTGTACATGGCTGAGCAAACACATCATATAAAAGCACACGTTGCCTATAGAAAACCACCCACTACAGAATCAAGAGACTGTTCCTTCAGCTTCCCTGCACTGTGTACAACTAGTCTAATGTGGCTGTATATCTTCCCTCCCAAACATCCACCGTGTTGGCATTGAAAAGCTCAAAGTAAACAGATATTGATGTGAATCGTATTGACTTAGGCTATTTCAAATAACCAGGATCGCCTTCCTTCCTCCGCCAGTTTCCTATCGCGGCTTGCGCGAAAGTATCAATTCTTGTCACGTCGCTTCCTAGTCTACCCACTGTAATGATAAAGTAACTTGCACTCTGACACGTGAGTCTTATGGCGAAGACACAGCGCGCAGACAAGGAAAAAGGAACTAGTTCCATACCCATTCATAACCCCACCATTATGAACAACGCGGACCTAGTAAGGGTAAGTTTTCTAACACTCGCCCACTACGCATTCCCTGCTCCACGGTATACAATCTACCAATTAAATTCCCTTTACTCTGCTCATTGATTTAGCGAAGCAAACAGGCAAAAAGGCCAGGGAACCTCGTTTTCCCCACCTACATGATATAAGCTGACCAGAGTACAGTGAAAGTCTCCAAACCACTTCACTCCTCAAAAATCCAGCATTGTATACCAGAAGTCTGGGTTCACATTATTATAAATAACCATTATATAATGTTTATTGTTAACTCCAGAATGGGATTTTCAAGATTTTTAAAGTTGGGTTTTTTTTATTTTAATCGTTCAGCGATGGTTATGATAACAATGAAATAACAACAATATATAAACAATTTTTGCTTATGATCGTTAACATGATGCTATCTTTTTAACCAGTGTATTGCCCTAGATCAGTTACCAATATGATAACAAGTATCTTTTTTAACAGTTGAAAGCTTGATCTTTAACAATAATACACCATCTTTTAACAAGGTGTGTTCTTTGATCGTTAATAAAGATAGGCCCTAACATCTTATTATAAACATGATGCCATTGATTACCACTTGTATAATAAATTGATACCACCTTTATAACCAGTTTTGCTTAATCTTTAACCACAATGATACACTTGTTTTAACATGCTGTTCTACTTGATAGTTAACAAAATATAAAAAACACATTTATTAAAACCATTGTTCTTTAATCGGCTAACAAACTTTATACCTTTTCGCTCCATACTGGAGCGCCTGTCTCATCACTACACTTACCTCACAAAAGCCATTCGTGTGCTCTTGCAGCGGTGCGCGGTACTGTCAATATTAATATGTTAACGATTGCGAGTATCAACCCCATTCAGAAATTTAAATTACAATCCAAATCCGCCAACTACGAACCATGTCTTCACAAGCAGAAGCTAGATTAATTCTGTCTGATCTCTATACGAAGACCACAACCCCCCACACTTTCCCACCCCCCGGAACTGCCACAGGACATAAATGTATAACGAATTGTTTTTTAAAATAAGCTTTTGTTTTTTGTTGTACTTTTATTGATTAAGCAGTAAAATGTCGTTTTTGTGAACAAAGTTTTTCATTAATAGTAATATGACTGCTTTTTTCTGTTAAAGTGTCCCGCTAAAGCGATATCATAACCGAATGAAAAAGAAAACACTGCCACTCTGTGCGACCAAACAAGAAAGGTTACCCTTAAAACTGTGTTTGTCTAGAGCATGTTCTGAAGAGCAGTGTTTATAGCTATCACATAACGCCGGCTGAAACCGGGTATACAACCCCGCAAGACTGTATTACAATGCTACTACAGGGACCCAAAAAAAGAATAAGATGGCCCCCAGGATTCACCGTGAAAGGTGGAAATGATGATTCCACACGCCCTCATTGGAATCTACCATAAACCCCTTATAAAACACAAAACGAGCTCTGAACAACGGCTGCTGAATTTCCATGTGCCTGATGCGTAGGAGTTCATCTACTAGAAGAAAATAAAAACCACCGAACGAAAAGAAGGAGTAGTGGGGAGGAGTGCAACGTGGGGAGACCAACAGCGCTTGTTCACACGGAATAATGACGTTAGAAGAACCAAGTGCCAGAGTCAATCCTCAGCTGAATAACATTCAATTGATCTGGCCAGAAATAGTGATCTCACACATTCTTCTTAAACGGGAAACGAGATGCAATCAAGTGTTTCATCACCTAGCCCATGTCAAAATGCGGCTTTGGGAACAGCAGGAACGAAGCCTGCGGCCAAAGAATTGATAACAACACTGAACAGATCATTTTTTAGAAAAAAATCTTGGAAATCTTCGCGGCGACAAATCTATAACTTCTGCAACTGTCCGCAAAGTGGATTCGAGTGAGTGGAGCAAGAAAGAGTACACCCACCAGAAAAAGTAACACAAATTATAACTAGAAGAAAGCATGCGATAAACTCAGAAAAACAAGTGGTCCGAAAACCTTCAAGAACCCTTTGCCACAGAGCAGGAGAGGGTTTACGGACAGTTTCTGGGAGCAACCTGAGGCCAACCATAATGCCCTTTGTAAGCACAAAGGTTGGCAGAAAGAGAGGAACTCCGAAGAGAGGAAAAAGATTCATTCAGGAGCCCGTCAAGTTTGCCCACAGAACTTGATTGACAGCCACGACGTACACTTAAAACACCAGAACAAGACAGACCTTAAACACAACCTTAAATGCAATAATGCAGATAGTGGTCGCCAGAGATGAGGCCGCTCACAAGCATGGCAGAGGCCATAAATGGCGAGTAGCCAGACCATGGACCGACATTTAAACACCACCAACCAGCCCCAACGGTGCAAAGGATAAGAAAAGCCCAATTTCGTCCCGAAACTCGCTGCAAGTCACATCCCCAGATTCCACTAAATGGTGAGGGGGGGTTCCCATATGTGGTGTTAATACGAGAATGCCCGTGAAATTTAATCACAACTGACTGCCTCCTCCTTTTACCTAAGAATTAGCTGAAAGCCCCAGACTATGTAAGCAAGAATTAGAAAGACGAAATGGGAGAGTTCAACATCCAAAGCGGACGATAAATTCCACAGACAGTCAGTCAGTTCAGCAAGGCCAATCTCACTACTCATGTGGGAAGGAAGATATGCTCACATTGATGGCAAAAAAACTCACTACATACCTCCCACTCAAAACACCTGTGCAAATGTTACAATTGACACTCAACCCCATTCACATAGGAAGTAATCACCAGGTAACACCAGGATGACTCAGAAGCATGCCACAAATGATCTGGGACAATCATCACCAGAAAGGCAAAAGTCCTAGTACACAGAAACAGACACTCAAGTAATCTGGTTGAGCTGGCGAATGCTTATTGATCCGTTCCACATAATCCATGAACATGTTGTGGCAACCCTGAAAGTAGTTCAAAGTTCCACACAAGAAGATTGCAAGCGACTGCCGCAAGCAGTAGTTTCGCAGGTCTTCTTCCAATTTACAACCGCAACATAACACAAAGCCAATTGATTTGGCCTTGAATTTGGCGAAGTCAATGGGTTTATACCATCTCTACCCATACTATTTCGTGACTGGCAATGCAGTATTCCATCAAAATGCGTGCTGAAAGCAAATGCGATAGTCCAAAGCTCTGGGAAAGTTACAACACTGGCACCCTTCCACACATGAGCTCAGAGCATTATGATCGAACACACAACCATTTTCTATCTGACTATCGATCGCAACAACCAACGCACTGAGTTGATGTTAAAACGCCTGAAAGCGAAACTAGTCACTGGTGCCGAACTAGCTTCAAAAAACTCCAACGAAGTCCCGAGAAGCCTACACAGTCAGGAAAAGCAAGATATAGCAATAGCGACATTATTCGTCTTTCCACTCCAAAGAAATCCCCCTACTCTGATCTACTGAGGCAACCCTGTCTACATAAAGTCTTGCCTAAGTCGTACGATTAGCCAAATCATTAAAAGACACTCAAGGCGAAGTTAAGGCAAACACGACAATAGAAATGGCAGACAGAAAGCGTCCTACATGATCCAAATAGACCAAAAGCAGAACCTCTTTGGCTGAAAGTTTCTCATAAACTCTGAGGCGATGCCTTACCAATCCAGTTCATGTTCAGATTAACCGTAAGCGTTGCTGTTGGCCCACCTAGCCTTATAATTGAAGAAACACTAAGTACCACCGCGTCGAAGCTATAGAGAGCAAAGTCTAACATATACTTGAGAAAGTGGCGCTGAGCGCGAGATACCACCCATCTCTTTCAGCATGATACACTCGCTACTGCACAAACCATTCAAAACATCTCTACCCTTCCTTTCAATCATTAGTTTCGAATAGATAACACGAAAGTTGAAAATACACCACTGGCCCCACAAGCGTGCAATGATCACCACGCGAGTCAGCTGATGCACGGATTCAAGTCACATCTCAGCCCCACACAACTGAAAACAGGAAGGAATTTGAGAGTGAAAGACTGTTGGATTCTTACACCAACAACCCACCCAAAAAAGAGTAAACCCCCCCCCCCCCCCCCACAGCACACCCCCCCCCCCCCACCCCCCCCCCCCCCCCCCCCCCCCCCCAACCCCGCAGACCAAACATATCACACCCCCCCCGAGGATTTAACCTGAGGACCTCACCGGAGAACTTACCGCTCCGTGAGTCTCAACAGCCACCCCTCAAAGCAAGGCAGCGCCCATAGGCACACTGGTCTGTCGCATTCACACTACCAGCACTACTCAATAGGCTGACGCAAAACAACTCAATAAACGCAAGGCATTCGCACCACCCAACCCAGCCCTGTAGGCCAAATGCGGCGACACTACCAAACTGAAGACCCCGCGCCTCCCCCGCAGAGACCTTCGCACCATGGAATGATATATCTGCGATATGGCCAAACCTCTTTAGGCTCAGCTCTATCGTTGCGTTAGATCCCAATATGTATGACCTGCAGCCGTCCGGCCACCAACCCTGCTAAAAATGGGGAAAGCGTCCCGGATGAAATGAGCAGAATGCGCACCCTGTCCAAGAGGCAAGACACTCGAACACTCCCTTCCACGTGTAAGTGTATTTAGGCAATGGTCGATACAAACCTGGCGCCATAACAAAAGTGCTAAATAGCTTAGCTTCACAAGTAGATCTAGCAAGAAGAAAGGCGAACCACAAAACCCAGGCCTGGCAACCGCACATACATACTCTTGATTCTGAGGCAAAAGTCGCACAGGGTGGGGAGGGGCTTGACTGGGGGTTAGGTGGGAGGTGGGGGGGCATGGGCTGCCGGCGGATTGCAAAGGGGCTGCCATGGGGTGGGTTATATTATGAGGAACGAGGAGCATAGTTTTTGAAGAGATCAGATGTATTGTGGGTGTTGACTTATTGTATATGGATTGTGGAGGTGTATAAATTAACGAGTATGGTGGGAAGTTATATTGTTTGTTAATGTAAATTAGCGATGATAGAAAAAGTGTGAGAATGATTAGTGATAAGATTTTAAGATATGATCGTATAATAATTGGGTTGAAATGTTAATTTTTTTAATTATGAGATTTAAATTTGTGTTGTTATAAGATGATTCTATAGTGATATTATAATATGTGTTTAAATTATTATTATTAATTTATAATAATTTTTTATTAGAAGCAGATAGAACAACAATGAAAGCTGATGAAACTGCCGAAAACAACAGCGATGTGAAACAACCGCAATGGCAAATGATGAAATCGTTACAATAAAACGCTCGTACAGAAAAACACCCAAATTTTTCGAAGTCCCCATCCCACAAAAAACGCTGATCTTTGTGTAGGTCCAAGTGACGGGCTGTTACAGGGGCAACAGGCCGATGTAAGAATTAAGGAGGTAGTCCAAGTCAAATTTCAGTGCTACTCGGCGCTCCGATGGCTTTCTCCATGTGTGCGACGGTAACACATCTGAAATAATTATTGTCTTCACTCCTTTTTTACTTTCAACAATGCCTCCACTGGCTGCGATTTGTGGAATACAGGTTTGCCCTACCAATAAGTGAAATGTTCATTTTCGATACAAGACACAACAAAGGAGGGCCTGAACGGGCTTGGGAGTCCAATGACCCAATGGGCCCCCCCCCCTTAAGACTGTAAAGGAGTTACTGGGCCCGAAACACTTGTCCGGAATCGGCGGGGACTTACTTCTGATGATCTGATTCTCCTAGTTGTTATCGCTCTGAAACGAGTCTTCCTATCATATGACCTAAATCAGTCTACCTCTCTCCTACCTTCCCTTACTAAAACCTTTCTGATTTACTGGTTGAAGGTACAGCAAACAAAGATATTGTCACATGTCTGTCTTTGGCGATTTTAATTCCACACGAATGGACACTTCATTAATTAATCCCTATAGCGATTGAATATTTGCTTCGTATCCACCCATCACATGTAGCTCGCTTCCTAATCTTAAGTAGGGGACCAAGTGAGTCCATCTCCCCATTCCCCACTACGAACGTAAACATAACGAAACCCTCTATTTTATATATTGATGGTGTCTTAACTAACAAATCCTCGTAGATATATAACTAGTCTCTAAGATATAATTACAACATCCGCTTAAGTCTACATTCTTAACCGTCTTGTGGCGAGATGGATTGGATAGTAAAATATAGGCCAAAATATTGTCGCAGAAGGAAAAGAAGAGCCTAGTGAACAAGATGTATAGTGGTACAGAGAATTGCACATATAAGTAGTGTTAACTGAGTAAACAGAGCGAGCTGATAAAGCTTTAAACCTGTCACCCAACCTATAACAAAACAATCTGTAACGCCGCGACCAAAAAAAAATCCATACAAACCCTCAAAAATCCCCATAGACTCTCAACAAAAACTATCTCATCAGTTTAATAACTCAATCAACAGTTGTAAAACCGAAAATTGCGGCATCACTAAAACAAAATCTATGACAATTCAATTTGAACTTAAGAGTGATATAAAACAAGTCAGATTAACTCATGGCTGAGGTCTATACATATCAAAAACTTAAATTCGATCGTTGAGTGCTACCTATTCCATTTGATCACCACTCGAACATGTTGTTTAAATTACTTCAGAACATACAACACATCACACAATTTAATCAACTTAGCCAGAAATTGCAGTAGCTGGCTTAACGCGTCCTGCACACCTTAGTAACAATACTTAATCTTGAACACCTGCGGTAAAATAAAGAAGTGAGTAGTGTCCTAGCATCATGACTTCTCACGACAGTCTGTCCATGATTGTTAATCGTGAAGAATAAAGCAGCGAAGTTTTACTACAAACAAACTTTTTTTACTGTTCTATATATGAGAGTCATGCCGCAACACAGCGAAGATACTACTGACATTAATTTTATTGGACAACAATTTAAACAAAGTTAATCCAAAATAAAACTAGGAGCGAAGAAGATACAAAGAACCGACCAAACACAACACAAAAATCACACACACAAAATACAACGCTAGGCAAATGTCCAACAGCAAAGCAGCAAGGCGGAAAAAAATAACCAAAAACTTAAGAACAGAATACACTCAAATCTAGAAAGAAAACGAAGCACAACCCACAAACAATTCAAAATACAATTATCTTTTAAGAGATTGTTTAGCCTAGACCCAGTGATAAAAAGCTTGCCAACTATATTAAAAAATAAACTGCATGAATGCTCGACCCCGCTAGTATAAAGGTTTAACCCCTAAACACACCGCAAACAACCATCTTTTTTTTTCATATCTATGTAGGGCCCTACACACAGAATATTATAGACTTTAAGTTATTTTTATAGGAAACACTTATATTGAATCGCAAATATAACTGGAAACGATTAAACACACATTAAATTTGCCACCAAGCAAAACGAAACAGCAATAATTTAACCAAGCTATAAGTACTTAAGCATTTTTGAAACTAAAGGCCGAATGTCTTTGGCCAACGTGGCTTAAAACATAACTTTAAAAATACTCATGTCACTCTGAATACCCAAAAAGTTTCGAGGCCGAACTCCAAAGTATTTTTGCTGAAAAAAAAATTGTTTGGGTATACCCCCACAGATTTGATATAGTTGCTGGGAGAGAGCCACAGTTTAAAAACAGACCCCGAGAACAATCCCCTCGCCAACTAAAGAAAAAAAAACAAAACAAAAAAAATATAAGATAAAAAAATAACATCTCGAGGACTAAAAACATACCAGGCTTGCTAACATAAATCTTCTCCCTGCGATTTCAAAAAAAACTATAAAAAAAAAAAAAAAAAGGCCCATTCTGTGCACAGCGCCCCAAACACTTACGTTCCCCCATTTACTCATAGCGAAATCATTCGCAGAAAACTACAACCCACAAGGTTTGTTTTTTCTATTATGCTGGCATTACGAGACATTTCAACCATTTTGAAGCCTTATATCATTTCAAACTCACTAAAGCATATAGAGAGCAAAACCCTCGCAATTCTCTCCCACCTCTCTTACAGGCGCACAGAGTAGGTTATTTTCCTGAGTCTCATCTCTAAACCTCTACAAACCTGAGCGTTGAACAAACTCCGTCTCAATTTGCAGTCCAAACAGTTTTTTTTTTCCAAAACTTAATCACTACGAGGCCCTACCTTGCTCTGAGAGTACCAATCGCTCACCGGCCCCGCTGCCAGTGGTCCCCGTCTAAAAACTTTACTACTAACCCCTCTAGCTTTCGCGAGATTGCTCTTAAACAACATCTGGAGGAATTCGCGCGTAACAAAGTTAAAACTCCAGCGACGAAAAACTGCTTATGACACCCGCGTATATATTCTTTGCACTTATAAATTCTATTCATTTTTAAAAACCTAGCTTAAGGTGGAACTTAAGTTCTCTTAAAGAAAATTACAAAAAAAAAATAACTAATCAATCTCCATCTTGGGGCGCGGGGGAGGGGGGGGGGGGGGGGGGGGGGGCCGGGGGGGAGACCGGGGGGGGGGCAGGGGGGGGAGTGGGGGGGGGGGGGGG